>VXBJ01003374.1:1066465-1173286 GCA_013400055.1 Nycticryphes semicollaris | reverse complement strand
AGCTGCCGAGAATCCCGGCGGCGGCGAGGCGCAATCCCGGCTTCTGCCGCGGAGCAGCTCCGCGGAGGCGGGCGGGGAGAGAGGGAGGGAAGGAAAGAAGGATGGAGAGAGAGAGGGATGGGGAGGGCCGGGGGCAGTTTGGAGAGGTTCGGGGCGCCGCGGCTGCCGAGCGGCTCCTGCTGCCCATCAGCCCGGGACGGCGGTGGGACACGGAGCGCACAGACATGTACATACTTTATATACATAGATATATACACGCGTACATACATACACACAAGCTGAAGTTGAGCAGCCTGCAGGGAAGACACTGGAACGCTTTCAAGCCCCGACACAAGAAGGGAACTGGCTGTAGAGTCTGTTTTTTCTCCTTCCCCCCTCCCACCCCCCGCTTTAAGAAAAAGGGGACAAAAAGGAAATCAAAACCTTCCCACCGCTTCGGACCGCTCCGGCTCCTCTCCCTCCTCCCGCCAATCCCTTTTCATCCCGGATCGCCCCTTCCCTTCGGCGAACCGCACCGGTTTGGGTGCAGGGCTTCCTCGGAGCCGCGGGGATGGGATCCGCTCCGGAGCGGGCCGAGATCCCCACCCCCCCTACCCCGCTCAGCTGGAGGGCATCTGCAACAAACCCACAAAAATCCTCCTTCTTCGGGAAAAGTAGCCCCCGTCCTCCCCCAAACAACAGAAGTTTGGCCTTTTGCAGATTNTTTCTCTAACTTTGGTGGGTTTTTTCTCCCCCTGCCGGGAGTTTGCGCTACTTTTCAAACCCCCGCCCCGCCGGGGTTGGAGGCAGCAAAGCCCGCGGAGCATCTCCGCAGCCGCGGACGGCCCGGCAGGGGCTACCCCCGGGCGGCTTTAGTCTTCCCCAACATCTTCGGTGCTCATTACAGACTGTTCCCTACACGCCGTAACCAACCTAACCGCAGCATGATAATCTATTTTAATCCTTGTGTTTTGGGACGGAGGCTACGAGGAGAGGAAAAAGAATCTCCAAAAAGTACCCCACTTCCACCGCAAATATCTTCGCTTTTGAACTGATCTGATGCATTAACAGTAATACCAATGAGGAATGCAGCAGTTTTAACTTGGACTTTGGCCAGACTAGCCTTGTTACTTGATTTGTTTTGATTTCTTTGGCTATGAAATTTATCAAAAGTTTAAAACACAACCAGATGCCGCTGGGGAGGGTCACCGCGCTGTACCCAAGAGCAAGCTGAAACTCGCCGTATCATCAGGGTATCTGACTCCGGCAGGATTATGGCCAGTACCATGGCAACCGCATGCCACATCAGCCCCCAGCTTCACTTTCAGTCCCTTGGGCAGTGTTAACATTTGCCAGCGGATTTGCCCGACACGCAGCCCAGGTCCGGGCAAGTGGAAAATGAGCTTTATACCACTCAGAAACCTTCCTTGTCTAGCCTGTGCAAAGCAACCTGGCTGGACCCCAGGCTCAATACTACAATTTTAATCCTAAAAACCTACTACCGATTTGGGTGCCTTCTCTTTGAAAGTTTGCACACCTCTTTTTTATTTATTTTTTTCCTGATGGCATCAGAAGGCTGATGTTTGAGAGTGACAACTGGCTCCCCATACATACCCAAATTATATATTTATTCCATTCAGATAGCTTGAGGAGGATGGTGAGGCAACAGGTTATTTTGCCAACCACCAACATTGCAGCTTTTCTTTTATTTTTTTTTGATCAAAGACTAGCACTAGCATGCACCCACTATCTTATCCAAAGAAATTCCCTCCTCTCACCATGGTACTCATGCAGTCCATGCTGGCACAGCAGCACAACCTTATCCCATGCAGATGGGTAATATTGTTCTCAGAGGAGGTTCATTGCACCTACTACTGAAGAACACTCCACAATGGAGAAAGGGGCTTTGGTTACCAAAAGTAGGAACAAACCAAGCCTTTGATCTCCAGAAAACAAAGCCCATTTGTATTTCCAAGTTAATTTACTGGGGAAAGATTACCTGGCAGCTTGAGAAGGGGGTTAGAATAAGGCTGGACCAGGTAGAGAAGTGGGCAAAAAATTAACATTCGATATGTTCTAAATTCTTGCCGTACAGTTACAAACACATCTACATGCAGACTGTTGACCAATAACATCTTTAAAATCTAAAAAAGAAGGAATTAAAGGATAAATTCAGAGTACTTATGTGGCTAAGAAGGATGATTTTCCTTCTAGAATTAATATGTGTCAATGCTTTAGAAGATGGCAATTTTTAAGCCTGAACAGAAACTCCTCCTTTTAAAGAAGGATGATGGCTGGCCACGGCTGGAGGTTTCTTTTTTTTTGAGAACTTTGAGTCGGCTTTTACACTATCTGACTGCTGTAGCTCATCTGTCCTTTCCTCTCCTGCTCTGCTCATTGAACTGCCCTCTCTTAATCTTCCATAGGTGTCCAAGATTAAATAGATGACAGAATGACTGACATTTGGTACACATAAAAGAACCAAAATATGAACAAGGGGTCAAAGTGCAGCTCTTCCCTCTGGTCTTCCCTCCTGTTCTTGTACAACTTGATGGGGATGAAACCAAGTAGGGATATAAAGATATATGACAATGTACACTTACTATACCTTGCTGTAGTGTGAGTGTGTGGATAACAGAGGATACATTCAAAAATGTTCTGGACTAAGGCAAGAGTTTTTTTAATCACAATTTTTTAAAAAAAGTTCTTACAATGATAAAAGATTGACATATCACCTGGCCCAGGATTGCTAATCTGGTATCTGTCCCACTTCTGTTAGGTCAATGGAATGAATCTGATTAACCACAGAAGTTAGACTAGCCTTAAAAGGCACAAATGCAGCTTTTAAAATGTTTGATATAGTTCTGAAAGAGGACTGTAATTTTTTGTTATAGAAGATATTTAAAGAAAATGGTTGAAAAACCAATGGGGGATGCTCCATTCTGTTCTGTTCATGTCTATAGGATTTATTTCTATATATCTTCATAGATCCTCATGATAAATTAAAAGGCCCATTTGAGTATACCAAAGGATACTCATGGGTAGAAGCTACCAGAAAAAATTCACATTTGAATATGCTTCTCTTTTAGAATGAAGAAAATAATTACAAGTAGGATGATCACTAGGAGATAAGAGGTCTACAATCATGTTTCATGCAACTCTTATTTTTATGATGTCTGGTTTAAGTCCAAGTGGGAAGTAGTACACGATCAGTTCTGCCCTGATTTAAACAGCTGTACCAGCTCTGGGGTCAATGAAGTTGCACCAAGTCTGAATGCACCTTGTTTCTATAGAATATAATTAATCATAATGATATTTAATAAATTAACAGTGTTGTGTGCAATGCTGGCTCAGAATTTGCTAGGAGAATGGGGAAGGTTTTTTGGCACAATTCTTTCCCTTCTTTTTTAAAGTAGCCCTGTTACCTGGGGGAAATCGTAACTGTGCATAGACTATGAGACAATACTCACCGGCATGATATGCAGCTCTGATTCCTATCTGCCTCCACGAATGTGTTGTCTCTTGTTTAAAGCTTCAGTGGTAAGTTCCTTGAGGCAGATACCATTTTCCTGCATTCTATATTTTGATTAAGCCTTCTTTTATTTTTCCTGTCTCCAAAATATATCCAAAGTCTAACTTCAATGCTAATTTCCTGATAGCTGCTTCCTTTCTTATTTTCTTTTCTATTTTTTTTTCCCCACTGGAAGGGTCCATTCTTGCCAGACTTAATCTATATTTGATCACTAATATTGAGCTAATGCCATAAACTGTGCTAAGGTATTTCTGTGATTGTGAAAGTATACTTGTATGCTATATCAGCAAAAGAGGTAGTACTTTTATTTACTGGAAAACTGGCCTGGAAGCCTGCCTTTCATTTCAGAGAGCATGCAAGATCTTACTAAACTTTAAGCACAAGCTGAAATGTCCTGCTTAAACAGGACCTTATTCACATGGCTACATACATTGAAATTATTGCTCATAAAATGATAAGTAAACCATTTGAGTGTTCATACACCATGAACTAGGAATATACATGTCATCCATTACCTCAGCTGAAGGACAGAAGCTTCTTCAAAAAGCAGAGAGCCCATCATGTCTGCACGGTTTTCAACAAGTGTCACGCTTGCAGCTGCTCTTGCCCAACCCATCCCATCCCATTCACGAATGGTGAGGAGTCCCTTCTCACTTTCAGACCTGGAACTGAAAACACGTTTTGCTCTAAGAGTAGGAACACCAAGCTCCAGCACCCAAACTCTAGAGATATTAAAATTAAAAGCTCAGGTCTGGGTCTATGCTTCTCGTAGTGTTTCCAGCTGTAGAAAAGAAATAGTACCTGGTGCTTATGTAGGGAAATGCTCTTTGGCATGGATGTGAAAATAAAATGCACATCTTCTGATGGATAACAAACTGTTCAGTTTCTCATTCTTTTTCCCCCTCCTCTCTGTCTTTCTAACCTCTGCAAGAGAGGGGACGGGCTACAGGGCTCTACCTGCCTGGTGGTCCGAGAAAGGAGAAGAGTAGCACACCAACCTGGTCGGGCTCCTTCTGGACTCTTTCTGTCCCCAGCAAAATGCATGATTTGATGAGGAGCCAGATAACAATTTTCTTGCTTGGGGTTGACAGGGTTACTCCATGTGTGTTGTCTCCTCAGAGGTAGGAGAGGAGAACAGGAAGTGGGATGCACAAAGTGAGGTACCTGTGCATGGCATTGTGTGAATACCTCCAAACAACTGGAGGTGGCAACGTACAGAAAGGAAAACTCGGCCACTGGTATGAAGTTAACAAGCTTTGTTGGAAGCCATGTTTACATTTCATCAGGGAAAACTATGGAGATTTTTCTTTCATTTCAGGAAGAGAAAATTTCTTGGGTTTTGCAGAAAAACAGAATCCCTACCACTACAAAATATATAATGTGGTCCTTTACATATTATACTATATTATGTGTACACAATGTGTATTCAATGTATATATATTGATGAATAATTATGTATTGATGAATAATTTGCACTACTTTGCTCTCATGTTAGGATACTAATACATTACCTACAATGGCCAGTGATTCTAGTAAAAATTTTTTCTTTCTACCCATCAAATAACCTTTATTGGTTTAACCTTTGCAGTTCCAGTGATGTAAATATTAATTAGAGTATCCAGTGCTTATTTCCCTCATAAAGCTGAAAGAATATAAAGAATCCCTTATAAAGCTGAAAAGGAAATCCCAATTCTGAAATCCAACTTCAGGATACTAGAGAATGCTGTTCCAAGAAGAAATTCTTTGTCAGAGCTCAACCTTCTTTCCACTGCTCTTACTTTCAGGCTATATAAAATGCTTGAAAACATCTCACCTTATTTGCTTTTGTAAGTCACTTTTTCTATGTCTTTTGGGAAGATTTGTGAATCTCCTAGATGACATTTCAGCAAAAGCATGGACTATTGCACTAGCCCTGGTTTTAGGAGGCTGTAAAGGAATAAAAGTATTAGAAATAAGAATATGGTCATATCATCCACATCTTGGAGTTCATGTGTACTGAGGGCTCCTTTCTCAAGATAACATCTCCAAGGGTTGCAGGACAAATGCCAAAGTTGTATAAATGCTATGAGTTTTGGAAGGGACTCCTTATTTTCAGTACTCAAATTTTCAGAGGTAGCATGCCTTCTTTGAAAATTAAGTGTCTGTGAGTTATCTCAAGTCAGGCATCCAAAAATACCCATCCTTTACTCTAAATCTTGACTTACATTTTACAATGGTGAGCAAAAAATGTGGACATGGGTATACGAAACCACTGGTTAAACAGCATGAGGTGTCTGAAAACTCTATCAAGGCAATGTGAATTTCTGTTACATTTCTTGAATAAATGAGTGACATCAACATCTGTAATGAGAAATACACCAAATCCCTAAATAACAGCCCTCCTCTGTACTGTCCACAGAGGTCCAGCCTGGTTTTGCTGAACAGACAAGCAAAGTTTGCAATCATACCTAATATATTTCAAATCAGTTATATTGTTTATAGATTGCTTATGTCAAAACCAGTGAATTCTCTGGTGTGCTTTAGGATTTATGCATTCTAGTTCTTTGCAAGGTTTGTTCTTATTTGTTGCTACCTGCAAAAATATATCTCTTGGCCCCAATTCACAGTGGAACAATGTTAGGTCATTATTCCTTGAATTGTTAGGCTGTAAAGAAGCAATTTCTCACTAACCTGTGACACAGGAAATTGTGATTCTGATGTCAGGTCATTTCTGGAGTTCCTTTTACAACAATCTGTTTTTCTGTCAGCAAAAGACATTTATGTATTCTTTCCAGAAAGTGTAGGCTTCCGTATTTTTGTATGTATACATCCAATATTTCTCTTCTGCCTCTTATTCTGCATAGCCTGGAGTTTTAATATATGATTCAACTGATAAATAAATATGTTTTGATTGATAGTGCAAATACCTAGTAACTGAAACTAGTGCTACTTTAAAGTGCTTCTCAGAATATTTGAGTTTCCTGCTTTTGTTTTCACTGAGGTTTCTTTTATGAAGCATTGAGATGAATGATTAATGCTTGGATACCCCTTTTCTCAAGATTCTCTGCTGAATGTGTTGCCCAGCGCTTCTCATGAGGGGAACACAACCCAAACTGCCACCACGGCAGGATTTTATACCCTTTTAAACAGGGTTTGGTGTTATGAACCACAATCATTAGTGAGGTTAAGAACTTCCTCTTATGATAAGAAAATGGATAAGTTTTACCAATATACCGCAGCTTAATGCAGTTATTTTGTTCTACTCATTGGAAATTGGGTAACATGTAAAATATTTGACAGATGACAGTGTGCATATGTTTTACAAATAAATATGTATGTTGACTACGCAAGAAGTGGTTTACTGGCAGAATACATTTTACATATACTTAGAGAACCGATGCTATAAAGTTGCACATCCACAGAGACAAAATTTATTTCCATTGCAATGCACAGCATCAAACCTTTCCACAGAACTAAACTACTTCTCTGTCTTTTCTTTGGTATTGGTTTTTAGGATAACAAGTACAAGTAAGTAGCTCTGTAACACTTACATAACTCCTTTATTCCAGAAAGATCCCAAACACTTCCAAAACAGAACCTAAATCCCACAGGCTTTACACAAAGGACATGATCTGTGCTTGTCTCACAGGCTGTGCAGATGGGATCTAGTCCTCAGTGGTAGATAATATGTTAAATTGTGTAGCCGTACACAGGATAAATGTGCTGCTTCTATACAGTAGAATCACATTGAGCACCACTGCAATGGAAGTGTCTTTGGCTTTAGTGCAGTAGCTATTTAATAAACCAAGACTATTTAGATCTCTTAATATATTTATAGAACAATGGCATCAGCAGAAGGTGACTGGCAAGCACCACATAAACTTTCATTGAAAGTCTGAGATGCATTTCTACCTGTTTCTCACCATTCAGCTATTTAAATTCATTGTTTCTGATGAATGGATTAAAATTGTGTTTTCCAAAAGAGAATGAAAATTACAACATTTCTACTAATAAAAAAATCCAAGACCAAATAAACTTAATCTCTAGAGAATTTCAAAATTTGGAGTAGACAAACCCTGGAAAATATACTGTAGTAACAATCTTACATGCAAGGAAGAGTGAGATTATGCTACTAATATGTAGTTTATTAATCCTCAATTTCCTTAGAATCAGCAATCACAAAATTGGTTAGCATAAAACATGAAAAAAACCCATGATATTATGTTGATATAAAAATGTGGGATACAGCTGTTTCTGTGATAATATGACCTATTAATAGGCCAATTAATCTTCTACTATTACTGCAAAATTCTCAATTCCAGCTGGCATAACCTAAATACTATTTGTAACATGGGCACCATGATGAACACCTTGATCTGGGAGGGTATTGCTATAGGTTTCCCATGTATCAATGCAGAGAGAGACACTTGTGCACAGGTTATGTCAGCGCATGTAAATCAGGCTGCTGCTGTGAATCCCTCTTTGGAGAAACTGTGCTTTCCCCAGCCGCCCAGGCAGCCCCAAGGGGAGCTGAACTTCCCCAAGCCAGGTGTTTACGGTGTGAACACCTCTGTACTGACCATGCAGATTGTAATCAGTGCAAAGAACAACATTCCTCTCGGCAAAGATCATCTCAAGATGCTGACAAACACCGAATGCAGCCCAGTAGTCCTTACTTATTAATAAATTCCAAATATCAGAAAGAATACTGTTTAAAGATTTTCTGTCACTTGGTCCCGGCACCCCAAAGCAGCAGTAGGGGCTTCCCAGAACAAGGCTGGTAACTCACTAGATTCTGGTGCAGTGCAATGGTTTATCCCATCCTGGGACTTTTCTCAACACACCTCCCACAACTTGTCTGAAAAATATGCAATATTCCGATATGAACATACTTAACCCAGGTAATATTGTCTTACTCTGCTAAATTACTTTTCCCCCTTCTGACCACATAAGAATAATTTGTGGTAAAAGTAATCAGGTATACCCTGTGCCTGCCCAGCCTTTTCATCAACTTTCAGAGAACATCACAATTATCATTTGAAGTGTGAGCCATCTTTGAAGACAGTGACAGGAAGAAAGAGAGTCTACAGAGGATTACAGTGCTTTCCATCAGCCTGCGATGGGTCCTTGACTTTCCCGGGGCTGTTAGGCAGAGCCCACCTCTGTGTTTCTTTCCAAATGCTCTCTGGCCAATGCTCGTTTTCTCCAGTTTTTCTAAAGAGCCCTGGACAAAGTTATTTAATCACGTTCTGGATGAGTCCAGAGAAAAACCCAAAGCAAACATGGAGAAAGAAAAAATGTAGAGCTGATGTAACATGAGACAGCCTATACCCTGTAGTTAAAAGGTAGAAAGCACAAACTGTTGTTTAGGAGAGTAACTCAATCAAGGAGTGACACAGGCACAACCACGAGAAAGCCCAAACCAAACAAAACCTGCAGTTCATAAGACCATGGGGAGTTCTGGGTCTTGCATGAGTACAGTCCCCGAGGAAATGGAGTATCCCAGCTACAACGCTTTCCTGGGAGCAAAGAGCTCCAGCCACAAGTGTGGGTGAGGGCATTGCACAGTTTGCAACCAAGCTGCTAAGCTGCAGTCTCCTTCCCACCACCACTTTGAAAAGAGTTGTCAGCTGCAAAATACTCAGTTTCCATGAAGTGACTTATCTGAGCAGAAGGTGCTACAGAGGTTGAGAGCATTGCCATTTAATTTGCTCTGGTGATTGTCACTGGAATTACTGTGAGGGGCTCACATGCTTCTCGTGCGGTGTCAACAACACAGTCACATAAATTAAAGTCAAAGAGCAGCTTTGAACAACTCTAACACTGCTAACTGTTCAGCAAGGGCAACTCAGCCCCAGGAAGTGCAGCCAGTGATGTGAAATGGTCTAGTGACACTCAGGAGCTCTGCATGATGCTGAGGGGAAAGTCTTACTGCAGAAAGTCTCTGGACAAAGAGCTGGGAATTAATTACATGTTATTTTAAAATGCATTTCTCTAGATTTGAATTAGTAATCACATTTCTTTGACCACTTCAGTCTCCAGAAAGGATACTCCAATTTTTGTTTCGACAAAAAAGGTTTGTAAGATCTTTTAAAAACAAAGTGGTTGGAGTCCCCACTTTGTACTTCATCTGAAGGATGTCCAAGCAAACATTGCCTTCTCACGTCATACTGGAGTATCAGCTCAATGCTGAACCAGCGGGAGGATTGCCATCAGCTGAGTCACCAAGACCACTTCCTGCAGCTCCTCTGCGGTCCTTGAGCGATCCAACTCCAGAGCAACACTGACCTTGTCTGACCTCAGAGGACTTTTGAGAGTTCAGCACAAAGAGATTTGAGTGTAGGTCATTATTTGAGGGGCTCTTTCGTACATGTGAAGCTGCATAGTTTTACTGCAATGGGCAAAACATTGTAAAGAAAAGAAAACACAGTAGGTAACTCCCTGGTATGGAAACCCACACATGTGAAGATGATTTTGCAGCACCCAACACAGACACACTCAAGGAGCAGCTCAGTTTTGATGCAGTGCATGGGAAGAGTACAAAACCCACATGAGGCAGATCTGATGGAGTGAGCTACAGGGATGCTCTCAAACAAGCAGCAAGAAAATCCTCTGAAGCTCTCCATTCTGTGTTCTCTGTATATACCACATCTGCTCCAGAACGACGAAAGACTATTTTAGGCACATTTTATGGAGTTTTAAAAAATGTTATTGGGACTGTATTTTGTATCCCTTTGCCAGTAAAGCCAGATGACTGCACCATGGGCTAAATTTCCAGATGGTTTAAATCACTGGTCTTGCTCTAATTTGCTCCAGTGAAGGATCTGGCCCCATGAGTCTAACTACACTAGGTAGATGGAGCTATAAAGAATGCACCAAATGAGCTAAAATAGCTTTTCTAAAAATAAATGCCACAACAGGACTTCCAGTGCTACACATAAGTATTAGGTCTGTCAAAATAGTGTTGCCAATGCCAAGCATTCAAAAATCATGAGTTGGGCATGAGGTTGGCTTTAAAAAACCCCTACAAGATTAAAAAGAAACAAGCAAACAATAATATCTATGTACTTCTTTTAGTTTGCATTCTTGGGGTTTTTGAGTCTTCGAGACAAATCCTGGTCATGTTTTAAAGCTCCTTCTATTTTTTCTCTTCTTTCCTTTTTTTCCCCCTTGGAAGCAGCAGGGCTAAAAACTTGCTGCTAAGAAAAGAATGTTAAAAAAAAATAAAAAGAAAAAGAGAGAGAGAAAGATTCTCAATGTAATTGCCTGACTTCAGAAACTAAGCTTTTAAGAAGAATATCATGAGACTCATGATAAAATCATGAGAGTTGGCAACACTATTAGTGAGCTGGAAATGATATAAAGCTCCCACTTCTGCAGTCTATGAAGTATTGGACTTTTAGTCACAAGATTTTTATGCTCAGAAAACCTGTCACTCCTTATGACTGGCCTTTTCACTGCCACAGGTCTTCAGATTTCCATTAGATCAATTCAGATAGTTTCTAGGGATCTTCTGTTTGTGTGTAGTCAAAACAATATTTGGCAACAAAAGACTCTTGCAGCAAATTACAGATGGACACAAACGGGAATGGGCTTGAAGCAGGCTGGGAGCCTGAAGGAATGGCTATGTCTGGAGAAAATGAAGTATTTCCACACGGCTGTTTTTGCTGGACTTGTACAGCTCTCTGAAGAGCCAAAACCTCCCTGAGAGATGGAGCTGCAAATCCACCTTTTACATTAACAAATGAGTAGGATCCTGATGGGGGAAAGAACAAACCAACCAACCAGAGAATTGCTTTGGTAGCTCGATACCTACAAAAATGCACAGAAAAGATTCCCATGTAATAGGGGTAAAGGAGCTGCCAGGAGCGTGGGGCAGAGAGATTGTCCTGATTATTACATCCCATTGGTGCTAATCCACCACGACAGGAGTCATTCAAATCCAATGTGTGAAGAAGCAAGATCACCACCTTTCCAAGACAAGGCCAGCTCTGGGCATCATTTACCAAAAAAACAAAAAGAGGTTGGGTGATCTTTGTGTGGCGCAGTCTAATGAGTCAGTCCAGCTGTAACGGGTTCCAATTAGCACTGCAAGACATGAAGGTCCTTACCTAGGTCACAGGAAAGTGGGAGATTTCTCCATGCCTTTGAAAACCTATTAGGAAGCATTCATCCTCCCAAATGAAAGTTTGAAAGATTTGCACTAGACTTAGGAAAACAGATACAGATAGGTGTGAGTACATCACACTTCTCTGGGGCTGTTAAAAGGCCCCCATTGCTGAGGCAACAGCACATGACAAAGTTGACACTTCCAGAAGTGTAATTTGTTATTTGCCTTTGTTGCATACAAAGCTGACACGTATTCTTTCAGAAGGGAAATTTGAGGTGTCAGTGACTGCCTTGCAACTAATGGAGCTCAAATCCCCATCACGGTTTGAGCTGAGCATGTGAAATCTCCTGCACTGTGGTTTTAGATGGAGAGACCTTGACCCTTAAAGAGCTAATTTACTTCCTTAGCACAGACTGGGGAGCCAGGTTATTATAGTTATTGGTAGGGGAGAAATCCACAGGACTGACTCTGATCTCTTACATCAAAGTAAAGCAGGAAAAAAATCCATCAAACTCAGTGAATGACACTAGTGTGAGCCCATCCCTAGAATTTTTAAAGGTTATAAATAACAAATTCCAGAGGAAAAAAACTGGACCCAGCTCAACAGTTCTGTGACTCAAGGCCGTCATTCCAAGGATCTGTAACAATTTATGGGTTTGAGTAGAATGGGAAAAATCTGGTAGCTATAGTAGAGTTTGCTTGGAATTTTGAAGCCAGAACTGGAACCTGGAGAACTTCACACAAGCAAAGGAGCATCAGGACTGCAGATTTTATTGCGGAGTCTTTTTGAAGACCTGGACCTGCTCTACTGAAGGGAACACACCACTTGAAAGGGAAAAGGGCACTGAAAAACTCTGCAATAAACAACCAGGAGACCTCTCAGATCTTAGAAGGAGGTTGAATTCCTTTAGGCCTCAGAGAGGAAAATAAATTGTTTTGTGCCACAGTGCTGGACTATTGGAGATGCCCTGTGTCCAGAAATCCCAGAGCCAGAGCACACACGTCCTAGGATTTGTACAGGAGAGGTTTGGCCAACATATTCCTTTCTGAAGAGCCCCGAAGTAGCTGTGCAGGTCCTATGGATCTGCAAAGTGCCTACAACCGATGTTCTTAAGAACCACGCACCGTACTGCACATCTCCCAAAATGTCAGACTGAAATTTAGTAAGCTCTATAAATAAACAAACGAACTTGTTGAATTTTAAACAAATTTGGTGAAGACTGCATCACCATTTCTATTCTGTTTTTAATGTTTTCTTTGTACACGAAACAGTTCAACTACAAAGCTGGCACGTAGACGATGCTCGTTAACGGATCAGAACGAGAATTTAAACTGTGACAACCTGCCATCTAGTGGAGAAACAAAAATCGCACCTCAAATGGGCACTGAAAGTACTACAAAACATTTCCCCAAACTTGAAAAGACTGGAACAAGATGTTTTAGAGAGGTGGCAGATGTACAGACGAGGTTTTCCATGGATAAATAACCACAGGCTGGCATTTCAACCCCTAAAGGGCAGTGTATCTGGCCAGAAACTTATAAAAAGTATGTATAATGTAATTATACCTCAAATGATGCTTATAACTTGTGCACATGTGCACTTAAATACTTACAATATTACTAGGCAGAATTTTATGCAAAGTCATCATACCATTGTTTTGATAACTGAGCATGGCCAAAGTTATCTTCTAGCTACCCAACAATAACATTTCACACAGCTAAGGGAGACTGCACAGCACATGGTTTCAAAGCAGTCCTAAGATGTACAGACATGGCTAGATTGCCCCATAGGAGTCCATATCATTCTGCTGTCAGCAGCCAACCGATGCTTGATACTTGTGCTTCTAGAGACCTGGGCATATGGTGCTAACTTCTTTCCTAATAAAGAAGTATCTCAATCGCTTCCATACAACTGTCCCTACCTTATTTTGGCATGCAGAAATGGCAGGAACCTGGTGTACAACATCTTGGTGATTAGCATCCTGGGGATCATATAACTATTTTGAAGCACATAAAATCTGCTTCTCAGGATACCCCTCAAGACATCATCTTTACTGGGTGGGAGACACTGCAGTAGCTGTGGGAAGGTATTATTTTTGGAGGGAGCTGCTTAGCAAGGACAAACAATAGGGAACCCACTTTGCAAGAAGCATGCAACTTTCTCTTTAGGGCAAATGCATTCATGGAAGTTTAGTGGGAACACTGGCTGTTAGCAGTGGGCCTACATGTGCATTTCTGGCATCTTTGGAAATAAGCTTATAGTTGCTGCTGGATAGTTTTTTGCTTTGCCGGACCATGGAAAAAAATATAAGTACCACCAAATCACTCCTTGGTTCTCTTTCACATCATGATCCAGGTAATTCCCTCCACTGTGGCCTGAGATATTCAGAAGGGAGCCCACATTTCAGCATCTGCCTCTAAGTCTAGACAGAGCTGGTTAGTTTGTTTATTATTATTGGTTTTATACAGATGTACAATTCCATGCCATGGGAAGATGTTTCTTTAGTGACTGGCTCTTGTTTGTTTGTTCTCTGCAGGACACAAAGACATTTTTATAATACGACAGTCACTAGTTCACACAAAAATGTAATTTTTCTAAATCCAACTCTGCCACCTCGTGGTAGATTTTAAAAGGTACTGTTTAGCCTGTAATAATTCCTGGTGATAACTATGTATGCCACATATAAAAGATTTTTGCTAGAGACCCATAAGCTAAAATATTTACGATAAAGACACTGTTCTACATTGCTGGGAATACCTCCACCGTTCAATGAGATAGGTTAAAAAGTTAATTACCCCTGTAGCTGTTTGCTTTACATTTTGTCTCAAATAATGAAAGGTTGACATTTGTTTCACATTTGTGAGGAGCTGGCTTGTAGTCAGGTTCACTTCCCAGTTCTCACGCAATAGCTCCATTCTGCAGTGTTTGGATTATAAACAGGGGAGCATTTAAACTCAGGCAATTTCTTTTCCTCCTTACTGAGGTCTTGGTAGGAGCCAAGTTTTGAACAAAGCAGCTCAGTCAATTATACGCAAAAATTATTATAAAGCAAAGAACCATTTAAAATTTTTGGAAAAAAAGTTTTGCACAGTGCCAAAGGGCCACAAGAAGGGCTATCCTCGCTGAAACTCGTGACCTAGACTGTCTCCCACACTGGGATCAGATACTTCAGAGTAAGGAGTGAGAAACCCTGCTTTCAAATGGTGACTCATCATGGACTTTTCCTCCATCCCTGGGCAGCCAGCAGTTGGCAAGCCATGGAAAACAAACACCTTGTTTTTGCTGTGATGATGCAGTCACACTGAGCTTAGCAACATGAACTTCCCTTCACCCTGTCTCACCATTCAGATCTCAAATGACCACCTCTCCATACGAAATCTTGGCTTATTCAGTATCTGAAAAAACCTCAGCCTGGTCTCACCTACACCTGAAACAGGACTGAAGTGCTGGTGTTCTGTATGTCAAATTAAAATCCTGTACAGCAGCGGGGGCCTGAGCTCCAGACACAGACCTGAACATTGCCAGGCCGTGCCGAGTTCAGGTGAGTCTTCAGTCAGGTCCCCAATATGTAGGTGGTTCAAGGGACCATCACCTTGTCAACCTTCATTTTCATCCTCACTGTCTAATGCTGAGATATTACTAATGCACAACTACTTGCCCCATCTCACTTCTTTCTGCTGACACCTTCGATATTGCTGTGCACATCATTTTCAGATGCAGCAAGGCACTTAGATTTGGAGCTGCAGTTTGAAGCCACATCGAATTATCTCAACCTTTTGGATATGCAAATGTGGATTAAAAGTTTTAGTGTAAACATTGCTGTTCCTTTCTGTCACCTTTCCCTTCTTCTACTGCCATACTGATGCATCTAGAGCTGCAAAGTTATGAGCAAACCAAAAGAAAAAAGGAGAAAATCAAAGGAGTCACAAAGGGCTTGCAAATTAGTGCCTTACACTTAGCCAACCTTGTCTCCTACCTCCTGGTCACATCAAATTGTCATCTTTGTCCTCCTGATTCCTACCTGCTACAGTGACTTGTCTCCTGTGGCACCTTAGAAGAGGCCAAGCTTGGCAGCTGAAGAAGCCAGATGTCAGGGTCTACAAAGAAAGTTTTCAGCAGTGGCAGCTTCTTGTCAGATCATGTTTCCCAAAAGGCTTACGTTTGGCTCTGATGATGTATCTGTTGGTGGCCGTGGCTGGTCTTCCTGAAAGTCATGTTTGGGATCAGCTCCCAGTGGAAACTTAAGTTTCTTCTCCTGAAAGCAGGCTCCACTGATTCCAAGCTCTGGAAAAATGTTGCTTTTATATTCTTAGAAAGAGTTTATAGTCAATTTTTATAAAAATAAATTATCAAGAAAGGCTATTTTCCATAATTTCTAAATAATTTCCCCTCTTAAAAGAAGAGCAAAACCCCTTTTATTTGTGGGTTGCTTTTTTTTTAATATTAGTTTCCATAAAGACAAAAATATACATTCCTATCTGTACAAGTTTTTATCCAAGACAGGAATTGGCTTAGGTATATTTATGATTAGTATTGATCTTCATTTGAAGTGGAGAAAACGGAGTAGAGAAACTGAGACAGATCCTTTTGAACCCAGGCACTCCATTAACACTTACAAGAGTCTTTGATTATGAGATTATCTTGTAATCATAATGATCAAGCAAAGGCTCAGAATAACTTGACAGAAGAGTCAGCATTTACCCACATACTGAAATGTTTTGACATGATGTCTGTCACAAAGTAAACATGGAGACCTGTGTCATTAAATGAGACTTCACCTTTAACTGTTTGTTAGCCAAACAACTGTCTCTCTCTTCAAGTGCTCTTCCCCTGGGCAGGTCTATTGGAAGATGGCACTTGCTACTGCTGCTGACATCGCTCTTGTCGCTTGGATACTGGCTTGGTGACTGGTCACAAACCTGGGATCCGGGATTTTGATTGTGATTGCCTGTCAAATGAAGATAGCATGCTCACAAGAAGGGCACGCTACATTAGATAAGATGAAATCCTTGATCACAGCGGTGCTAAGGACCTAAATACCCAGTTTGACAGTGCTTAAGGACAACAACGCCACGTATTGAAAGGAACATTAACCTTATTCCTGTTCTCAGAGGGGAGGAAACCAGGTCCCTCTCCTGACTCCTGTGGCTGTCCCACCTAGGGGAGCACCATTACCATCCCAAGCATTTCTTCGGGAGCTGGATGCTACAGTGCTACTCCTGAATGTCAAAGTAATTTGGTCTTCAGTCATACCCTCTCAGTCACTTCTTTGGACAGTGAATTACATCAACAATATGTGATGCAAAGACATTTCTTTTCAGATTTTAAATTTACTGTCCTTTAATTTTATGAAGTGTTCATCCTTAGATTTTCTAAGGATACAAGGCATACCCCGCCAAATTTCCATTTGTTTAGGTTAGACCCTTCTTCTGGGAAATTTTAACTTTTCTTTCTGCTCCTCTGTAATTTTTCCAGGATTTTTTGTCAGATGCCACTGTTCCCTCAAAACACCACTTCTGCTGAATATGAGGCAGGCTTTTAGTAAGGATCCTGCAGTTCAACCGAACATATATATGCAGATATTACTAAAGTTGAACCTGAATAATTGCGCTAGATTAAAATAGGTTTCACATTTTCTATGGCTACATAAGGGGCCAGCATCTGACTTAAGTGAGGGGCTGCCTGGTCACTATTCAGTCCCCTCATAGCATAACTCTATGTACAAACAGAAACTCTTTCTTTATTCTATTTGAGGATCCTTGTCCTGCCTTCCCTGCATACAAAGTTTTCTGGAGCAGCCTCAGTCAAGATAACTGTGCCAATGTGAACTGTGCCATACAGCTCAGACCAGCTGACTGAGACATCCCTGACGTGTATTGATTTTACAGCAGCTGTGAACAGTACCGTAAAAGATCCCTGTGAAAGCTTTACAAGCAGGTCACTGCAATGACATTAAAAGGCCGACACGAACTATAGAAGAAGCCCTGGCATGCAAAGAGAGTTTTAGGAGGTGTACAGCTGCCTGCTCATGATGGCAATCACCGTGGCTGTGGGGTGATCCTGGCACAGGATCCTGGTCAGGCTCCTGGCACAGGTGCCACGGGAACTTCTGCTTTTGGCACCAGCGAAGCAGCCATACACCATCAGCATTGCAAAAGCTGAAGCACCTCCTCCCCTGTCTCCCAAGGGTACTGTCTCACTGCTATTGATATGGCAGATGAGACTTACCATGCCATAGCATGTGGACGCAGTTAAGGAATCTGGTTGAATCCTTCAAAAGAGATGCTCACCCATGGTTTCTGTCCTACCTCCAAAGCTGGTGAGCTGTCTGGTTGGTTAGCACGTCTGTTTTCTTTAAATCAGTACTGCTGTCACCAGTACTGACAGAAAATTACAATTTTTTTTTCTACTTATGTGAAGAGAATTGTAAAGTTGTTCCTATCAGTTCTGCACTTAACACTACACGTAGCTTTGGTGGTGCTGATGGAGGCCCACGCAGGGAGAACTACAGGCCAGGCAGTAGATGGCGCCAATGTACAGCAGTTATAGTGTGTGCAAAAGCAGTTACAGTGTGTACAAAAGCAGTCACCAGGGAAAAAAAAATAAAAAATTACTTCACACTGCTGTCGCTGCTTCCAACCCTCCGTTTGACAGTATCTGAGCTCAAAAACTTCTTTGCTACTGTTCATTTCCCCATAGTAAAACTCAGATCCCTGCACCCTTAGGTATAACCACAATCCCAACTCTCTCTTTTTCTGTGCTCTTCTTGCATCTACCGTTGCAAAAAGCAACACAAGAGATAGGAAGAGGGATCTCCTCACCTCTCTGCTTTATGCCCGGAGCAGATCACTAACGTCCTGTATCCCTGTCTTCCCAGCTGCTAAATCTGGTGCATAGTCAAGGTATCCATGCACACACCCAATTCCAATCTGACAACAAAATTTGGATATGGAGGGAATTTCTTTGGGAGGGGTGATGTTGAATTCCATTCTCCCTCCCCTTCTCTGTACCCTGGAATGCAATCTGCTTCCCATTGGTGATTTCTAACAGAGATTTCTAGCTATCACAGGGACCCCAGATGTCAGCAGAACTGTCTCTTTCTTGCCTTTATCCTGCAAAATATTATAGTTTCAGTTTCACACCTTTTACTACTGCTCTTAAGTTTCTTACAGTATTTTATGGCCCATAATGTGGATTTCTATGCAGGAGAAATGTAGACCTTTAAATACATCTAAACCCCTAAAACCTTGATGTATGTTAACCTGCAATGGTTGCCAAGGATTTTTGAGCTCTGTCATGATCCAGTTGCTCATTTGTCCTAATTTCTTGGTGCACCAAAAATTGTCTTGTACTTGCCTTACTTGTACTCTACATCTACAGCAGGATGAGGAACTCTTGTCTTTATGGCTTTGTTTACAGAGGGGAGCATAAAGCAACAGAGTCACATTCCATAGCATTCTCTTAAATACCTTCTGAATGACTACGACAATGCCATTTACTGCCTTTACTTCCCCTTCTATAATCTCCCAAGGGTTCAGATCCAGGCTGCCAAAACTAGTGAAGCATCTCCCAACCCTCTAATGCTCATGTTAGACAGACTGTCCATACTGTTTAACAAACAGGCGTACAAGGGGCTTTCACCTGAGACCTACAGAGACACGGTTTCTCCAGAGACAGAAAAAGCAACACCTTTGGAGTTTCAAGAAGCATTTCTGCCTACCATACATTTTAAAGTATCTCAAAGCATTATTTGTATAGAACAGATCATTTTTGTTGAAACTTCAAAATAGGGATAAAAAAAATCAAGAAAACCTGGCAAAGCTGTCACTGTCCTCCTACAGCTTTTAGCCAACTCTTCTTTTTGATAAACTCATTATTGGCCCTATATAATTTTCATATTGCCAGCATTTTTTTTCGGTTTGGTCTGCCCCCTTCTTTCCTACTCTTCTTCCACTCACAAAGGAATTGTTTCAAGGAACTTTATGTTTTAAGAATAAGTTTTGTTATGGTGCTGTGTCCACTTAAGTTTATTAGAAGGTGAATTCCCTTTGCTTAACTGCATCAGAATAACCTTATGCTGAATCACATTAAAGTAATAGAGGAGGATCTCTTTGGCTAAGGAAGACAAATTATAAAAGACTTCTAGTCCCAGTGGCCGCTCCATCAGTTCTGAAAATCCTGCTCCATGGGGATTACGAACGTTCCAGTGGACACTACAGAGAAATTTAGGAGACAGACATTCTCTAGAAGCACTGATTTCTTTTCTGTCCTTGTCAGAATTGCTTAAATCTCTGCACTCTCTTTTCTTCTCCCCTTTCTTTCCTCACTAAGGGTGCAGTTACGAGATCAGAAGTAAACAGTCATGTATTTGCTCTGTGTAAATAACATCACATATAGGTTCCTTCATCCCCAGTTCTAAGAACAATAAAGTAAAATATTTGTGAAGAATTAAAATCCACTTTGTTCTGAAACAACCTTGAAACCCTAAGAAGAATTTCACGTCGGCATGTAGTTTTACACTGACAGGCACATTTAGAACATTATGACTCATATAAGTATTTCTGGGTCAGAAGAAACAGGGTTATTTACCTTTTGCTGAAGAGCCACAGTCCTTCAAGAGTAAGGAAAAAACATAATTGGAACAGTCTAGCTGGGTCATCAGGACCAGGTCTCTACAGCCCCTACCACCATATGAATGGTTAGTAAGGAAAGAAATGCATATTGTCCTTTCACCCTCCCCCATCCTTAGACATCTCTAATCACAGAACAGCTCTCAACTCCCATTTTAAACTTTCAGCATCAAAGATCAAAAGCTTCAGAAACTGGACCATGGAAGAGGACAAAACCAGGATAAAATAATGACAGGGGAGGGACACTGTGACTCATGGGCATTTGTGTGTGAAACTGTGTGGGTGGTCTTAGATTAGTAATGTTGATAACTGTTATTTGGCCAGTTAATATAGGTGGATACAGTAGACAAGCTTTGGGATGTACACTCCTTGGGAAACGGACCACGCACCATGCTGCAGAAGAGGACAAAACTACAAGAAGCAGAAAGAGAGATCTTACCTGCTGTGGAAATACTCTTCCCTCAGCCCAAATCCGGTGGCTGATTTAAACCTGACTGCATGAGGAAAATGTACGAAATAGACATCTGTTTTCTTCACAGCACTACAGTGCCCACCGAAGGTGCATGCACGTCCTTTGATACTACATGTCCCGGAGAAGTCTCCCCCGTCCAAGTCCTGCAGGTCCCAAAACAAAACTTGCCTTCTTGCCACGCTGAAGCAGGATCTGCCACTGGCAGGGTGCAAGAGTAAGGGTCATCAGGACTTTGTGTCATTAGGGCTTTCTGTACACCAGGGAGCTCTGCTGCAGGTCAGTGGAGAGCCAGCAATGCTAGCACATCTGAAAAACCAGCAAACTCTTCTTTACTCAACACCGATGAATTGTCACAAGAATGCTAGTCTATGGATGTGTGATGTTAAAAAGGTACATATTTGAACAAGTCTAGAGGATATACATCTTGGTAATACATGATATCTTTTGAGTCACATAGGTGCAAGGGTCTACCCAGCTGAGGTAATTCCTCTCCATCATCCGCACAAAACGGGCTTGAGGGAACTACAATTTGTCTTTCAGACAGTTAGAAGCTGATTGACTAGAGAATGCTAAAAGGCCTGGAAGATCATATTGGGTAGGGTGCATCAGCTAGTTTAGCTTTGTCAGAGGAGGAGGATGAAATAAAGGCAGGCAATTGCTATTCTTGCTCCTGCATATGCTCAGTAGCTAGACCTAGTTAGAAAAATCTACTCTGACGTTCAAGGCAATACAGTCTATTTGTCAGCTGATCAGTTTGAGGAGGACGGTCAAATCTGACAGTGATAGATACAGCGAGTGAGGAATATCCTCCATAGCCCAGGAATGCCGTGGCAGCTCATAGACAACATGGGGCTTATGGTGTTCTACCAACATGGAAAATATACCTAAATTAGGACCTGTAATTTTGATAACTCTGTGTCACTAAGGTATCCCGGGGGATGGTGAAAGATAGATGAACATCTAAAGTGATGCCTTCCACAACATTAAAAGTATAAAACAGAACAGTAGAGCTCTCCTAAAGATGATACATCAACATCCACGCTTGTAGGAAGACAGCTAGGGAACACTGGATGAAATTTGCTTGAATGCCTTCCTAATGTGTGCCCTTAGAAACGGAGCCCTCTTAATGAAGCAGTAGAGTGCTTAGTCCCCACTAGTTTCAGGTTGCTAACAAAAAAAAAACCCCAAACATCTAGGTGAAGTCACTTTAAAGAAGGAGTTGGTGTGGAAGCAACATATTCAGGAGACATGAAGTCACTTACCATCCGTAGTCTTGGATAAAGCACATGGTGCATTGACTAAATTAGAACATAAAAATGGTTAATAAGATCAGAGTTGTATCAGAGGTCCAAAGAGATCCCTGTAATAGTCCACCGTGAAATATGCCATTTAATTTTCTACAGATCCCTGTGGAAGTCCACTGTGAAATTTGACATTTACTCCTCTATTTTACACATTTTAATCTATTTCACTTAATTCAATTTCCTCTTCTCCACCCATTACTCAGTCTTCACAAAAACATTATAAAAAGCTTTTAAGAAATCTGGCTAGTCTATATGAATTGTCTTTCCCTTAACCACATTCTTGCTGACCCCTTCAAAGAACCCCAGTAAATTGTGATGAATGAGCAAATGAAGTTAATTTAGGTTCCCTTCCACACAATTCTCTGCCCATCAGGCACTGACCAGTTGCCTTATCCTGATGAGTCTGAAGCAAGATCTGCTTTTACTCCTAATACCCTTCGATGATGGTTCTTAGGGTATTGAATTGAAGTACTCTGTGGTCACTGTAACAGAGCAACTCTTTGAGTACTCCATGATCTACTCTTTCAGTCATACCTCCAAGAAATTTAAATTCCCAATAAATTTGCAGATGGTACTTTTTTCACTTCCTTTTCTGAGGCAAATAAGATACTTATAGTCATCAGTTGTGGGCAGACAACTTGACATAAAAGGCAGGGTTCAAAGCCTGAAATTTTCTGCATCCTAATTGCAAAATTGCAACAAAAATAAAAGATCTTATCTAAGATAAATTGCTGTTACATAATTAACACTACTTACAGGAAAATATGTTATGTTCTAAAAATGCTAGAGGGTAAAAAAAATACAACAACAATGATGAGATGAAGGAAAAAACCAGTGTACTCCAATTTTCAGGCACGAGTGGGAAGGAACTGCAGAATGCTGGGACAAAGATGTGTAGGACAAATATATCGCCTGCATGTGTACTGTTACCAAAATACTCACTGAAACACATGGGGCATAAACAACCCTATTTAGAATACAAGATTGCACACATAGTTAAAAAGCTGGGAAAATAACTTGAAAACCTAATGAGCATTAAATGGATACTGTGGAGGAAAATGCCAGAGAAATGGCAGGTGTGAAGGCTACGTAAGATCATCTTCGATGAACAAGTCAAGAGGGTTATGAGTACTTAAGATTTGTATCACATCTTCAGTTTATAGATGATAGCTCTTAACAGGAGGATGCTACTGACGAATTACATTGTCAAAATATTGTTGTTATATAGGCATGAAGGGTAAAATATGTTTAAACACACAGTTTTGGATATAGTGAGATATCTGTTCAGCTCAAAGGAAAAGATGCAGATATTGCTTAAAAAGTAGGATCCCTTCTGCAATCAGAACTGCGCATGCTGGGATAAAACCATTCATGTGAGCTGTGGGCATGACACTTCAAGAAAGATATAGAGTCTGAAGAGAATAACTGTGAAAAGTCACGGATTATAGACCTCTGGCCAAGAAAGTAATTTTGACAATACTGTATTTGGAAGAGGCTGGGCACACATAATTGTCAGAACGCATACAAAAGATTGCTTTAAAGAGTAGAGTCAAAATTTGTATTTAACCGCTTTAAATTTGTGGCAAATGTTAGACTGACATGTAGGGGTAGGGAAACTGTGTGTTCACCTGAGATGACTGGGGGATCTCCACAATGGGATTCCACCAGCATGTTAAATGCCTGTTGGGAGAAAGTCAGGTGTAGTTGATTCTGTCCTCTACCATCAGGCCTCTCTAGCCCCATCTCCAGCCCCATCAATGATGTCTCCATTTCTATGAAGGTTAGGTGTTTATGGAAAGATGATAATAACTAGCCCACCATAATTTCTTTTAGAATCAAATCTGTGGATTATAAAGAGTGACTTAAAAAAAAAAAAAGTTAAGAATTTAAAAACAGATTTTCCCCTGGAAAATATTTTTTTTTTAATCAAAACCCAAAACCCTTATAAAAAAATTTCAAATGAAAACAAATAGTCTGATTGAAATAAAAAATATGCTCCAATTTAGGAGTGTTTCCTTGGTAACCAGGGACACTGTAATTCTGTGGTCTTGTTCTTCCCGTTCTCTCTTATGTGTCAAGCTTCCAGCTTGCCCAGCACTCCTATGGCTGGGACTCCCATTAGGGGCTACTTACCCTTTTCCCAAAATATGGACCAAGAAACATCATGGTATGTGCAGCCCAAAGTGGATGCACAGCTAGAAGAGAACAGGATCAAGAGGAACCCACAACACAGTTTCAGTGAAGCCACATGGCAAAGTACATAAAGAGAAATAGATTTAATATAATTATTGGGTTTTTCAGAAACAAATAGCTGCTCCTTGTCCCCCATAGACAGCTCAAGGACCAAAAAACAACGTCTCAGAAGTTCCTCATATCTCTGCTGCATCACACGAATTATTTCATTCTGGATTTTTTTTGAAGAGATTGATTTTGCCAACATTTTTTACAGCCATTGGAAGTGTCAATATTGTGCACCTCCACTAAAGCAAGACTCAGCCTCAGCCAGGCTGTGCTCAGGGGCTCAGGGCTGGGCTGGGCTCAAAACATGAGAAAACAAAACACCAATAAAATAAACATACCTTTGTCCCAATTCAATGGGAAGTCTATCGCTCCTTATTAATAATGTCTCTTCCAGATGAATGATCCGGTGGGACAGCAATTTCACTGTCCTGTGTTCACATTTCAGAAGGGGGCTCTAAAAGGAGCAGCTGGTCGACTTCATGGAATAGGCCAGCAACTTCAGCAGAGCCCAGAGGGGTATTTTAGGCAATATACTTCGATAACAACTTCACATAGCGCTCAGGTGAACGGCAGTGCCCCACCTAAATATTTGACCTGAAGTTGCCACTGAGCAGGCTCTCCAGGCTGACTTCTTTGATGGATCAATTTGGAACGTGTTAATGGCATTACTCAGCACAATAAATAAAATGCGACTCACCTTAACGTTTCTTGGAAGTAGTCATGGAGTTTATGACACCCAGTGGGAACAGCAAGAGAGGGTCATCTGGAAGGAACAGGGAAACATGCCGAGTGCTCACAGGGGAAATTTCAAGAAACAGATGGAGAAAATATCAGAATTCTCAGTAGCCCCCAAGGAACAGATGAAAAACTTTTGGGTCAATAAGCCAGAGAGTGAAAGGCTCAGAAACCAGGCTTGTGGTCAGATTATCTAGTCCACATTCTGGGAAATGCTAACGATCCTCTAGATCCTCTGGTCTTCATGGGTGCAAAACCTTGAAAACTTCTGAGGTGAAGCAGCAGGGAAGATATTTCTCATATTATTTATGGGAAATAAAAAAAATATTTGTTAAGTGGAAAAGAAGATTTTTCTGTCCTCTGAAGAACCTTAGAAGGAATCTGAATTTCCCTTTCTTAGATGATAAAATCAGTAGGAGAGAGTGAATTTTCTAACATGATCATCAGATCTGTTACTGAAGACTCAATTAGTGCAGAAACCCAACACAATAACAATTTTAGATGGAAGTGCCATTTGTAGCTGTTAAATTACCTAAAGGATCTTTCACATGAATGCTCCAGACTGAATAGCATGTGCACACGCATTCCAGTCATGGGTCCAAAACAAATTAGGAAACTAATATGTACCCTCCACTGGGATTTAATTGACCATTAGTTTCCTAGGTTCTGAAAAATCATGTCATTATATCTAACTTAGTTCTACATTGCTTTTTACCCCCACAGGATCTTAGTGCTGTACATTAGAAAAAAAAAATGCATCCGCCACCAGAAAAATGCTATTGCCTTTTGAGGGTGAAAGCTTCTGCCCAGCAACACTCCACAACTGGTGTGGACATTTCTACTCAGGAATTGAAAAATACCGTATCTCGCTACAATTGCACAGAAGAATGTAGGTCAGACAAACATAATTACCAATTATAGAGTTTAGGCTAAGATGTGGCAGTAACAAGCTCACTGCTGGGAAACAGTATAGCTAGTTCTTAATAATAAATTTCCTTTAGATATCAGCCTCTCCCCAAAGATTCACACCAATAAAATGTAGCAGAAATACAACAAAATCCCTTCAAACGTCTAAAGGGAGTTTATCTTTTGGGAAGAAAAAGAAGAAAAAAAAAAGATAAAAAATAAAAGTAATTATAATTTCAGGGCTAACTGTAGCCAATAAAAAACACCACCTTTCCTAAGCAAGTTCTTGAGATTCCAGCAGTGCAGCTGGTTCCACAACAGGCAGCTCAGCTTCATATTTGAGACAAAGGACAACCCCAGAGGAGTACGACACCTCTATAGTAACACTGAATTGGCAGCTCGGTTCAGTATTGACTTGGAAAGCACCAGTACCAGACTCAAGTGTGTAACTTCTGCAGAGATAACCCCAAATATTCTTGGCAGGTCATCTCTCCTTGTATATTCTCTGATCTCTGAAGCTGGTTAGCCATGCTGTGGGGTAGGGCTTTAATTTGAAGATGGTAAGCCTAAGGAAGAGCTGAGCTCTGTGGTTTGTTTGTGAGCTGTTAGCCTCTGAGAACGTGGGGCTCTGTTCGGAGCACGGGTCCACTACATACCACTGGGTTGTTTTCTGCTGAGCACATGATTCACCACCTTCTGAATTCTGATCAGTTGTGAGCCAGCCCTAAATAAATATCTCTTAGCAGCAAAGCTTACTCTGTATGTGAGAACCCCCCACCCCCAATTTTATTCTTGTATTCCTCATGAAATAGTTAATCACTTGGCTCTCTGAGTCTGAAGATTTTGCAACTGTCACAAGGCTGCACCAGACAGGTACCTCGGTCAGGTATTTGGACTTTCTTTAAACTCCATAAAAATAACAAACAAAAGGTTTGACCTTGTACTGTACGTGCATGAACGCAGGATTTAAACAGATGCAGAAAAGATCAAGAATTTCAAATAGGCCCAGGAGAATGCCATTCTGCGGGAGTATATTAGGATTCAGTGTAAAATCTCACCATAGAAAAAGAAATTAAATGAAATTTTAAAAAAGTGTAAAACCCAGGAGTACTAGTAAGAGGCTGAACACTCTACCCTAGTTCCTGCTTTCTGACACTAATCATAGATGCAAAAAGATACATCCCTTTCATGGAACAAATTACAATGCTCTCCTAATTTCAACAGCTATAGCCTCATCCTTGTTTGAAAGGCATTACAGAAAAGTAAAACATAGCAATCAAAGAAATACAGACAGTCAACACACCCCTGCACATGTGTCTAAGAAGGATGTCACTATGGGTAATTGGATTATTTTGGGTTTTATCATGCATCTTTCATTAACCATCTGTGACTCTCAGTGGCATTCAGGTCCCATGTTCATGTCTAGAACAATATACACCTGCAAGAAACTAAGGATGGTATTTTAGGTAGGGAGAAGGCAGGTACTGAAATATAGTTAGGAGTATGTCACTGTTGCACACTTATAAACAACCATAGGTACTGTGACGTCTATATGTCACCGAGATTCTAGATTTTATTCTAAATAAGGAAACGTGTCCAGGTGACAGAGGGTTTACACGTCCACAAGATGCATTTCAAAAAAATTATATTCCGAGTTTCAAGAATGAGTTACGGGGCCAGATGCTGGAATCTGGGTGAAGAATTATAGGCTGTGTTTATAGGAGGTCAGGTCAGGTAACCACAACGGTTTGAAAAATTTATTAATCTCATTTGAAAGATGGAATGCAATCTTTAAGTTATTATAAATACACCATCTGCAGCAGTGAGTCGTGAGGAAGGCATCAGAATATGGAGCAACTTAGGCAGAGGGGAATGAACCGAATGCGAGATAATGCTAGAATGGAAAGCAAAGCCTGTTATGCCCCAGAGAAGCTGAGGTTCAGGCTTGAATGCAGTGCAGAGATTCCCAGATCTGACCTGCATTTCTGGAGAACTCTTAATCATCTCGTTAATCCTGGGTGCAATGTAGTTCATCCAAATGAGAGTGAGGAAGTGATCTGATGACAACATGCACTTATGCATTTACATAAGGAGAAGATATTGCACCTAACGTGAGCTAATTATTTCGCAACTCCTTCTGATTAACAAAGAACACCACTCATACAGCTGGAAAGTGACATTATCCTAAGAGTTTGCAAATGAAAGTGGACAAAATGAAGACAATTGTAGCTGGTGCTTCCCAATGGCTAATATCCTCCAGCTGAGGAAAATTATGATAAAACGGTGAGTGGGAGGAAAAAAATCAGAGAGGAAAACATGAATGAAAATCAGAAGTTCTTTCAGAACAGAGTCAGTCCTTCAGCATCATTGCAGACAGACTGGCTAAGGCCTAGCTACTTCAGTGGTAAACCAAAAGTATTCTAAAGATTCAACAAATGAGGGAAAATATAGCAACTGTCTGAAGCACAGAGTTACAGTGTAGAAGAAACTGAAATAGGAAAATAAAGAGATAGTGAAAAATTGGTCCATGGTGATGCTAAGGAGGGTTTTTTGGAGAGTGTTCAAATTGCTGAGGCACACTGCTACAGTAAGAAGAAAAACAGCAGTACAAAAAGCCAGACTTGTTCAATAAATGTTTCTGTTTGGTATTTTAGAAAGTAGTAGGCATGACAGCGCTTATGCGAGACCAAGGTTGAGTAAGTACTTTCCAGCCCATTAGGAAATAAGCAGGATGTTAAACATCATCTAGTAGAGATAAACATTTTTAAATCAGCAGGCCTGGATAAATCACACCCAGGGGTCCTAAAATATTTGACTGAGGAGAACTCTGGCTTGCTAATGTTAATTTTTAATAAATTTTAATATCAGAGGAATTCCAGGAAGCAGGGTAGTAGCCTGGTAGAAAAAAAAAAGGGAAAGTGAGAGATACTTAGAGATAAAGAGAGAGGGAGGGAAAGGGGGAGAACAGGAAATCAAGTGAAATTACAGGGGAACTATTGAGCAGTTAACTTCACATCAATCCCAGGTAAAATAGTGGAAAAGCTGAGACAGGACTGAACTGCCGAAACATGAAAGAACAAGATTTTAATTACTGCCAGTCAACATGGGTGTATGGAAAACAGCTCCTCACAAATAAAACTGGTTTCATGTTCTGCCTGCAAAAAAGCTAACTGCACAGATGTAGCAGGCTTTCTGAAGGCTTTAGTCTTAGTGCATGACATACTTACTAGATAAACACTATATAACATCAAGGAAACTTATGTTAAATGGCTAAGACATGGCTATTTAGCATAACTCAAAACCCAGCTGCGTCAATCAGACCATCATCAAATGAGGGTGCTTTACTGGCTTTCTGCAGGGCTTTGAAGTATACCCGGTGCTATTCAGCATTTTCACTGATGTTCTGCAAGGGAATATAAAGTCAGCACTGACAGACAGATGGCTGACACAAATATTAGCAGCCTGGTAAATAATGATGGGGAGAAAATACTCTTGCAGAGAGTATTCTGGGTCACTCGTTAGAGGGAGCCCACTTGAACAAAATGCAGTCAGTGCAAAGGTGATCTGTAAGGCAGAGAGCAAAATAAACCTGATGGGACCATAGATCCTGGAAAGCTGTGATTCTGAAGAATATTTGGACACCACAGTGGACAAGTAAGGCAGCATGAAATGACTAATTACAGAAAGATTAAAAACAAGGCAAGTTGTTCCCTTGATCCATACACCTACAACAAGGGGGCAGTGGGCAGTAATATGATCTTATCTACCCACAGTATAACACCTCACAGAAGCCCAGAGTCCAGTTCTTACTAACTTCTATTAAGAACTTAAATGGCTACAGAGAACAAGCATTAGACTGACCTTATGAATGAAGGAGACACCTGATCATGAGAGATTTAGAGACCCATCTACTGAGTTTATTGTGAAGAAAAAAAAAGACTGATATCTTGATTACACTGCATAGTTACTTCCAGACGAGAATGTACTGGATACTAAAGGGTTCTTACATCTGGCAGAGAAAAGCATAATGAGAACCGGTGACTGGAAGTTGAAATCAGAAATTCAAAACGGTCACAATTTTTCAACAGTGACGGCGATTAACCACTGTGACAAACTTCTAAAGGAAATGATTGATCATCCATTTCCTGATGTATTCATATCAAAATTAGATGCTTTTCCAGAAAATATATGTTAGCCAAAATAAAAGCTATGCCTAATTCAAATGCAAAGTATTGGGTAACCGCATAAAATAGAAAAGTCTATGGCATGCAGGAGAGAAAATGTGATGACTGCAAGGTCCCTTCAGAGCACAGAAGTTCTGGGTATCCACAAGTAAGATACCTTAATCTGATGCAGCAATGCAATCCAGTAGGGAAAAAGATTTTAAAGCCAATCTTGAAAATGAGCTAAAAATATTAAGCTGTCTCTAATTAACTGCTGGACATGTTGATGGTGCTACAACTGTATGTCCAGGCTGGATTTCTTAAAAAAAAACACAACCCAAACCCCCAAAGCCCCAGGAGAGACAAAGAAATAATCTTTTATAGTTGTAATGATTGAAGATTAATTAACTAGGGAAGTTGTAGAGTCACCATCAACTGGAGTTTTTCAGGCTTGTTTACACAAATCTCTCTGAAGAACACTTTCAGTGTCACTGATTCTGCTTAGGGCAGGGATAAGACTAGATTACCTCCTAAGGTTCCAGCTACTGCTGTAATTTCTTTTATATGAATCAAGTAAAAGTTTCCTGCGTGATGCTAAAGCTAGAGGGAAAGGATAGGTCCTCTGTTACGCAGAAGATTTAATTGAATGAAAATCTGAACATAACATTATGTGATGCTACAAAACTTCCATGTCTGAGTTGCTCTATTTGGAAAGTAAGTCTACCTGCTTTTTCATTATTCTTCTTTGGATATGCTAGTGTCTGGGAAAGATCAGAAATGGAGGTTCTGGTTATCTAATACCTATCTCGGTACTTACCTGCCCTGAAGCCCTGTAGGAGTTCAAGTGCTTTTTGAGAAATGGTGTTTTTCAGGCCATCTGAGGCCAAACTGGATCATGGTGAACTCGAAAAGCAGAAAATCAAAAGCACCATGCAAAGGTGGTGGGGGCTAATGTGTCCTCCCCAGCAGGGACAGATCTGAGTCAAGATGATTCACAACCAGGCCTGTACAAATAACTAATTTTTCAGTTTGCCAGGTGAACTTGAAGGCAGAAAACATTCACACTGCCCTGAAGTGAAGTTCATGTCTGTTTCTTGATGGAAAGAGCTATGAAAAAAAAGTTATTCTCGTCAGACTGACTAAACTCTTTTGTTTGATTTGAAATTGTTTTGTCTTTGTGGTCTGTTGCATATAAACATAGATTTATGGAAAACTTTCTTGGAAAGTCAAGCCACTGTGGAATTTTTGAGTGGTGAACAAATGATTCACTCCTCAAAATTTTGTGGTTTTGTTCAGACCTTTCCATGCATTTCAGCTTCAACAGCTACACTGCTGGATGCTGATAGTATCAAAATGCATTGGTGGTCAAAACCTGGCCCAATGCAACTTGCAATGGAAAAGTCCAGAGAAACTTGATGAAAGGAACTCATCTCTGGAAATTTCCCTAAAAAATTTCACTCAGGTGGAGAGGAGAAAGATTTGTGCAGCCAGACTTTCTTTTTAAAACTGCCTGACACGACTAAAAGAAAACAGAAGGTCCTGCCTTTCTACCTCATCTCTGATATTGTCCATTTTGCTGGAACTACCTTGATTTCTGTTTCCTCTTCAATGCGGCAGCTACACAGCCACCAGGATTATGAAGCTTGTCACCCACCTTTCTCCAACTATTGGTCCAAAAACCTGGTGCTCAGAGGGAGCTTTGTGGCAAGACCTGGTATGGAAATTTCTCAGCCAAAACACGTAAAAGAAAGAGATGTTATTTTTCATTGAGAGGACTGCACCATTAGGCTTCTCCACATAATGCTGCAAGATATGTCTTTCAACCACATATATTGAAGAAAGTCAATACCCGAGCAAGCACCTACCGCTTCAGCTCAGCTTGGGAAACAGACTTGATGGAAAGTTGAACACCTTCCCCTGAAATACAAACAGCCTCTGAAAATAAAGCACCATCACAGGTGGCTGAAACTTACTTTTTTAAATAAAAAGGTACAAAATGGTGAGAAAAGAGAGAATATTCAACCTCTGTAATAAGCATATATTAGGCATAATAAGGAACAGATCTTTTGCAAAATGCTCAGAAACTCATCTTTGGTTCTTTGAGCAATGGCTAGAAAACTTTTAGTTTGTGAAAATATTTTTTTTTTCAGAAACATGCTGGTGTCAAGGGAACTTGTATCAAACGCAGGACAGAATTTTTAGTCCAGAGAAAGAAAAATTTAGCCATAAGGCTAAATTCAAGCAAATATTGCAACCAAAAGGCCTGAAAGCCTTCATACCATCTTTTTCTGCTCTGGTGAATGATAATCATTAAAAAAGGTGGAATACTTTAATGCAGTGATGGAGAGAGGCAGGTAGCTCAGATTTAGTGTGCCCACCTTTAGGGAGTTCTGTTTTAGTTTGTATTCAACCATATTCAACTTGTGTTCAATCTTAAAGGGTTTGAATCTGGAACAACCCCACACAGTAGCTATTTTGAGTTCTTACATTTTGATTTACTGTTTCTATGGGCAAATATTCAAATATTGCAAAACTTAAGACTGCATTGGTCTGTCCACCCGACTGTGCTGAAATATGCCCTGTGATGCCGCAGACCCCAGCAGACTCCACACTGTCTCTCCATGTAAGCCCATGTAGGGGCTTTTTTATAGGATGGAACATTTTACAAACAGCCAAGTTTGGTTCCTGATATTAAATTTTTGGGTTTCTAGCTACCCTCCCTAGGAAAGAGTCCCTACATTTGGTAAAGGACTACATATTCTTATCTACCTTCTTTAAATTATTTGCGTTACACTGTTCTTTGGTTAGCCAAGTGTAAGGCCAGCCTAAAAAGAAATATAAAAATATTTCCTAAGACAACGTATTCTAATGATGAAGGGCATTAGATCATAGAGCTGAAAGAATCGGCAGCTGAATTTTGCTATCCATTCGACTGCAAGTGCATTAACCAGACCCAGCTTTGGCTTACTTTCACAGAGCTCAATTGGATTTACACTGCCAAGAAGAAAAAAAAAAAAAAAGGATAACACCTTCTTTTTGTGCCATGAAAACAGACCGACTTTGCCGTACACTCCAGGTGCACATCCCCTGAAAAATGAAGGTGACATTTTTTCAGCCTTTTGCATTGCCTGCCGTGCTTTCAGAGCCATATTTTGAGGGCTGCACCAGGAGGGGGCAGGAGAAAGCCGTCCGTACCTTCCCACGAAGGGAAACCCTGGCAAAACCGATTGAAAACTTCCCCAGGCTCCAAGTTAGCTTCTGTGCTCCTGGCACGGTCCCTCTTTTACACACATCAAATGATATGTGCAGAGCGCTCCGACTATGGATTATTTGCAGACAGAGATCCTGCAAATCCGGGTTTGTAATACATCCCACAGTGCGAAGGCCAGGCTTTCTAAAAGCCTCCTGGGTTGGTCCAACTTCACTTCCTCCTCAGTTAGTGGGAATTCTGACATTGAGATAAATGAGTTTTGGCTCATTTTCTCTTACAAGCCTTTGACATAAAGACCATCTCAGCCTCAGCATTTGTGCAGCACCTCAAAAGATCCTTACCATGGTCTGTGCAATAATCAACAATAGTAATTGTGCAGTGGATGAGATTGAATGTGGTCTTGTATAGCTCAAGGCAGGGTAGATATAAGCTGATAAAGCACCTAGTGGTTATCTGAACAGAGCGGCCCTGATACACCTAAGAGTCACTTGCACATCATGTTCAACATGGCTGGGCAGATCCCACAAGCTGCAGGGTACGGACTGCATTTGGGTAAATCTCAGTCTTCTGAGAAAACAACTTTAGACACCTACTTTTGCAGGGGGAAACTGAGAACTGGGGATGGTGGGGAACACTCTTGTGCATTTCAAAACTTCCAGCTTCTGGGAGGGTCAGAAAAAAAAAAGTAAAAACTCCCAGTCTTCTCTTGTGGTATTTTGGCATTTCTGCTTTCAATCATAGCCAGAAACCAGAATTGCGAAGCCTTATGAGAATTAAATATGTAAGGAAAAAAATATCAACCAACCTTCACTAAACAACAAAGAAGACTTGGCTCCTGTTGGTTTCCAACTATGGGTGAAGGTTCAAGTCACTTACTTCAAAAATACATTACTCATGAATGAGCTTTATTAAGAAACCTTGTGCTCCTATAACTCTTTCCATGTGAGGTTTTCAAGTACTTTATGGAATTAAGCAAAACAACCCTGGGAGGTAGATTAGTTCTAACATCCCCACATTACAGATGGGAAAACTGAACACTAAGCACATCTGTAGGAGAGCCAGAAATAATATTACCTAACTCTCGCGTACTGCTTTTCAGCAGTAGATCTCACATCTTTACAATGGAGGAACCATTATCCTTATTTTATAAAGAGGCAAAGCAACTTGCTTAAGCTGGCCAATAGCCAAGTGGAGCCAGGCAAGAGGAGCCAGTTCTTCCCAGGCCTGGTAGTCCCAAGGCCTGATTTTACTAACTAAATGACCAAACCACGCTCTCTTTCTTTAATATTAAATAATTATGCAAACACACAAAAAATTAAACACAAAGAAAATACATCAGGGTTGAATTGGGGAGACAAAAATCTGTTTTCTAATACTGAGGAATTCCGTGATTGACTCTATCTGGTATCCCGCTGATGCACTGCATCTTTGCCTTGCTAGTGAACATGGGAAAATATGCAAAGGTTAAATCTGTTCACGTTAATCATGTGGTATTACCTGACCACAGATGGCATCAGCAGAAAAATTTAACATCAAAGAAGTCTGTTCCATGGTCCTTTTGATGTTGCAAACCCGAACACAGAGGAGATAGTTTGAATCTTCACAAAAGACACACAAACACAGAGGGGATCATGATGTTGCTGTTTTCAAAAATAATAATCCAGCAACATTTCCCCCCAAATAAAAATTCCATTTCCTTTTGATAACCTTTTCCTTTCTTAAAGGAAAAACAAACTCTCTAGAGCAGTCCTGTAGTGAGCTGGGCACTCAACAGACAAAGCTGGAAGATGGTCCTGTCCCCAGAGAGCTTTCCCTCTAGATACATCAAAGACACTGTTCCACCCCAAGAAATCCCCTTGCTTCCTCTCTGCAATCCCATTATTTCAAGCCCAGAACTAACAGTCTGAGAGCAGCCAGTGTAAAACCTTTTGAACTAGCGAGCAAAACAAGGAAACTTCATACACAGTTCTCAGAGAAAAACTGATAACCGAGAAATTCATAAAGGCAAGCCGAAGTTTCTGCTTTCAAGGCCATTTCTGAGCTCAAACAGTGACAGGTTAGAGGATGCTGCCCTGGCTCAGCTGTAATTCTGTACATTAGGAAGCACAGTGGTGCTTGTCTGCACAAAAACAAATCTAGAGCAACCACATTAATATATTGTAATTACATAAATTACAAAGATTAAGATAATTCCACATAAATTATAGGTATCACCATATAAAGAGATTTCATGAGTCTCCAGAATAGGCTGAACTTAAGCCAGTCTTCAAAATGGTTTTGATACAGTTGTCCGTGGACAGAGGTTCCTTCTCTAATTCAGTCAATCAAACATCCTTCCCAAAGGCTAAGCCAAGCTAGAGCTTATATTACACTAGAAGGAAGGATGCAGAGTCATTTGCACATGATTTAAATTGAAATTCAAAGGGCAACAGAAACAAATCCCCACTTTTATTTTATTCATTTATTCGTTTTTGTAAGATTAGCTTTTAGCACAGGCTGGCAAGAGTCAAGTTCTTTTGCTCTTTGCTGTGCCCCAGCTCTCCTGTGTATATCTGATGAGTCACTTCTTGCTTGTGACATGTCTTCGCCACCTGAAAAATAGTCACACTTCTCTAGGTCCCAATGACTGGGGGTGGGGGTTTTGAGGGCTTGGTTTTTTTTTTTTTTCAACTTGCAGAGTCCTTTGAGATCACTGGAAGGAAATTCTGTAAACCTCTGTTGCAACTCCTCTGAATTTTAGATAAGAGATCCAATTTGAGTGAGGTAGACATTATTACTGTTGCTATTTGTCTACAGGAACTGACCTTTTACTGTGCTGAAAAGAGCCAGACACTGCAGAAACCAATGAGGATGACAGAGTGGATCTCCTCCACTCTGTTGTGAAGTCTGATAAACCCAGAGGACTTCATGTGTGCCTGACTGTGTGGGCAGACAGAAAGCAATTATTCCTTTTTCACTTGTGTTAATTTAAGAAAAAAGGTCATTTTGAACAGCTAAGAGAGTTGCTGCAGGAATAATATTTTACTTATTTAACCGATCCTCAGCTTTAACAGATTTATATCTTAATGTCAGCACCAACCATCCATTCAAGAGCAAGAAAAATGCTTTTATGTCAAAGCGGTATTACTTCCCCTTAAGTACAGATGTGGAAATGGAAAAACAGAGGTATATGAAGATTCTTCTCTGACTTGGGAACAGCCCTGAGATCTCAAATTTCAATGTGCTTTTCTCTAGTCCCTGAATTGCATATATGCCCATGTTTAAGCTCCCTAAGCTACTGCCAGCCAAGAAGGGCTTTCAGATCAGTGCCACACTGCACCACAGCTAGGGACTCATGATGAGATCCCTACCAGTCTGAACATGGCAACACTGTCCCAGGGACCCAGCCTGGACCTCCATTTTACACACTGTAGGTGCATCCCTTTTCCCCAAACAGTCCTATGCTGTACAGTTCCGAGAAAGACATTAATGAGTTAGCTGTCTCCAATGTGCAAAGGTGTGCTCTCATTTGGCTCTAAAATATCTTGCCATGGTAGTAAGCAGTGACCATACACAAGCTGCAGCTCCCAGCAGCGGTAGGATCTCCCAGAGCCTGGCTTATGCACTTGGTTTAACCTCTCAAAGTTAAACCAATTTTTATACAAGGGTTCAGGGTGGAAAAACCTGCAAGCAAAGCAGAGGCTATTGTAATTTGCCTTTTTCTGGACAGTAGGCTTGGTCTGAGTGCTGGAGTCTTCAAGGAGTCTAGAGCAAGGGTCTAGAGTACTGCTCAACCTCTTGATCACTCTTGCTTTTTTCCCTTGACTTTCCTTTCTTTTTAATTGAGGTTTTTGAGTTTTTGCTGTGAGGTTGTAATGACGCAATCGAGCCTGGGGAGCATGCCTGGCAGCCCATGGGCTGCTAGAGGCTAGATGACTGAGAAAATGGACAGAATGACACAGATGGTCCTTTTCAGCCCTTCATTCTTAGACTTCTGGTCACTGATAGCTGCAGGATGGTCTCAAAACTAAAGTATGGCCCCTTTTTATACTGACCAAAATGCAACCATAAAAGAAATCTCTCTTGTTTAGTCATCTGGACTGCTGCCGGAAAAAAAAAATGAACAAGAGGTTTCCTTTAAGTCCACTGAGCAGATCCTTGCAAAATGTTCACATCCCTGAAGGTGATATGCTCTCATCTAACCAGAGCATCTGCTCATTTATTGTCCCCAGGAGTCATCACCTGGAATTGGGAACATCAGGGTTTTGCTTGAGCATTCAGCATTAAGTTGTTGGCAAATCTTCACCATAACATTTTTTCTTATCTAATGATAATTTGATGTATGAGAAACCTGCCGAGTGAAAGCATGACTATTATGTGAGCAAACAATACAGCAGTATGTCCAGTATTATCTGTGAAATGTATTTCAATACCTGTGTGATTAATAATGGATTTGGAAGCACAGTGAAGTATAAATAATCCAAAGCAATATACAAACTTCGGTGAAGGAAAGGGATTAATGCTAGAACCAAACGAGGCCCTGGAAAATGTAGGACTCAAAATAAGTTGGCCAAAATGCAGGATCGTCCCTCAATGTAATTAAATAATAACATAAAACTCACAGATTAACAACCCCGTGGTTTTCTCCAGTATATATAAAACAAAGAATATCAGCAGCGGCCAAGCTGCTTCTTAATTATACCAACCACTTCAATAGGAAAACCTTACAAGGGTTAGGAAAAATTTGCTGCTCAGGCTGGGCACACTCACTCTGCTGCCACAGCATTCGAGGGAGAGAGTTTGAAAGCAGGGAGAGCAATTCTGGTCTATGTACTTTAATCCTTTTAACAGACATACAGGAAAAGGACAGTCTTTAAAAGGGGGCATCATAGTTCTACAGCCTTCCAAAGAGGACTTAAGAAGAAATTGGACCTAAGTACTTACTAGCATAAGACATTTACATAAACTTTGCTCTGTCGCACACTTCAGCTCCCCAGAAACCCTGTGATCTTTCTAGTCCAGAAGTCAGTCCCAAACATCATTGTTAAGCAAAGTCTTCCTTTGCTGATAGATGTCGTTTACTTTGCAGGGTAAGGAAGGCTGATTCGTTCCTCTTCTGTCTACAGGGCGGTGCAGCACATTCGTTAAGCAGTTTTCAAACACGTCATCTCTGAAAACATCTTAAATACTGTGAATTACCCGAGCACACAGAACAGTGGGCTGCTTGGAAATACAACAGACACTGAGAAAATGGTGCCAGAGAGAATGCTGGTCCCTTCCCCGACTGGAAGCCAGTAAGATCTAGTGATAATTATTAGCCATTGTTTTAATTGCCCTGGGTGATGTGAATTTGCTGTCTTTGCATGCTTCTCTTTTCCTTGATTTTACTCTTTTAGCACATGCACTGAAAAAGGTACAAATTAAGGAGCTACAATTTAAAGTGTAAAAAAGTGGTGTTGCAAAACAGCATGCACACGAACTAAAAATTTTTTAAAAGACTCAAGAACTGCCTCAGGGCAAATCTTCTTTCACCGGGTTAAATGTTATTCACTAAGGGAAAAAATACATAGTACAAGAGTAAGTCCTTGAAAGGAAAACAGCCTCCTAAACCCACAAACCCAAGCAAATCAAAAGACAACTTGTTCACAGAGATAAAGGGAAAAAACAGAGAGGAACGTTTTTAACAACGACTTTTTTCTTTCTCTCTTTTTAATCTAGTATCAGTATCAAGAGCTGAATGGGGAGGGCCTTTGAACAGCACCTGCATGGGCCAGCAGTGAAGGTCACATACCAACCCACAAATCTCTCCCCCCTGGCACCAGAGAGACCGTGTTACATTCCTCCCTTTGTACTGACATGAAGTGGCTTCAAGTCCATGTCCAAGTCTAAATAGTCATGAGCTGTAACCCAATCATAACTGGTGACTTCTCTACGCCGGCCGGCAGTGGAAACCGGAGACTGCGGATCCCCAGCCCTGAAAGTCCTCCTTCAGCTTGGCTCATTCACTTCCCTGCTAGCAGCGTCGGCTCCGAATTCTCTCAGGCTGGCACTGGTTTGTTAGGAGACCTGTGCAATTAAGTCTTCAGAAAAAAAAACCCCACTTACAGCAACTTTATTAAGGAGGGCTGTGTGCTGGAGTAGGGGAGTAGGTTCCTTTCACCAGGTTCAATTGCATGAGAGCCTTGAAAAACTTTCTGGCAGTTTGCTGCAAGGTTATTGAAGCAATTGCTGCATGCTTCAGTCCCTTCTCTCTTCTTTTTTCAGCAAAAGCTTAATGAAGGCAAGTGGGAGAAAGAACTTTCTGTCACCCTCGCTGACCTGTTTTGACTTTTAAAAAGGAAAGTGATAGTGCAGTTGAAGGGTATTTAACCATTGCTGCTGAGACGCTAAGCAAAAAGCTGCACATTTCTTCCAGAGCTTTAAATCACAGGCAATGACAACCCCACCAACATACTGGGGAACTGCTCAGCACTTGTCCTACCACAATTATTCTGCAGTGGTACACAAAATGTCTGTCTGTTTTTAATTTTTCACTACACTGAGACTCACCACAGTAACTCCCTTGGTTAAGGGCTGTTGGAAATACCTCAGGTGAAAAATATATAGTCGTACAATAGTCTATCTAGTTTCCTTAATTAGCAAATGATGTAATCTTGGCTAACAGATTGTATTCAGTTTAAAAAGAAAAGCCAAAGATGAAGGGTTTAGTTGAATATTAATATTTTGAGGGCCATTATAACCAAACAAAAATATACACACAAAGGGAACAGAATGCTAATCAGCTCCAGTCTGTGCTGCCTTCCTCTGCTCAGGCTCCTTTCTTAGGGAACCACACAGAAGATGTGTGCAATGGGAAAGGAAGGGGGCTTGGAGCACACCCTGAAGACGCCGTGAAAGCCATTTTGCAGGAGTGAAGGCATGGCTTTATCCCATGTGTTTGAAGAGCAATAAACCATCTTCAAAGAGGGACGGTTGAAAGAGTTACACATGCTACGGACAGTCCGTGCTTAGCGAGATGCCATTGTGGACCTGAAAACCTAAAAACTGACTTTTAAGTGCTTGCCAGCATCAAGAAGATAACACTTATTCTTCTGACAGCCATTGCACTGAGAATGTTTTACCTCAAGCAGACATTGTGCCCGCACAATAGATCTCCTCACCCAAAACACTGGTGTGATGATGTGTATTATGGGGTTGACAGTCCCCTTACAGAAACACAGTTGGAGCTGCCAGTCCTTAAAGAAGAGACTTTCTGTGTACTGCACGTGTGTGACAGGCACTAATTCCAGCCCTGAGAGGGCAACATGGTTAAACTTAGGTGCACCAGTGTCTTCCATGGGTGCCTGTGGTTCTCCAGAGACAAGGCCATTCAGTTTGAGTTAGATCATTGGAGTTTCAAAAAACACCCACTCTTTCCAAGGAGTGCTTGGAACTGCACTGTTAAGTGGTGACGTACAGAAATTCTAGAACATGTCAGTTTAATCAGCAGTCCACAGCTAAAGCCCTCTTTGATCTCAGTTATATATTAAAGCATACGTATTGGGTATTAAAAAAATTGCAATCCAAACAGCAGAGCCTCTTTGCACCACAGAGGATGTTTAAGACCACTACAGACCACTCAAAGCTAACACAGTTTTTTGAAAGTGTTTAGATAGTCACAGCACAGGAAACCATGGAGAAACCGAAGATCAGCAGAAAAGTTTAAAGACAGAATTGTACTTCCAGGCAAACCACCCACTTCCCAAACATCATGGAGGTACAAGGCATCTGCTGTGCAAAGTTTTCCATACACCCCTGACAGAATTAAATATACGGCCACACATAACGATAAAGCATCAAAAAACCAAGCACTTAGATTCCTTGCTGCATAAACTCCCAGTCAGCTAATGAGGAGCTTGCAAAATAGGCCAGAGCCTCTATTTTCAGATCTAGATGTAGTGTTTTACTTGGAAGGGTTTAATATATCAATAGGAAATGACAGAATTTTTTCCTTGTGATGTTCTTTATCCCAATAAAGTACATACAAATATTCTACGTGCCAAGACTTTTTCAGGCAAATTCTGGCTCATCAAAATCCCAAATCCTATCATCCAATTAATATTGCCCAAATTAGCCATAATGCAGTGGGTGAGGTGGCAAAGTACCTAACGTCATCATGACATAATATTGTCAAGCAGTGTTGTGACAACTTTTGCATTTAAAAAAAAAGAAGAGCTTAGCCAGTCTTACACTGATTGGATTGACAGCAACTAATTATTGGGTAGTCAGATAAAATTCGAGTGTATCCAGATGAAACTGAAGAAGGAATGGCAGCTGTTAAAAATAGCATTAAAGACAGCAGCAACTTCCCAAGTTGTTAAATAAGAAATAACAGTTATCTTCTGGATGTTATTGACTGTTGTCTTTATAATATCAACAACCATATCATATCATTAGAGTGCAACGCTTTTCAATATTTCAGAAGATATAAATTAGCTGTTCAAGAAAGGTTCATGACCCTAATTTAATTTTCTCCAAATAAATCCAATGCAATGTCCTCAGAGAAGATAACGAAGATCTACAGCTCACCTGAGGAATCATTTAAAAGTCCATTAATCATCTTTAAAATACATTGTGGTGACATGTATTACCAGATTGTCCTTCTAAAGAACTGTATGTAAGATATTCCTGGCATGCAGTAGGTTACACAATACTGCCATCAAACTTGGTCTGTATTTACTGGAAGATGTGGAAACTCAAATATCAGACTCAAGGGATCAAATCTTTGATTTGCGGTGTCCCAGGATAATAGTCAGGGGAAGTCAAACATGCAAGGAGAACAGAATAGTTGAGATAAGGATATCTTAGGAAACAAGGCATACAACATATGCATACAGTTCTGATGGGAGGAGAAATATTTGATGTGAATTAACATGTACAAAGGCTCATTTAAAAAATCATTACCTCGATCAATCTCTATCTGTGCAAGACAGCTCTCAGCTGCTTGAAAACTCATGTCCATTGGGTCTAGAAAGGGGCCCCATCAAGAACATTTAGCAATTGCAGAAGTAAAAGAAACATTACGTGTGGAACAGATGATGACTTCATTTCATCAAACTGGACGAAATTAGTCATAATGCAAAGCAATTTTCTAAAGAGTAACAAATGACATATATTCAAAATAATTCTAATGTTGTCAGTTAAAGATACCTTGAAATTAATTCCTTTGTAACATCAGTCATCTGTAAATTACCTGTTTCAACACTTTTCTTAAGTTTATAGTTATATGCAAATTTGGTAGCAATAGTCTTGTTTTGAACTGAAGTTATATTTCAGTATGAAACAGAGCACTACTATGATGTCCACATACCGCATCATCTGCTCATAGTCCCTACATTTTAAGAATATTAGTAGCTGTTACTAAATGCCAGATGCTGTCAGAAGTGATGAAGATGATAGTTTTCAGTCTTCACCACTTCAGATACTATCTGATATTCATTTTCTATGACAAATGCAAATATTTATGAACTGACTACAGTGATCTTCCAGAACTGGAAATCGGTCTGCACTATATGATGATGACTAACAAGTTGATCATGATTAAAAGCAGAGTCCTGTAACTAAGGTTAGCCTTGAGCTTAACTGAGGTGCTGTGACTGTTCTAACTTTCAGTAAGTCATTCTAAATGCCAGTAAGATGAAAATCATAAAATCAATTACTTCCTAGCTGATTTATTAATCAAATTCCTCTGCTGTATTTAGACAATTAACTTCCTTTGTCCTTATCTGCCTTTTTGCAGAAATTTCTTATCCCCCTGGAAATTCAGGAACTTTTTGTTGAACTTCAACATTTTCTAGTGAATACAACTGCAGGTAACCACTCAGATCTGATAGACTGTGGTCAATTAAACATCATTCCCTCTGGTCTTCATGCATTTTTGCTGCATGTGCAATTGATACTAGGTATCTGACAGAAATGCAAGTGTGGCTAGTAAGATATTGAACATAGACTCAGCAGATTCATAGGAGGAATGAACCATAATAGCAAAAAAAAAAAAAGGAAAGGAAGGAGTAACCTATTGACAGCAAAAATGACCAAGGAGGATGAGAAAATAACCAGACTTTCAGTTTTGGCCCAGAAAAGATGATCAGAGACTAAAGGACAAAATGCCTTGAGCGGTTAGAGGCAAAACCCTGCAGACTGAAACAGTACACTGGGTTTGTGCATTGTTGATTCATGGTTTGGTTTGGTTTTGTAAAAACTAAAGCTGGGGCTGTGCACTCAGGCCATTTCTTTGTGTCCGTAGAGATCATATGAACATAAACAAACTGCAGAATTCATGAGTTTCCATTTTGACATTGCCTTAGCTCCAAAAATTATTTTCAGGTTACCAGAATTCTGTCTCATTTTCACAGGTCTTACAAAAAAAATACCCCCAGGAAGGAGTTATTCTTTCCTTCAGATAAAATATTATAGAACTATAAGACAATGAGGCATAGATTTAATCTGGAAACAAGATTAAATTCATATAGAAAGAAAAGCACATATGGAGACCAAGTAGGACTGCTATAGATTGGGCACTAGAAGTTTCAAGGACTTAGTCAATTAGGCATTCTTATCTCAGCAGAGTCACTTACTGCTGTATACAAAGCAAGTTCTCTGTTTAGAGAAAAACACTTGGGGTCCTGCCTCAACTAGGGAAGCCAGAACACAGAACCTCAGTGGAGAAAGGAGACAGATCTCCATGAAGATTACAATATTGTCTTATTTCAGCAGATGGCTTTATGATCCAAAAACATAATTTTAAAATTGCCTAATGAATGATACACAGTAACTGCTCATCCCCGAGAAATGGGAAATGTAACATTTTGCATTAGTGAGGGCAGATTCCCATAAAGATTTTGTAGTTTATCCAGGTATCAGCATGGTAGTATTACAAAGGTAGATAGAAGCAATATCTGAGAAGCAGAGGCCATGTCCAAAAACTGGATATGCAATGTCATAATTCTGATTTCCTGGTGTAATGAGCACATACATCTCAAGCTGATGTCGTTTGATCATTATTTTTTTTAAAAAGACCACAAATGATACTGAAGAAAAGTCAAATTTCAGAAGAAGGAAGAAAATAATATCCACCTACTATATGTCATTTTGATGATCCAGAGCTTGTGATGAAAATAAATGTTATTGAACCAGTGAAGTGTATGCTTCTACTTGAAGAGGATGACAAACTTTCTTTAGCTCTTTTGTTTGCATATGGAGGTTTGCTAAATTTTTTCTAAGTAGCCAGAAGAATAAAGACAAAATTACAAGTCCAGTTATTCAATATGATAATGGAAAAGCTGGATTTTTAAAGCAAAGTGAAACCTGAGTAAGAAACATATAATTTGGAGAGAGAAAGCCACAGGCTTGGTGAGCAGTGAAACAAGAACTACAGCTGGTGACAGTCCCTTTAGTTCATTGCACTTCATTAATATCTCTCTAAATGTAACAAAGTTTGTTTTCAAAAATGAGCTAATGTTAGGGACAGAACTATTTCCATTTACTCTTTTAGCTGATTTTAAATGGAGTAAGTCAGGATTTCAAAAACCAATAATAATTTCTTATGATACTTTCAAAAGTAGTACTTCTGTTCACTTGCTGAAACCAAGTCTGTAACAGCATCAACTCTGACTGTTTCATTGACCTTTATAGAAGAACCATGTCCACTCCCCCATGCAGGAATACCTGTGATCTATCGCTATGAATATTTGCATTTCCAGCCAATGGCAGGAAATTATTTTTTTTTTTCAATAACACAATTCTTAGGAGAGGGAGAGCTATTGCTCAGAACAACAGAACAGCACAGAAGACTATAACCAATTCCAAGAAGTTTCCAAGTGGTTGGAGACTCTCAGCATCGTCTTACCACCATCCATGTATTGACAGCACTGTCCTTCTTCCCAAAACCACTTGGCAAACGTATTTCTGCACACACTGTCATCGAGACCTTCCTGGCTACCCCAATGCAGGTGGAGAGCCCCTGTCCCTTTTGCTATTACCCTATGCCAGGGTGACTACCTGCAGCAGGTAACTGCTGAGGGTGTATTACCATGCACAGCCTCTGTGAGGCCAGATCATTTAGACAGTAATATATGCTGAGTCATAACCTAACAATATATAAACCAAAACCATTGCCCTCCTCCCTTTACTGGGTATCTGTCAACTTGTACTAATTTAAGCCCTTATCTCTTGGAGGTTAATTGGGGCTGGCAGCTGCCTCATGATAATGGGGCCTGTCAGAGCATTTACATTGTCTGTGCTGCAGATACCCCACAAGTGAGGTGCTTTGTGACCATATCTACAAGGAAAACTTTCGGGGGAAAGAAGAACAGAGGAATCAGGCAGGTCTTGGGGGAAGAGACATTAGAGAAATTAATTACATATTATTTCAGGGCTATTTTAATCAAGAGATTAGCTTTAGTTGGTTAAATAATAAAGCTAAATGTTTTCTTTTCTGCACTCTGCTCCAAGTGCATCTCTTCTGTTGAGGTGGGGAAATTGTGGTGGATATCAGTTCAGCTCCTTATAACACTAGTTTGAGAGTGAAAAGTAAACAAAAGAGGCTCTAGAGGAAAATATGACTATTTCATAAAATGTTCTCAGCTCAGAGCAAGAAGGTTAAAGAAATAGCACGTCTAAAAGTGAGAACAGCAGAGTAGTCTGTTCACTGGCTAATGCTCAGCTTCATCCAGCTTCAGTTCCCCCCCCGTGGAAAAGGAGGTGAAGGAAGGTGACCTACAGGCAAGCTATGACTTTCCTGGTGTGAGCCTGCATACGCACAGTCACACGAATGCCGTGGCATCAAGGCGAGAGGGCTGGGGAGTGAGGGCTGCAGGAGCACAGGGAGCAATGCAGGGAGAAGCTCCACACCCTGACCTTGAGAAGGGGGCAGCCAGCAGTAGCACCCACTACCTCCCTGGGGACCCCCGAGCTGTAACCCATGCACGTCTGTGAAACCCTCAAAAATCTCACGTATGGAAGAGAGCCTGGGAATTTAATGTAACAAAGACCTAAATGAAGCTGGAGTGAACACAGAAGTCAGCTGCTATAACATGGATACATGTAGATATAAATATGTTTATATCTGTATAGTACGTTCTTCTCCAGAAGGTCTCTCTGAAAGTTGTAGCACATGTTCAAGAAATTCTGTGCAAGCCTGCTTCAAATAATCTGAATACCTCTTCTTTTTATCCTTTTCCACGAAATTGGTACAGCCTCTAAACAAATCCACAAATTTAAACAGCAAAAACCTGTATAATACGTAAAATGTATATATAACATCACAAAGTAAGATATGAGAGGTATGTAGTAAACTGTGTAACAAAGTGAGAAGTAACTTAGGAGATCCCTCTTCTTTAAAAGCAGCTTTATGGCCAGCATTTTTCAGTATCATATTTAATCAGTATACTTGTTTGCCAACTCCTGGGGACAGAGATCATCTCTTTTCAGGCGTTTAAAGGAGCCTTAGTTCAGCGGCATCCCAATCTTGGACAGTTTTCAGTTGTTACTATAATGCAAATTCATGATAGTAGTTGTTAAAAATAATACCTTTTAGCAATGACTTCAAGTCTATAACTCAGCTGAGGATGAATCACTCTCTATTAGATTTTGTGTTCTTCCTTGTTATAAAGTTCACTGGCTGGTTTGGATTACAAAGCAAATAAGAACATTTATGGGGAAGTACAGGAGCAAAGGAGTTTAGCTTCTGAATGAGTATCTCCAAAGCTAGGAAATTAAATTAAAACAACAAATGTTGAGAGGAGCCCAAGGGAATTAGGTGTCCAGTCGTCATCCATTTTCTGAATTCCCTCTGCTCCAGACTACACTTTCAGGGAAGTGTATTTATCTTTACATGTTGGTAAGCAATAAACTTAGGGAACAGAATTCATACTCTTATGCTTTGGGGAACAAATGTATAATTTCTTTTTTTTCTTGACGGAGGTAAAACCTGAAAGAACAGAGTTTGAATTAAAATCCCCTTTGTGCTATAAGGATACTCCATCTTTGAAAGGCAGGAAATAAGATAGTTCTTGATCCTGGTAATTTTTATCATTTAGCCAGAGGTGGGAAATATTTTTAAGTCACAGCTTTCAAGCGTATAGATTTGTGAGTATATTTTATGGAATTTTCTGTTTCTGGTGGTTCAGCCAGCATTAACAGAGGCTCGTATTTTATTGGTTCACTATTTTTATTATATCAATTGCCTCTGTTTCTTTAGTTCTTGAAGCACACTGCATAACTATGGAGGCAAGTTAATCTTTTCTATGACAGAAACACTAAAATAAAGATCCCTTAGGACAATCTTTATTTCTAAGATGGAAAGACGATATTCAAAGCCGTAAGTGATAGATATCTACCTGCCACTGAGAACAGGGTACCTACTGCCTATTTGAGCTTTTAAATATCTCTTTCTTGTCAGGTTTATAACTTTGTAATTTTAAAGCTATTGGATCTTTTTCAGGACAGTCTTAGCGTTTGTCCATGATAAAGGAGTCTGTATATCCCTACTGTACCATGTCCAACAGCCATCAACTAACGTTATGACAACTCAGTCAAGAGATAGGATGCAAGAGTTCAAGCTACCAGCTCCAGAGAAATAAAGACATATAAAAAACTTTTTTATAAACAAATTTGAAGGGATATATTAACCACATAGTTCAGCAAGTGAACTAAAAATAATAGGGTACAAATTTTACACCAAATAAGTAGACATGAGGTTTTTAGTTTTCAGGGTTTCTGAAAAAATCCCCCAACAAAATAATCATAGTACCTTAGTACTGAAAATACATAGGTTAGTATTAAAGAACACTAGCAGGTAGGGCTGAATTTTACCAAACCTTAATATGTTGTTAGGAAAAAAAAAATCTCAGTGTACCCACAGCTGACAAGCTCAGCGCAAAATTAAATTAAATGCCAGAGGAAAATTGCACCAGGATAGTGCCCTTTAGAAACAAAAAGCCTTTGAAATTAGTAGCAATCTTTTTGTTTAGCAGCATGATGGATCCTTGGTCTGTTCTCTTGCTTTCTTGTTCTTCTAAAAGGCCTATCGTACTCCCCTAAATTTTAGCTACATTCATTTCAGCACAGATTTCTGTCAAAGCATGTAAGCTACATTACTCGTTTCTAGACTTCAGCAGGTCCTTGCACGATCACACAGAAACAGAAAGGCACATTAAAAACTGCCTACAATTCCAAAGCAAGAGTTTCCCATGCAAATGCTTCAACTAATTCTGCTTCCTTCAGCTTATGGGGACAGCACTGTTCTCCCACCCAGGTGGAGCAGGTAGAGCAATGGAGCGATTTGCTTCACATCTGGAAGAAAGTGTATGCCATGTGTTTGCACAAGCACAAGAAATTTCACCTAAATAGAAGTCTTCTGGACTCCTCAGCCTACTACAAAATAATATTAAATTAGCTAATCAGAATAGATATCTTGAGCTCCGTTCCCTCCAAAGGTCAGCAAACAGGGTGAAATGCCAATGAAAAGATTTTGCCATTTTAGCTTCTTTACGAAATTATAACAGAAAGCAAAATCAGTGCCATCTGCGAAGCACCGTTTTAGAAATAGAAAATCTGATAGTTATATAATAATGTCTACTGAACAAATAAATCTACTTGCTAGTAAGCGTCTCTATTATCGGTCATAATTCAATGAAGCCAAATGCAATCAAATATTCAATACCACTTAGCTTTCATACAGTACTTTTTCATCAGTGTTGTTCATCAGCACCTAGCAGTTTATATAAAAAAGAGTGTTTCATTATCACATTTTAACAGGTAAAATGATAGCTGAGACAAAAGAGAGAAAGTGACTTGCTGAAGGTCATTCAACAGGCACAGGGCAGAGCTGAGAATAGACGACAAGTCTCATGAATCCCCATCCAACGTTCTCACCATCAGATAGCGCAGTCCTTCACAGTAACTCACTGTTCGTCTGCTCTTTCAGCAGCCTGCCACAAATTACATTCCTCGCTCTAGATAGTGGTGTCCTTATATATTGGAGGAGATAAATACTGGTAATGTGTGGAAAACCAAGAAGGTTTAATCTACAATGAAATAACAGTCAGTCTTAAGCTACCAGCAGGTAAAATAAACGTCCATCCCTCCATCATTTATTAAAGGCAGAATAAGGTCACAGGGTAAATTACTACAAATGACTTTGATCTTTTTTTTTTTTTTACTTCAAGGCCTGAATTTAAAATCAGCACTATGGCAAAGCAAGCAGTGAGGTGGAGAGGAGATGCCTCAGAAAACCCTCATGTGGACTGCCATACCTTTCCAAGTGGTCAAAAGCAACACATTAAGCAACAATTGGATTTCTTTCTTTTTCAACCCAGATGTATGTGAAAGGCAGTTGTGGAAGTTAATTTTTGGGTATATCCATGGGCATTCTTTAGCAGGTGTTGAAATAAAAGTTGCCATTTCCTGCTCCTTAAAGGTTCTTAGAATTAGGCTTCCAGCCATAGGCTTATCTAAAATCCGTGGAATCCAATTAAAACTGTACTGAAGTCTAGACTGAATTATTTTTTCTTGAACTATTGGTAGCATGAATTGCAAGTTTGCATTGAGCTTCTGTTGAATGCATCTACTGCTGCTGAAGTGAGTTAAATTGCACCTTCTCAAACATCCGACAGACACACACGCAACACAACTGAAAGATGATTCCAGTGCATTTCAGGTTTTTCAGTTGTCGATTGGCAACTAGTCCTGCACTTGGTTTCCTTTCCTTAATATTTTAATATCCACATTCATGATGTCTCTTCTAACATAGGCACTGTGAGCACCCCAGTTTTGCTAGCCAAAATCAAGGTTATTTACTGAAGAACTACAGGGAGGTAAGAACCATCATCTTGCATTGTCACAGTCCATATAGATATCTAATCCACATAATTGGGACACCTACAAAACTTATGCATTTCCTTGCATTCTGGCTGCTCTACCTTAGTTCTACATCCCTACAGATGCACGCTTGAAATAAAATGAGTTATAGTTCATTCTACTGTACTGTCTTCAAGAACTGGCAATTTGTCTTCTCCAACACATGTTTCAGTGGTCACTTATTTCTATCACTGTCCTTGTTGCGGTATTTCCAAATGAAGGCACTGATACAACAGGTTGTTGATCATTAGCAACAGTTTAGGTGCAAAGGGAAGTTCTGCTTGCATGATTTAACAGCTGGCTCACTTTCTTCACTGGGAAATAGAAAATTCACAATGGAAAAATTGTACCCTTGCTCACTTGAATTAATTGATTTGACTACAATTTTTATTGCAAAGGACTAGCTATACCTCAGCAAAAAAAGTTCCTCATTGTAATTCTTCTGAATACATTAGTAGAGCAACTATTTTTCACTTTGCTAAAAACCACTCAGGGCTGTCCTATACAATTCTTGCACTCTTACATCTAAGATATAGCCTCCAAAATACATAAAATAGTTAACAAATCAATTTATTAATTAAATAAATATATGGTTTGCAAGAGAAGTGGCCAGTAAAAAAGTTGTTCTCATGAGCTTTTCTTCCAGATGTCCTAAGATAGTTCAATCTTGTGAGATCCTCTGGAGGCAGGAAGTAGCATAATAATTTTACAGATTCTGGAATCTAGTCATGAAAAGTTAATTTTTCTTGTTAAACTTTTCACAAGCACTGTCAGTGTTAAAAACAGAGTACAAGAGACCTGTCTTTTCTGTTCTCATTACAGAATTACTCCCAACACAAGAGCATCTGTAGCAATATTTTCATGTTACTTTTATTTAGTCTTATTTATGGACTCCTAGCACTGTTTAATTTCTATCACATATTGCTATGTCTATCATTGATGATTTAAAAGTGAAATAAAATAAAAAAATGGGGCTGACAGAAATATAGAGCTGGATGTCAAAGAGTAAAAGCTAGTATGGTAATAATAAAATTATTATAATAAAATGTGGTAATAGCCAACATCCAGGATGTTTTAAAGGTATTCCATAGTCAGAATCGGTTTCCTCAACAGCCTCTCTCTTCAGCACATCAAGCCAATCTGATTACTTCCAACAAAGTTACATAAAATATATTATAATATACTACAACAGAAAACATCTCTCACCAGGCAGGGAGACACAGCAGAAACCATACAAAGACAAGCTATTTCTACTCCTGGAGCTTATTAAACAACTGCCTGTCTCCAATTCTGTAGGGAGGTGGAATTTATTTTAATAATAATATTTTCCAAACTACTACAATTACTATAAAAGATAAAATCTGTCATTTATAAATTACAAGCACCTGTGATGTTTCCCAGTGAAGTCTTAGAAATGGTCCAGCTTTTACACTATAATATTGAGAATTCCTTAAACATTAGAAGACATCAGTCATATGACCTCTCACTATTATTTTTCACAAGTAAATATCGTCCACCCATTTTCCAAGCCAACATATTAAGGGGAAGAAAAATTACACCCTTTACTGCTGCCTTAATCTATGTGGGATCTGCAGCAGTAGTTGTGGAAGCAGTGTTTCTGAACACAGAGATGAAGCTGATGATCACAGGAGCATGAAAAATACACTTATTCACTTGACCGAAATTTATGAAATGTGTAGCATCACTTAGAGTAGCACCAGCATCCCAGATGTAGGTGTTTGCACATGGACACTGCAGTGAACAGTACATGCCCACGTGGTACATTCGCTTCTCTTAACCTCACTAAACAAACAGTTCAAAAAATATCCAAAAAATAGTGGACAGCATTGACATGAAACCCCCAAAATACTAAACAAATGGATTAAAAATAATATCCTTTTATAAGTGGGCATACAGCAATTGAAATGAAAATACACACCCAGAACAGAAAATAAAGTCATTAGCTGAAAGCAGATGCATTAAGATACCTATCCATTCTAAAGGTACTTTAACATTCCTACATAGACAGCCCAGCACTTGGGAAGGACGAATTTTGGCTCTTGTACTTTGTGGGAAGCTATTGGTCATTTTTTTCTGGGTTTGGAGGATGGCAGTGAAGACAAATGAGTGTGTTTTTTCCCCATTTGAATGGGTTTGGGTTTGTCATTTGTGTTTTAATGGGTATTTATCAGGGGATAGCACTATGCATTTGGATTTGGATGGGTAGCTATATGTAACAACCTGTCTGGCAGTGGTTTTGGGTTTCTTTTCCATTTTATCGCAGATGCCACTGCTATTGACATACACACACAATGTGTAATTCTGTAACCTGCTTGTAGTTGTGAATCTAGTCTGGTTCAAAGTCAAGGCAGATTTTGATTATATAGAAGGTGTCACAGAGAGAGGTATTGAAAACAAACAGGTGAAAGATCAGCTATAGGGAGAAAAAGCAATAATCCACCTTTTAATTTTCTAATCTCTCATTAAAATCTTTAGAAAGAGCTTCTATGGAAAAATACCTGGCAACAATTTATTTATAATATTACTTTAGTGTCATTTTCATCTTCCATTGGAAAATACAACAAATCCTTGCTGTAAATAAAAGAGAAAGATGAATGATGGGATTTTATTACAGAGGAAGCGCCTGGCACTCTAATTAGCAACCCAAGGATTATTCTCAGAGTGGCTGAATCCCCTCAAGTGTGAGCAGTATTTTTACTTCCTTCTTTCAGGAAAGGAAAAGTTTAGGTCAGCTGAGGGAAATCAAGGAAGCAGCAAAAAAGACAATTATACATCCTTCTCTCCTCCTCTGAAGACAACCTGGACATTCCCAAGCTGGATGTTAGTCTCAGCACATGCCAGGAGGTGTGTGGGCCTATGTACTGTGCGATGCCATGAGGACAGCAAAGGTCCCTCTTCCCTAACAATTACCCTCTGTTAATATTTGATACATAGCCAAAGCTCTTCTGTGAAGAAAATGAGTGAACCACCTATGAAAAAATAAACTGCTTTTCAAGAACACCTATCGCTGGAAAGGGCTGACTTTCTTGTCCTCAAACAACCCTGTTCCTAAGGCTCCTGATCTCTCTCTCAATTGCTGAAGAAAACATATTGGGGGTTCGTTATATTGTGTGATTTGTTTTGTCGGAGTCTTCCACTCATTCATTTCTTTCTCCTGCACCAGGACCGAGTGCCTGAGTCTGAAACCAAGGAACGACTAAACTAACCCATATTGCCGTTGTGACACTAGTAAACCACACATATTAATACCACAGCATCTAGCATGGCACTAATAGTTGGATTATTAGTGGCTGAACAAGCAGGCTTAGGCAGCCTTTATTAGGCTAATGAACAGATTTTTCCAACCAATGTCCCTAATCACCGTGCCTGCCTGCAGTAAAACTGCATGAATAACTGTTAAACCAGATACAATTAAGGTCCTCACTGGGATTAGAGCTACGGAGCGGCTGTTCCCAGGCACCTAGATCCCTGTTTNAAAACCCTTTGCAGAATATCAGATCCTCTCTTCTAACCTTTCCTGGATGAATAGAGACGGATTGTGAATCGTGCAAACCTAACATCTTCTAGAACAATGAGGCCCTTCAGCGATAACAATAGTACTAATCATAATAGTAGGCAGCTCCAGCCCCTTTCTATCATGTGCAAACAGTTGGGGCAGAATATGAAATTGCTTTAGAAATAGATACTGACTTTTTCCCCCCCCTCTCCCTTTCACTTGCCTACTAAGAATAGCCTAATTTATTCATGCTTTTATTTGGCAACAGAAACTAGGCTGACCTGCCTCCCTTTTTATTCACACAGATAAAAGGGCTTTGGCAAAAAGGCAGAGGACACTCTCTGCATTTAAAGGTGTCTAGTGTTGCTCTCCAAAGGAATGACAGAATGGTTACTGCTTCTTTCATTGGTCCTCCTCTGCTCTCTGGCCTTCATCTCTTTTCTCTCCAACTTTCTTTGGGGCTGTTCATGCCATAAAACTAGGTTAAATCTGGGGCGGAGGGGAGGGGAGAGAGTAAAAGAAACTCAAGTGCCTTCAGCATCTCGTTCAGAATAGTGTGGCACTGTGCAGCTACAGAGGTCCTATGTGTAACTCACAGTCTTGGAGCTCAGGGAAGAGAGCAGCATGATTTAGAGATTTTGTTGAGTGTGTGTGTTTGGCGTGGGGGAGAGAAGTTGCGGGGGGAGGGAAGGGACTGAGAAAGGGCTTGCGTTAACCCTTCTTTTATCGCCGGATAATGAGAGCTGCTACTCAGAAAGCGTGAGTCATTCAAGAAACACCTTGCATACCCAAACCAACCCATATGAGACAGCCTCTCTGTATACATCCCACTTACGTCCTCAGCTGTGTACCCGAGGCACAGCTCTCCTGAGGAGCACTCGCAGCAGAGCTGTTACATTGAAGACAGATAACAGCAAAGTTAATTGCTAAGTACAAACACAGGGATCTTTCAAGCTGAACAAACCCCCTGTGTATCCAAACACAGCTTTGCTGCCTGCACATCCACTTGGATGAGCAAAGAGCAGGGTTATCTGTCATTGGAAAGGGGTAAGAGGGCTTCTGTCTGGGTGAGTAAAGTTCAGCTGCTCCCTGCTTGATTAGTAAAACCTCAGTCTAAATAATAATTTTTTAAAATTCTATCAGAGGTGGCCGTTCATGTGTTTTGGCATTCCTGCCAGTGCTTGCAGAAAAGCAGTGGCACTGCCCGACTGTCGTGCCAGGGCACAAGTCTGCACAAGATAGCCACAGCCAGGGTCACCCACAAAGTCGGGCCTTCTCCAGGTTAGAAGAGCCTAACTTTCCCCACACATTTCTTTACATGGTGATTTTAGAAGTGTTTCGGTTAGTTTTCCCCATGGTTGCTGCTACATCTGCGATTCCTTTTTCTCTTGAATTTATCTAATTGCATGCAATATATTTGTATAAAAGTTGATGTAGAAAGTCAGATGAAGAGGTGGCAGTTTTTTCTGTCTGAAAAAACCAAACACTGGCAATGTTGATGTGCAACACCAGATTTAGGTTTTAACAATATCCCTTGCACTTTTGAAATCAACCGCAGACCAGTACTTGCCCTGGTCAAGATCCAACTCTTGGTTTATAGTTCTAATTTATCACCCAAATGACTGATTTTACTCCTGCACCTTTTGGACTACCTCATGTTCTCAGCTATGCCTAAATAAATATGAATTCAGCAGATATATTATGGCTTACTCTGCTGTAACTGTGAGCAGAATGTGACTTGTCTTCTTCTCAGATGCATTATTAAGGAACCTAGTGAGAACACAGATTTTCCTGCTATGTTATCACATGATAAGGTCGAGTTGATCTGCAAAGTGAAACCTTTCAGAATTTTATTTGGCAGTTTGCTTTAAAACATCAAGTGGTAAATGGTTTCTGCTCTATTTCAGTTCTCATGAACACAGTTCTTTTACGACTGAACCCTTCAACAGGTTAGCAAACATTGTCTCACTGCCAAGACATGCCATTTCTTTTTTTGTAGAATACTTCTTTTCTTCATTCCTCTGCCAACCCTTTTCTCTTCTCCACACACTGCTTTCAGATTGCCAAGACATGATCGTGTGCTTTAAAGTTGATTTTGGAATTACTTGGCATATCTTCTTAGCTTTCATCTATTATTCTATCTGGAAACACAATAGAAAGCTTTGACTTTCGAGAATTTTTTTACACGCTTCTTTTGAGAACTTATCAAAGTGCTAGCTACCACTGATTTCGTGTAAGAAACTAGACCATCAGGATTAATATTCTATTCCATATAGAGTTGAGAAAGGTTGAAACTTCAAAGCTAAAATCCAGATTTAACCTCCCCACAAAGCTCAGGTATTGACATCTCCTCATCAAACTGAAAAATGAGAAGTAAGAGCAAAGTCTTGTGCAAGAGTACATACCTTAATCCACTCCAGCACTGCCCAAGAAGAGTCCCTAGTGTATAGATACCATCTAACCATATAAAATGCACAAATGCACCAGATTGGGTATCCAGAGAGTTGTGTCCTTAAGAAGCCCACCAGTAGGGCTAAAGCCACAAAAAGTAGCTGTGGTCATCTCATCTGTCCTTCTGTTGCACTAGTAAAAAAAAAAAAAAAAAAATCACTCTCATTTCTCTCAAAAAGCTCAAAAGATCTTTCCAAGTCCTCATTTCATTCTTGTAGCTCTATCCTAAATGCTATTTCTATCTTTTCCGCATGGTTTGTGAAGCTGAGCCTCAGTAATCCTCCAGGAGTCGTCTCCCTATCTCCCTATTCCTTACACAGCCAATAGTCACATTTGCCATTTTAAAAGCCAGAGTATATTTGGGAGCCCAGAATTACCTAAGTTTCTGTCTTTACACCAATGCCCTTTTCATGTCATTGCGTACATGGAAATGGTCTCCGCCTTTTAAGTGTGTCCTACATTCTCTGTTCATCAGTGTAGGGTTTTGCATTCGGCTGCATCATTTCAGAGTGTTTATTTCTGGTACCATTTTTTGTGTCCCTTAACTCTTCAGAGTGAAAATGTTTTGGATTGTCACTCTACTTGGCCAGGTGTTGGTGTGTTGTCTAACACAACAGACCTTCCTTCAGTCCTCATAGGGGTTCTTGAATGAACTTCACTGGTATTCTCTTCTCCACATACCATTCATGTAGCAATCTTTATGTCCGACTGCTTTTTCAATGTCTTTTAGTATTTAGACACAAAGATATCACATGAGCCACCACATGTCTGTTTACTGCCTCCCTTCTATTGCCTTGAGTTCAACAGAAAAACATGCTCATTTACATAACCTGTTGTCAGACATGTGTACTTAAAGGCTAACCTGGCCACACAAAACAAAATCATGAGCTTGCTTGCAAGACTTCTCACTCCTACTCTTCATAACAAGTTTCAGAAGCATCTACAGAAGTCAAAAATACCTTTTCTGTCCATTGAGCACAGGATGGCCAAAGTCAGGACAATCTTAGAGCTGCATACATACCATGTATTTATAGACCAAAGATCAATTAGTGTTTCAGATGTACCTATATTTATATAGCTGGGAATTATAAGACACAACCCAAAATAAAGATATTCTCTTAAATCAGTACTTGTTATTAGTGCTGGCAACCTGTCCTATGGATTAATGACTCTCAAACAAAATTCCACAGGGTGTCAGATGTAATCTATCAGCCAGAACAGTTTAGGACTTCCCTGCGTAGATGAGGATCCCATGATTTCAAAGTAAGAATCCATTTTAATGGTCTTTTGACCCACTTACCATGGGCTGTTGTTACAGGTTTGGTGGGATCAGTGAAGGACCCAATGCACGACAACAGAACAGGAAAAGCTCTGCAGGTTCAGCAACTATTCCTAGCAGTAAGGAGTCTATACTTTCTGAAAAATAGACCAAAATAATCACCCCCAGAGTACAGTATGGAGAGAACTAACCTACTTGAAATATACAAAAAATACCTAAGTAAAATGTGACTCTATTAATTTTTCCCAGAAGGAAAATATAAATCACTTGCTACCACCTGTTTTCTTCTGCCATTTGAAGGACAGTGGATTTTAAATTCATCTCTGTGAGTTTTTCAAAATTCCTTAGTCTTTCACCCCTCAAAGATTTAATTGCTTCTGACTGCCTTCAGGAGTTGCACTGGAAGAAAAGCCGTTGTGCAAGACAGCTGGGAGATCTCAAACAGTTCCAACTTTTCCCAGTTAATTCTATAGCCTGAAAGCAAGCCAAAATCTTGGATTAACACTAGAAGGGCGAGGATTGTGGCTTCAGAGTTTGTTACAAACAAAAGCACATTGTCAGTGTATAGCATCAAATGGTACTTCAATGAACCAACCTCGATACCCTGAATACTTGAGTGAAAGCATACCGTGATTGCCATTTATTTCAGGGCATCAGCAAACTCTGATGTTGTTGCAAGCCCATAGGGAGCCAGGGCATTTGTAGTTTAGCAAAAAAACAAACAAACGCACCCACCACCACCACCCCACCCCCCAAAAAAATAAACCAAACAAATTCCTCACACTGCCAAGAAAACCAAACAAAAAGTTTACCTTGTGTGGGTTAGCTTTCAGGACCTTGCATGCAGGACCATAATTAGGCTCATGGAGATTTTAGTCAAATTAAGAAATTATGTTTTATAAGCTTGATGTATATCTCATTGTACATTATGCTTATCTCAAAAGGCAATAATTGTTCCTCCAGCTGCTTTTTGCTTAAGATGGCAAGTTAGCAGTCTACCTACTTTCCCCCTCACTCCCAGAAGTCTTAACAATGTGTAAATTCAATGTGGGCCATATGCAGTTTATTTAACCTCTCCAGGTGTTCTGGGAAAGGACTTTTAGCCTGTTGCTGATCTAATTTCATCTTCTGTCTTCACCTTTTCCTTAAAACCACAGAAAAACTAATAACTTAGCCTCAAAGCAAGTCTTCAAAGCAGCTTGTCAATTTTCCTTAAAGAAAAAACTAAGAGATCAACTTCCTTTTTTCCCCTCCTTTTTGTGTAAACAACTTGAAATGGGGATCTAAAATGAGTATGGTATTAAATTTCTGTTTTATTTCATGCTCAAAGTGCATGGAATAAGTTTTATGATAATGAGTGCATGGTCAGAGATTAGGAGTACATCGACTGAGGAGTTGAATGCAGCTCCCGTGAGGGAGGACAGGAAAAAAAATAATAATCAACCTATGAATACGTCCTTTATTACTATACTACAGTTCTAGACCATCTAATTTATGGCTTGAGTGGAAAGATTTACGTACTATTAGTTCCAGATTTCATTAGACTTACGCACAGTTATGATAAGGATGTGTGCATCTCTGGAATTTTGTCCAAAAGTCTATGAAAAATCTGCATAGTGAATTCCCCTGGTCACAGACCACATGTCCGACATGACGGCTGCTCAGGCAGACCACGTTCTTCTCCTGGTTTGCACTTAGAAAGCAAACTCAGCAGGCAAAGCTGTTTTTTTGCTCTGTCTGTATAAACCCCAGCACAGTGGGATTCCTATAAATTGGGATTTTAGAGTGTTAGGATAATGCAGATAATAAAATCAAAACAATAACAGTATGAAACAACGCAGGAAACCAAATTCAGCACTGTACAACATATCCAGCCTGCGAGAAACCTGACCCAACTAAAATCTGCCCTTTGCTCTACAACTTCCCCTGTAAAGTCTTGAAAATGCATTATTTCAGAGATGGGACTGTATCAAAAAAATCTGTTGGTTTCTTTTTTTTTTAAGTCTGCATTGTGTAGGATGGTTTTTTTACTTGAGAATACACAGAATTTTATTATCCACCTTCAGGTGGATCTCGTGTGAGGTCCTCAGGCTGATTAAATATTTCTGGGGTAAGTACCAACTTTCCTTGTCACACATCTTAAAGTTCCCTGCAATTCTGAGGCTTTTTGCATGTGATCTGCTCTCTAAATCAGACCGTTTATATTTAATTAATTCTACATTCCTGGGAAGTTTCCCATATCTGGTCACCCACACCATGTATTTAATCATTTGCTGGAGACATATGACCCGACCGCATTACAGACATTGACAGAAGCATCAAGGAGGAGATGTAGCAGATACTGCTGTACCTCCAGAGATGGGTGATTTTAGCTGTAGTTGTTTTCAGCCAAGGGGAAAGGAGCATAGGTTACAGGAGGAAGGAGTTGGGAGGACATGGATTGGTCCTGGCTTGACTAGTAGTTAGATAAATAACTGTATACACAGGATATAACAAGTAATCAGGTCATGAATCTCTGCATATAGCTATTTTTACAAGAAGCCAAACACAATTGGCAGGCCTGGTGTCTTCTTATGTTATTAGCTGGCCAAGAGTACACAAAACCTTCAGTCCAGTGAGGCCAACAGCAAAGAGGAGATTGCAGTTGACAGGAAGACAATAAAAACATCACTAAGCACAGAACAAAGAAAGAACTTGGGACAACAGGTGAGCTAAATTTCAAGCCCTGTAGAATCATGAAAGGAAAAAATCAGTTCATAACCAAATAGATCACAGTTATTAAAAATAGGAAAGCTAAGGAAATTATTTTAAAATTAGTACTTTGATGTCCTGCTAGCTTGAAATATAAACAAAAAGATAATAGAATCCAACTATCTAAAATAACTGATGAATAAGAACAAATACATTTGATAAATACTCAACGGTACTGAAGAATAACATTTCAGCTCCAGGAAGCAGCAAAGGAAATACATGTTTGTAATACATTGCTCAGAGCCTTGGTATCCATGTCTACCTATAGAGACATGAAAGATTCACTAAACACAGATGAGATCATTCATGGGATGAATAATTCAAGCGACTCCAACAAAAAATCTGACCACTGAGAGAAACAGCTCAAACCCAGCTACAAGTGCTTCTGACCAGAAAGAACCGAGTTGCTGATAATATACATCAAAACTAGAAGAACTAATAGTGAAGAACAAGCATACCAGAGGCTGGAGCAAAAGGAATACAGAAGGTGAGACACATAAACTTGTCAAAAACACCATGCCATGGAGAGCAAAATGAAAGATAAGCTGAGCACATCTCCATGCACCTCAAAGTACTCAAAAAAACTCCATGAAAAGAGTTCAGCCTGGTGCTGTAACAACAGACAGGACAGCAAAGCCATAGCATGACACCAGGGTCAGCATTCGGTCCTCCACAGCACAGAAGGCAAGGATTCTGGGCTCTTGTAGGAGAGTCCTTCTCAGTCCAGCTCTCAAAATTACCCAGAGTGACCCCAAACATGGGAGTCTCTGGCAGAGCAGAGGCAGAGGCCAAGACATGGCTGGAGGAAAGTGGGAGAGAGGGATCACACAGCAGCAAGAGCAGGAGCTTGGCTGCTGTGAGCTGCCAGCCTTTCAAAGAGCCTTCCCACCCCCAGACTTGCTGCTCAGGGACCCCTCAGCCTCCCCAGCAAACTCCCAAACTCAGAGGTGGAAGGGCACAGGGTATGTCCCATAAGGCATCAAGGAAAAGCCCTGGATTTATACACAGACCACTGGCTACCATTGCAGACAGGTTTATTTACATCAGATCTATCAAGGCAGAGGTAGCTGAGTTTTACAAGCACTCTTATCCAGCACAAAATGAGCAAGCTGGGACATTGGCAATAGTCAGGCTTTGAGCAACCAGTCACCCTTGTTCCTTTCCCTGTCCTGAGGAGCAATCTTCCTTGTCTATATCTGTGAGCTGGATCACACCATTACACTGGCTCCCGTCAAAGTTCACTCTATTGTGATGGAAAATAAGCAACAGATCCATGGTGTGTCCCCCCCCCCAGGGACACCCTGGTACCAGTCATTCAACCCGCAATGGGGCTGTAAAACAGTAACCTTCTGCTTTGCTAAGGTACTGTCATCTGAGTCGTAAGCAATTTGTATAAAGCATTTCAAGATACTGAGAAAAGAGCAAAAAGCGAAGATGAGATAGGTCTAGTTTGATACTGTTAATTTTGGGGTCATTTAACAAAACTCCCAGTAATTTACTTGTCTCTGTGCATCAAGTTTAAAACTGAAAAAAAGAAGAGTAATCATATCCACTTGCATGAATCCCAGCAAACTGCACCAGGATACTTCAAGTTTGTCTCTGTTGGCTTCTGTTATGTTGATTTCTGCTACAGGACGAGTGAACACACTGAGGAATAGAGCCATAATTCTGCTCCAAAATCTAATGCCAGCTGGAAACAGTGAAATTATGACATTGGACTTGTCAGTGGGAATGTCAACAGCAGTAGCACATAAAGGTTTTGTGAAATACTTTTTTTGCAGTCCACCAGATCCTGTAAAAGCACTCAGAGATTGCCTGTTTTGGTTAGATTTAAATCTCTTCAAATTAGTAAAAGTCTAATAATGGGCTTTTAAGACCTCTGGATCAGAACCTTTAATGATAACCATGTCTGGAATGGAATGGCAATTTTTACATCTTTTAAAAGGAAATATTATGGTTTAAGCCCCTCTTCTTCACAAACAAGCCAGGAAATAGACTGTGACTAGCCTGCCTTTTGGACAGATGCCTTTTGATTTTCTTTGTGTATTATGAGCAAGTAGTATAACCAGTAATCGGTAACTATGGTTGAGCTAAAATCTAGGATAAAGTGAAGTTATTCGTATCAGTCATTATTTGAGGAAGAAACTGGTTACAGGTTGGCATACAGTTTGCACAAGAGTATTTCATGCTGTAGGTTTTGTAGTAACAGTATTTAAGAGCTTGCCAGGGAATTAGTAAAAGTAACTATGTTTACTAAGAGTATTGCTAACTAAACAGCTCGAGACAAAGCCTCCTATGCTTTACAAACCTTTGCACTCTGCCAGAAGAATGTGGGAAAAGAGTTAATCAATAAAAGACAAAATAGAAGCATTACCTCATCGCCATGAAAACTCCCATAGCCTAAACACTGATCCAAAAGGAGAAAACTGAACTAGTGACTGCTGTGATACGAGTAAAACTTTGGCAATATCAAATGCTCCATTCTAGTTAGAGATATATTTGCCTCCCAGTAAAGTAGCAATCTCAGGGTTTATCCCACGAAATGAAGATAGAGATAAAAAGCAAACACAAAAATGAATTGTTTATAAAATAGGGTGTGATATCTTTAGGCTAGACTATGCCTTACAAAATTTTTGTACATAGCTGATTACAGAGAAGCATCTGTCATAATTCTGGCCTCTACGCGCTACCATACCCTAAGGCAGCAATAATACGTGCCCATTACTGAGTAGCTAACAAGCCATATAAGAGTATGTCAAATGTATTAGCCACAAAGTATAAATGCAGGTATGAAAGAAGAAATTATTTTAAGAAAGAAAGAAGAAATTACTTTAAAGCTATGTTCTCTTTCTGGAATGAGGTTTTTTTGTCTGAATCACTCCCTGGTCTAGAAAGTTCAGCGTGCACCAGGGGAACTTCTCAGAAGTTTCTTAGTTCCTTTTAACATAGCCTAGACATTTGTCAGCTGTGCAGATAGCGAGGCACAGACACTGTCATTTGAAGTTGAGTTTCCAGGAAGATCACGCATGGTGTATTTTGCTCCCAATAACCATGCCCACTTTGTGCAGCGCTCTCAAGATTTTGGTCCTTCCTACCATCAAAAAGTGTCAGGAGGAACAAAACCAGCCAACAAAAGCTTTAGGCAGGTAGAAACTGCTGCACAAAAGTCCTCTCTTTTTAACTAAAACTGAACTTCTCAAACTTTCTATACACTCAGCACAAATTAGGGTTTGATTCAGACTTTAGGCAAATGCAAACAACAGCCCCAGACCGGACAACTCCATGTACAATGCTCATCCACTTACAGCAGCTTGATCATTTGAGTGTGCTACAGCTCGCCTGTCGTTCGTTTCATGCTGCTTTTGGAGCTGGTTTTACCATTTGTTTGTGTTGAAGGCTGCATTTGTTTTCTTTCCTTGTACTGAAAAAAGTGGAGTACTGTTGACAGTAAAATTATTAGGCCCTTTACCCTAAAGTTGTCAACCAGTCTTGGCTGTTAACAGATCTAACAATTAGGTAATTAAAAGTATGATTGACAGGCAAACAGCGAAAGAAACCAAACCTGTTATTGCACCCCTTCAGAGCAACAAATAAACCCTCTGTACGTTTTCAGTATTCACTGGCTTCAACAGGCCTAATTATCCCTGGTTGATGAGTATGTGCATAGCATTCAGAAAGTGTAAGGTTTTCATGTCACTTTTTTTTTTTACTTTTTTTGAGCTAGCAACCTTTTTCTGATACGAGTGTGCATTTTGAATATAACGCTAAAATACTGGATGTCACCCCAACTGCTGGAAATAAGCCAACATGTAATAATATCCTATCAGGAATGCTTAGGAAAAATAAATCACTCCAGACCCTTGGAGTCAGTGATGCAACTGTTATTCCCCTGTCAGAAGCAGGCAAGCGCATATGTTTAGTGCTGCACTTTAAGGTATGCAGTCAGAGCTGGTCTCCCATACGGGACCAGGCTATAAGACTGACAGTAACAGAGTTGTCACCATGCCTTTTCCATTTTCTGCAGTGTGCAGTTCTGCACCCCACTGGGTACCTCCTCGGTGGCCACTGCTTTGATATGACATATTCTGGGAGGCAAAACACCTGATGGTGTCTTTAAAATAAAATGAAAAACTTGCTGCTCTTTTCCAATTTAGACATCTAGAGAGAAGTCTGCACTGCATGGGATCCTTTAATTTTTTATTCTCTCCTTTTCAGATCACATTCTCTGCTTTTCTCACACACAGACCAGTCAATAAATCTGTGTGTGCTTCGTTTTTGGTGGGCATCATTCAAAGGCTGATTTGTTAGGTGTAATTACATTCACAGCAGTTTGAAAGAATTGAGCTAAGCCGCCTGCCCTTCAGCTGCAAGCCTTGGTTTACAGTGCACCCTATTAATATGCAGCTGGGCAGACAGATGAAATGCCCTCAACAGGTCTTAGATGTCTTTAGCATCTTAGTCCACTAACTTTGTAAACATTGGTTAGCTCTCGGAGCAGGGATTGCTGTGCTGCCCAGCAATGCCGCTCTGTGGGAAAGGGAACTGAGACTCAGGATCTAGACGAGAGCCCAAAAGCCACCTCAACAGCTTCAGGGACTTGTCAGATATTTACCCTTCCCCATGGCTGACAGTCGGAACTTGCAAATGTCTCTTATGACCAAGCAGAATTCACCACACACAGGCAGGCTGAGAGAGGAGGGAAGAAAAGACCTCAGAAAAAATACCCCAGCAACCTCCCTCAGCAGGGCTGGGACCTCTAGGTCTTCAGACTAAATGACATCAGAGCAGGTGACTACACATGGAGGGGATTTTTTTGGAACAATAATCAAGACAGATGACAATACAGCCCCACTGCTGTCTCTCTCCTCCCACTGTATTTCCTCCTCTTCCTACACACTATCGTATCTCTTTCATGTCCTATTCAAAGCAGCATTTCAAACCAGGAGTTGAAGCTAGAAATGGCTCTTTAGAGGGAGGCTGTTCTCTCAGACAGGATACAAAAATGGAGTTGGTGAGACCTGCTATACAGGAGAGGGGTTTTCTTTTGCATATATTTTATAAAAACTCAGCCAACCCTGTCACTTGGTCTAAGATGTAGAACCACTATTAACGTGATAACTGAAGTCTCTTTAGCTTTGCTGCTTCCTAAGTAATGGAAAAAACAACCTCACAGGCTCTCCAGAGCTGTGATAACCTCACCACCAAGGCTGACACACAGACCAAGCAAAAGAGGACATTGCCTCAGAGCAGCAGTGCCCTGTCCCCATCTTCTGATGGATTTGATCCATAGATACCTATTCCCACATACCACCCATGTGAAATACCCTGTCACCTCCTGTGGGAGCTGGACAAGGGGAAAGGCACGCAGCAGCAAACATGGAGCCACGCGCAGGTGGTCTGCCAGCAGAACACCTCACATCTTTGAGACATTCCTCTTGCCTTGTGTCAAGCACAACTGAAAATGGTTCATAAGTTACTATGGGGTAAGGAAAGGCTGGGTGTGCAGCCATATCCCTGCCCTTTCCTCATGCATACAAGTTGCTTAAAGTCTAGAGAGGAAAGAATGCTTTTTAAGTGACAAAACTGCAAATACATAGAAAATGTCAAAGGTTAATTACAGGGAATTAGTGAGCCAAAAGCTGTGTGGAAGCAGATTTATATCTGTACAGCAGAGAGAACAGCTTAGTTATCAGAGCAGGGTTTGACCTAGGGGAGTCAAAACCAAAAAAAAAAAAAAAACAACCTAAAGATCAAGTCACCAGTTCTCTGTAAGACTTAAGGATGAGAAAATTTCCTAAGTAACAAGCTATTTTTGTACCATCTATTTTAAACCTCTCTATTCACAAGATGATTTTTCTTTTATTCATTCTCCTTCAATCTATTGTACAGACCATACTTGCTGAGCTACTACATTTTAAGACCATGCAAACTGTAAATATTGGTTTCTATTAAAGACAGGTCTGAGTCACAGGGTTTAGCATTTGCATCGAGACTCAAGCTTTTCCAGGTTCATAGCTGTTTTGATTCAGACCCACTTAAAGCCCTCAGTTCTGCAAGATGCAAAGCGCTTTCAGTTCCCACTGAAGTCCAAGGCAATTGAAAGCCCTCTGTACTTTAAAGGGTTGGGCACATAATTTAAAAATCTCTGTTTAAAAAAAAATAATAAAAAAACCCAAACAACAAAACACAACACAAACCCAACACTCTCTTCAATGATCCATTATTTAAGGGGCATGAATTTAATTACTTACTGTAACTAAGCTCAAGAAAGTTAGTCTTCTCACTTGGATGGATACCAAATTTCCACGTCTGCATATAGGCACAATCACATACAGTGTGACCTTAACAAGATTTATGGCGTGGTTTATTAATTCTCTAAATTGGTTCCATAAATCTACACTAGCCCTTGCTATTTAGCTGAGTAAACGGTCTTTGATCTCTGCAGAAAGAAGAAACATACAAATCAGATTTCTTTCATAAAGGTACTGGGCCAAACTCTGCCCTCAGAGGCAGCTCCTCATCCCTCTCTCCGCAGCAGGAACTCACAGCAGAATTTTGATTGCCACATGCAAATCACATCCTTGGTTAAAACAGTTTGGATTTCTAAGCAATGGGCATTTTATCTGCCCAGTGTTGTCCATTTCACAGTAATTAATAATTCTTGGGGAATTTGGAAGATTTTTTTTCACATGGGGAAAAAGTTAACTTTGCCTCATTTTTTTTTTTTTATGGAAGGCTGTTACAAGGTAACACTGCCTACAAATACTTCACTTCATTAGAATAACATCATCATTTAAACAAAGATAATTGTAGCCAACGTCTAGTCTACAGGTTTAAGCAATGGACTGGCTGCTCACGTTCCACAGGAGGCCAAGCTCAGCCCTCTGGACTTGCGTAGCTCTGTGCTGTAATTCTCTATGTATTATCTCACAGGGAGTTTCCACACAGCAGTTTTTCTACTCACCTACATAAAGCCCTAGATATGGCTTAATTCTGAAAATTGCTAAGACACTTAACATTGCTGCTACTCATGCTGCTGCCTTTTAAAACAAGATAAATCACAAGCAGTTCCACTAAGCTTCTAGGAAATTTCAACACGAAAAAGTCAATCATTCCTTTGGAGCACGTGAGATACAATGAATTCAAAAAACATGTATCAATCTAAGATATTTCAAGTTTGTTTCACGTTGGCCAGGCAAATGAGGGAAACTGAAGACTGTGTATTACTTTTAGTCGCATTTTGAAATTTTACATCTGCAGTCAAATTAAGCTATGATGTGTTATTAAATAACGGCATGTTTGCAAATTCATAAAACCAGAAAATTATTCTACTGAGTTCAAATCAGAATTTGATACGACACATCTTTTGCATTTGCACCACACTGAGCTTAGAAAGCAGCATCATGTTTACTACCACGTCTGGGGAAAACTGAACAAACGCTACTGCTCTTCAGTTCAGACTTGTCCTCCTGGATGTTTTTAACCTCCTCATAAAATTCAGATTTGAGGTTTGCTTAGTTTCAGTTTTAGTCTCAGACCAAAAGCATTTTCAAATAGAAACTGAATTACCCCATAGGCCTATGAGTATATTAATGTAATTCTTTCCTGTACTTTCTAGTTTAATTTTGAGGTGCAATAGCTCAGCCTTTGGTGTTGAAAATAGAAAGCACAAAGAAAGCAACCTTGTCTGCCTCAAGGAGGCAAGGGGATTCTTATCAAACTGGATGTGAACGGTTAAGAGACATCTTGTTCTTTAATCATTCTTTTACAAATGCACAAAAAAATTTCCTTATTTAACTTCTGCAGTTTCACCCAGTGCAGAAGACACAGTGTTTGCCTCCTGGAGTGAGTACCTTGCACAGGTGGAATTTTTTTACAGACACCATCTGGAGCCAGAAAACCAAGGACAAAGTACAGGGGACAGTTTTGCTTAAGCCTCTGTCACGTATGCTGAAAACAGGGGACATGAACATGCAAGGAACAGATTTAGAAAATACCTAAAAAAAAATAAAGCAGTAACACTAGAAGAAGATCTATCTCTGGGAGGTTGATCACATGCATATTGCTTCTGATGACTCCTGAGCAAAAATTCATAAACTTTAAATGGACTTTTAAAGTGTGCTGAAAAAAATGAAGACTACAGCTCATCTCTGTAATAGTGGAAGTCAAATCTGAAGACCTTACCAGGTTATGAAAGCTTAAGTGGGGGCACAAAGCAGGTAATGCTTTACCAGTCTCTGAGGCTGGGACACATTATATTGAAACTGCAATAACAAAAAAGGCTCCTTGAGTGCCGGTGTGGAACAGATTTTGATAGCTAGATCTATGCAAACTGGTGTCTAACAAGCTGTACAGGAGCCAAGGGGCCAAGATCTGTTGTTTAAGTGAATACCGATTCCCTCTTTGTCCTATTCATAAAATAAAACACTCTAGAAGAATTCCTGATACCATGATAACACATTCGCTTCTTTGTTTGATCAGCACCTTATCTAGAGCTGAAATCATCCTTGTTTTTCTCCCCTGGGCTCACTCCAACAAAACCACTTCTTTCTTCAAAGGTAGTGCCCCAACCTGAATACAATATGTAGCTGAGGCTGCCTTAACACAAAATGGAGTAAAAAGCATCCTTCATCTGTTTATGCTGGTTAAAGTCAGTTTTGCTCACTATTAAAACAAGAACTAGAACATATTTCTTTAGAGACTTCTAAACATCCCATGATTTCTAAATCTGAATCAAAGACAGTCCCTTTAACTAGAGGAACTCCAAATCCAAAACACAGCTTTACTCTCTATAAATGAAATTTGCCATATTTGTTAAAATTTTATTCCTGTGTGCATTATAGCTGTTTCCCCATCTACATTTTCCTTTTCATCTATTGACAGTAAATTTCATCTGCCACTCTAACATGCTGTCACTCACTCCTGCGAGATTCTTCTGCAACTCTTTGTGCCTAAATTTTTATTTCATTACCCAGAATAATTTTATATCACCAAATGCTCTCATTATTCAATCTAATATCTAAGTTCGCTTATCAATATGTTGAACAGCGTAGATACCAGCTGGATACCACTAACTTCCTTTTATCATGCAAGCTGACCGTTTATTCCCACTTATTTTTCCCCCATCTTTTACTATTAACCCTTAAAAGGATTATCTATCTTTGTTTATGTTAGCTGTTTCTTTAAAAGCTATCAAGCAGAAATTGTTTGGAAAAATGTCTGGAAATTCAAAATACCCTATATCAGATCCACTGCAGAGATTTTCATTTGCTTATATTTAGTTTCTTTAAAAAAAAACAAAAAAAAAAAAAACCAAATCTGCAAGACAAAATCCCTCTATAAATGCCATCCTATTTATCCATATTTCTACTTTCGTTTTAGCATGGGTTCTGCCTGATACAGGGGACAGTCTTACTCCTGTCCAGACATTCATCATTTGCCTTTCTTTTTTTTGGGAGGAGAACTGGGGGGTGGGGTGTCCTTTTGTATCATATTATTGACTCATAATCCATTTTTGATCCATAAATACAAGATTTTTCCTTAAACTGCTGTATTGAGGTTGTTGGCTGGTTTCTCACTGTTTGAGATCTGAAAAGACAAGGGGCAAATTCAGCCGAGAAGAACTCTTCCAAAGGGGGCTCTTTCACCCACCCAATCCCTTCCCAACTCGTTGCTAGTGACACCTGATAATGGAAGTAGGAACATGTCCTTATTTATCAGTCCCCTCTGGCAATTAGTTGGGTCTGCTCCCCTTCTGGTATGCTGTGTAGGAACAGGCTGTATATTTGTGTTGCATAAAGATAGTTTAGGCATATCAATGTTTTTGCATTGATGGGACACGGGGAAGGTGATGAGTGCCTGTTTGTGTATATGAGCAGGGTGTGGGGTTTGTTGGGTGAATAAAACCCCAAGTATGTTATGGTGAGATAGATTATTTGAAGAATGCACAGCAATGAAAACCACAAGAGGCAAGAAGGCAAAAAATGACTTGGTTCTAATACACAGCAGTATGTGAAAGGTCAGGGAAGAAGACAGTCAAAATGTATTTTCAGAACATGATTCAAATCCCACTGCAGTCAATGAAAAATTCCCTTTGGCTTCAATGGTCTCTGAACTAGATCATTAATAACTGTCATACTGAGATTGCACTTAAACATCAATGTGTTTTAAATTTAACAAAAAAAATTGTACAAGTAAGACAGTATGCGAATTGTGAATGTGATTAATATATGGAAAAATCAATTTATTGGGTCCAATCCCGCTTCCTTTGGAGTCGGTGAGAACTTTGCCATTGATTTCAACTGTAGAAAAACCTCCCCACTTCCTAGAGGGAGATTTCCATGCAAACGTCCAATGAGGAAATGCTCATTCAACAAGCCTCATGATCTAATCCATGGCAGCTTTAGCAGAACACAAGGACGTCCCTAGAGAGTAGGATGAAGTCAGATCAGAGATGTAAGATGAACCAAGGCCACATAAAGCCTTGCTTAAGTCAACATAAGGATATTAAAGTTGAGATCGCCATGGCCTTTCCATTGCAGTGGGAACTTGATGCGAAGAGGGTTGAGAGAGAATTAAAGCAGGGAGCTCCAGTGATGCAGGGTTACATAATAATCCAGCCTGCTAATCACAAAAGCATGGATAAGCATTTCAGCCTACATTGCACAGGCAAGCATCTAATCTTGGCAATGCTTTCTGGTGGGGTGCTTTGTCCCCTTTCTTTTATTTTTTCTTTTTATTTATTTTTTTTTTTAAAGAAAAAAGCCTTTCACACAGCCTAAGGTAAGAGGAAATAAAAGTAGCCCCCCCTTGCAGTTAAACCACAGGAGTCAGGATGGTGAATGCAAAGGATCCTCAGTCTTCAGGCATGACCTGAGCATCGCTAGAAGGGCATTTGTCATCTGCCCCTCCTTTCACTCGCACTCTAGTTTGTCATTGTAGAAATGCAAGATGGCAGGTAAGCAGAGGTGGAGTTTCTGATTCTTAGACAAGACACAAGATAAAATGTACAGGTCAGTTCTGTTGGGCCAAAACCAAAGGAAAAGGAGAAAAGAATCCCTGAGAAAAGGATTAAGCAGGAATCCCCCAAATCCCTGCCTTGATTCACTTGTTCCTAGAAACAAAAAGAAGCCAACTGAGTTTGCAATTGCCTTTCCCAGACGGGAGATAGGGTCTTTCCAAATTCTTCATCTGTCATCAGCCAGGGATGGAAAACCCTTGTCATCATCCAAAGGAAAAGAAGAGGGTAACATTTGTCAGGGAGATGCTCTGTATCTCATTTGTTAAGCACTTGAAGTGCAAACAACTATAGGTCAGGCCCTGCTATACGTTATTTGTTGTCCCATTATAAAGTTACTGTAAGGTAATATTTCAAAGGTTTTGTTTATAGGCAAGCTGTAACCAGGCTACATAAACTCCCAAACCCAGGGTCAGCATACTTATTTAATAAACTTTGGTGATACATATCTTTTATTCCTAAAGGACAGCAGTGAGGAAAACTGGCAAGAGTTGAGAGTGCAACGAATGCGATATGAAAATCTGTGAGGCAGCTTAAATAGATTATTTCAAAAACATTTATCTGTTATTTTCACAAAGTGCAGTAATCAAGCAAATCACATATATCTATCCCATTAGGGCACTGATAACAATTCTTCAAAGTTTTAAGATAGATAGGGTTCTACAAGATCTTACTTATAAACATGGTATGGGTGCTGCTCAAAAGAGTTTTAATATGGTATGGGGAAAGCAGATTAATTAATTTCTGGGAGATGAGAAGGTGACCCGCTCAGCAGGCCAAAAGAAATTCACTGTACAACTGGAGAAGCACAGATTTCAAACTCTCTCTGTGCTGGTTCAGTAATTTAAAGCACATTTCAAGAAGCAAGGTAAAGGGGAGAAGCAGATCCCTCACAAACGTGAGCAGTGCCAGCTGGTTTTGCAGCAGGGTTATAGAGAATACCGAGGGGACAGTAAAGGAGCACATCAGGCACCTGAACATAAGATTGAGCCCCTCCTAAGGGCTGGGGGATATTACAGACCTTGGCAGAGAATAGGTTTCAGTCCCACAGGGTTTACACAGATTGGAACCTCCTGGGAACAGCAATGGGAGGCAGAAAGGACAGACTCAGACTGGCTCTGGACACTGAGATCCAGGCACCTTTACCACTCTCGAATCTATATATAAATCTGTTCACAGAAAAGCAATTTACCCCGCTCATACATAACCAAAGGCTATGGGAAAACAGAAAACTCACTTGACATCTCATCCGTAATGTTCTCTTGGCCTTGCAAGGGGGATTAAATGGCTGTAAAATAGGACAGATGATGGAATATACCTTTCCATTATCAAACAGCTTTGCATTGGATATATTCTTCATAACTGTAGAGAAGAAAAGAAGGCTGTCTCATTTTTGAGGCTTTGCTTATTCTCCTGAAAAGTGAGTAACAGAGAAGAAGTAATAAAAAGAACCCAACCCACAAATAAACAAAAAAGCTGAAAACTGAACATGCCCCTTTCACCACAAGATTCTCCCAGGGGTCAAAGGAAAACAAGGTCTTTGGCATTTCGGGTATATTGACAAGTTTTTGTCTGACTGCATATATGTTTATTAAACCACACTTGGATTCTTCAGTGCACAATTTACTGGGCAAGTAATGCTTTCAAAATACATGGACCACTGAAATTATTGTACAAGGCTTTTTCAGAGAGGCTAAAACGCTTCACTGCATCTAAAAATACACAATAACGGCATAGCAATCTGAGGCACAATTGCACAAGTATCAGAAATACCTGCAAAGGGAAGATTTCAAGCATGAAATATGCTAAAACCGATCTCTCTACTTAAATGACTGCAAAAAAGCTATGATATATGGTAATTTATTATAAGTTCTCCAGCACCATCACGTCTGAGCACCTCACATTCTTTCATGTGCTAACCTTAGAAATTTGCCTGAGGTGAGGTCATATGCCTATTTCTGCTCTAGCAATGATCAGTGTGGAACAGATGACAATCCAGGAACAAGAAAAAGCCCTGAATTCAGAAAGGTAACTAATTTCCTGATTGCCATTGTGTCACCTCCTTTCCAGTTGAAGTCTTTTATACATCTTGACCTCAGTGTCTTGCTCAAGTTCACCTTCAAGTCAACTTCTCCTTTTGTGTAAAACTGAATATGCCAATATGGGAGAATAAAAGGATGTTGAGAGGACTGAAAAGAATAAAGCAAAGTACTCTTACAGAAACACCAAATATAACATATAATTAAGGAATAGTTAATTTCAGAAAATCCTAAACAAAATTAGTAGATTACTGGGGAGGGGGCCAGGCATTAGTAACAACCTTTCCAAACAATAAGGTTGTTCATATAGTTTATGTAACCAAATAGGCATCTGGGAATTCTCACTTTACCACACAACTCAGTCAAGTAGTGCAAGAAAACTGACGGGGACACCCTTATATTCCCTGGGAAAATGCAGCTAAAATTTAGCAGCACCTCCATCAAAGTTGCTCACTGCTGAGGGTCAAAACTTGGCTTTGAGAAACTCACAATCTTGATGTGATTTTGAAATCTGGTGTCACCAGTGAAGCAGTCTGTGTTTTGGGCCTTACTGTTTGTTATATGAATACACCACACTATCCCGAGTGAGGAAAAAAACCGAAAACACAGCTCCCACATAAAAAATGGCAAAGAGATTTCTGCTTCTCCCTACCTAGAAATCACACAGCAGCAGAGAAAGTGGCATCTCCCACTAACACTGCTTCTCTCCAGCAATAAATAATTTACCCTCAGTGATCTATTGAAAGCACATCTTAATTAATGCAAAACAGTTGCACTTATTGATCTGTAGACATATTTGATCTGTACAGATCAAATCCTTATTGATCTACAGACTTAACATTTTTGCAAGGGGCTTACTCCAAATTAAATCAAATACCACATTAGGTGCTTAGAGCTTCTCATTTAGATTGGTGTGTGCTCTCCTGGTTTCAGAAACCTACTGCTAGAAATATTCAACTACAGAGGCTATTCAAATTTATAAATAATGTGACTGAGGCAACTGTTCTCCTAATGACCGTGTGCTAAGCAGACCTCCAAAGCCTGACACAGCGAGAAAGGGAGAAGGGGGTCCTTCAGGTCACACGGGCGACAAGAGAAGGGTTTTGGAAAGTCCTGAGGTTTCATCACAACCTGAGGTCTCATCCTACAGTCACACAGCTGGTGTTCATCACACATTTCCAGTGCAGAAGCATACATCAGCCCATGGCTGCCATACATACAATAACCACGGCTAACCAAGTTCACAGAGGTTGTCCAGAGTTTCTTTCAAATAGCTCCTAAGTCAACACAGACAGCGAGCAGAGGACTGGTGGCTACAGACAGTTGCTCTGCCTTAACTTTCACAGAAAGAAAAAGGGGAAAATTAAATTTGTTTGGGAATTTCAGAAATAAAGAGATATAGTGATATTAAGAGGAAGAGCATACCACATTCATGAAGATTTACTCCTTGAAAATGGGAGTTTCCAATCTTCTATTCCTCATGGAAACCTTTACCTTGTAGTGAGTTTTGTGCAAATACATATGTAGGAAATCTAAGAACAGAATTAAAAATAGTTTTCCAGTAGTACAAGAATTACTAATAGTTTCTAGAAATTAATTTTCTTTTTTTGTATTTAAGCTTAATTAAAATTTTTGTACCTCAGGAAACTTCATTTCAAAGTGACACGTCTCATTATGATCCAGGGATTTTGCAAACATGAATAAAATCCAAATGTATCAAAATTTGATTAAATCTTAGATTCACTGAGGACATTCTATGATATAAAATATTTCTTACCAAGGAGTTCAATAAAATAAGGAAGTTTTTGTTCATGCCATTAAATTATGAGATTTATTTCCCTTAAAGGATTTAATTACTTCCTGTTCACTGATCTCTTCCAGTGTATTTGTAGAAGCTGATGTCACCTGGACCTTTGTACAAATTTACTTTTCAGCTTCTTGAGGTTACTCATTATAAATAGTTTAAAGCAAATTCTAAATAAGCTATTCACTACCACTGCTAGCATCAAGAATAAAGAAAAGAAGAGAGCAAAAAGGATACCAAGAAAAAAACAACAGCAAAAAACCCCATTCACTGTTCTGGTTTTCTTAACAAACACTGTCTGTAGCAGAACAATTTGGATATTTAAATTATGTGATTAGACAGTCCAATTGTGCTCAAGGTATTTCAGATAGTCCTAGAAGTTTGAATAATTTCCAGTGGAAAACACTTTGTTGAATTTGACACATTTTTTTTCTTAAGTAGGCAAGAGGAATGGTTTAAGAGATGCTCACTCTGCCTCAGTACTAGGGAACTAAAGAGCCCACATTTCTCTCTGATATTTATGACCTCTACAGTAGCGCTAATTCACAATTTTTTTCCCAAAGACCTACTTCCAGAAGTTAAAACCAAAAATCTATTATATATGCTGACAACTTTACCGGCACAGTAAAGATAGTAAAATCACAAAAGCTAAAAAACCTAAGCGTCCTACGATTGTCTTATTTGTGGCTCTGTACCTGCATCACAGATGCACATGGTCCGTGTCCCTGGGGCCTCGTGGAGGTGAGCAGCTACACGCCAGTCCTCGTTATGCTGCCCTCAGCGTGCAGGTCTGCAGCACCTTCTCTTAGAGGGCTTCCACAGCCTGTCTATGCTGATGAGCAGTTTTATTTCACTGGAATGTATGACACTAGTGCTCATTGTAGCCCTACGCATTTCTGTCTGCTTATGTTGATGGCTACGGAAAGTGTCAAGATAATAAAAAGCCACTATATGTCTATTGTTAAACTCCTGCTTTAATTAACATTTTTCTTTCCAGGACTCTGTCCCTTTGAGCAGATATTCTGGGCTTGCATTTTCCACAAAAGACAGGTTCCATTTAAAATACCTTAAAAGAGAAGCAAATGCCAATAATCTAACCCAGAAACAATACTCAACATTTTTTCACTTACTATATAACAGTGTCTGAAAGCCTTCTGCGAACGTTTGCCAGAATTTCATCATGAGATTAGGATTCATAGCTTTATAAAATGAAGTAATGGTAAATAAGGTGCAGTTCTAACTTTTTATTTGCTCTCCCTCATGAATACCATAGAAAAATCCTAAAGGGATAGATACACATTTTCCACAGTGCAGTACAGTTGAGGCTTGCTTGTATTATCCATAGCAGTTGTGCAGAAATTCAACAAACTTGAGTGACATAGGTCAAAAAATTCTCCTATATTTTGCAAAACTAAATGAAGTCACCAGAGCAGTGCCATTAAAAGCAACCAGGACATGGAGTCATTTAAATGATTTCCCCTAGATGGCTAGGTTAAGCTCTGTTAAAATTAATCCTTTTTCATGCTGGCAGGTGTAACAAAGAAAACCTTTTTGTATGGAGTGCAAAGAGGGTATTTTACCCTCTCAAAGGAAAGCTGCTTGATATTTCCATGGAGAAAACAGCACAAGTGATTAACAATTTAGATTTCCCATTCCTAAGCTTTGTTTATATAAATATGTGGGGGATCATTTCTGAATCTGTAAGAGGGCTTTCTACAGCCCAATGTAAAGAACTTAAAACTGCCATACATGAGATGTTAAGAAAAATAAACAGATTGCCTTGATAAATGCCAGTTATTACAGACTGAGCTCCACTGTAGTAACACACTAGGCAGCTGACATTTAAAAGAAACCTGACTGGAGCGCTCGCTCCCTAGGTAGTTTTTTTCTTCTCTAAAATAATCTCAAGTCTGTGTATGGTGCCCACAAGAGAGCATCTCTGTAGCGTTACTCAGCCCTTCCTGACTCAGAGTTATGACCTACTTCAGGATAGCCTTTTACACACGCACCAGTAGCAAACGAGCATCTTCCCGAGCTAGGTCCAACAATGGGCACGTCATCTCTGGGACAGAGGGACTCCAGAGATCAGGCCTTTGACATAAACATGCAGAGCAATATTAGCTTCAGTCTCCACTTCACTGCTGACTTCCATCCCTCTCCTAAGCATGATTTATCCTTCCACAGAAGTTTTTCCCAACTAATAAGTTTCCTTTCCCCAGCAGTGGTTTTCACACAGGACTGAACCCACATTCCTTAGAGGAATAGCACTGTTTTGTTTTCTTATCCAAATGCAGAAACAACTACAAATAGCAAGCAAAAGTAGTTTCCATCCTCATGCTGCTTTCCTGCTCCCTGGGGCTTTCCCCTTAGCACAGAAAAGAGAATTGATATACTTTGTCCTCCAGCTCTCTTCTTCTGGGAGCTGCTGCTTCTTGCCTGCTTGTCACAGATCTCAGTGGTGGCTTCCTAGCCAGTTTCAAAGAGCGGGACCCCAGTCTGGCTGTCAAAAGTACCTCCCCCATTTATGGAGGAGGTAGCCTTGCTGTTGCTTGCTCAGTTGACTTCAAGCTTTATTTATTTATTTTAAGCTGTTTTTTTGGTTTGGTCTGAATGAACAAATGCCTCCACTCCCACAGCTCACCTTTCTCATAGGTTAGCAAACGCTGAACTCCTTCAGCCCCTCCTGCTAAGCACCAAACATATAATACAGGTTAGTACTTAATTTACATAACTGATCCCTCTCTCAGTTTCTGGCAGAGATGCATAAAACATATTTCTTACTTGATGATAAGCATGCTTGTTAATGTAATTTCTGGCCGCCTCAAAGGAGGCAAGTCAAAGAAAGGGCAACAGAGCATTTAAAGAACAGAAGTGACAGTCAGGTTCACGACCTAGAAAGGACCAGCTCTTTGCTCACAAAAACCTCAACGTGTGCTACAGGATAACTAACTCTTTACCCCTTCCACACTGAAAGTCGTACGTGGAAGTACAGGGGAAGACAAGCCTAGAGAGCCAGCCTTCACCCCCATCTCCCCGCCATGACATGTCATCTGCAGTAGTCATACAAGAGGTGCAGGATGACTTCATCATGACATGAGCAGAAACAGATTAGCTTTTAACTTCTACTCCTATTGCTGACTGGTGATCTTCTGCTCCCTAACTACAGAAGGATGGTCTGATCTCCCTGACTGCTGAGCACTGTCATAACTTCTGCAAACTGTAATGAAAGAAAATGCAAATTCATATTGCACAAACCTTAGACTCCTCAGTGCACCTGAGAGAGTCAGGATCATCATCCCATAAACCCAGCAAATTTAAATTACCAAAATGCCTCTTTTTTTGCTTATATCTGTTGAATTCAGAACTAACAAGTATAAAACTTTAAATTAAATTTCTAGACTTTGAAAAGTTTACCCATTACACAGAGATGAAGACCTAATAAAGCCGGAAGGAAACAATACATTTTTAAAGCTGACTGAGACTCAGAACATCGGGTCAAGACTGTTCAAAATGCACTTGCTGCCACATCATTTTGACAGTACAGCAGCGTCTCAGCAGGTTGTAATGCAACTCCTTGGTATTTCTAAGTGCCCTGGGCCTCTAGGATCACTCTCTGGGAAGAGACATCAGGGTTGTTATTACAAAGTTGTTTACTTTTAATTAAAATGTTCAACTTATCTGAATTTCCATAAGGTTAACAAATCCAGCAAATTTCTAGAGGGATTATAATTAGAACATGTATGTTCTAGTAACTTTCCTCTGTTTCTGCAAGATTTCTATGAAATATTTAAGCCCATCAAATATTGAACATGCACACTTAATGATCTAAACATTTATTTTAGAATGAGTTCTTTGAGATTGAGAAGTATATCTGTAAATACTTAAATTCAAAAGAAAACATGATATAGGTATACTTTAGGTAAGGGAGCTTCTAAAAATCTGATAATCTTTCATTCAGCCTGACCAGTTATAGAAAGGCTCTGCAGCCTTTACAGCTTTAATCTCTTCAGTAGTTTCAGGTTTTGGAATCCTGAAATTCTGCTGCCTAGAGATGCACTTATTTGTGATCCTGCACAATTCCTAGGTGATTTATCAGCCACCATTCCAGTAATATCAACAGCAATGTTTCCATGCTCATGGGCCATCTCCTCCACTGTAGTCTTTGTGCAGTCCAATGACTCACTTGGTGTCCACCTTCATCCATAAGGATGGTCTTCTGAAGTGCTACCTAGACTAGCAGAGCTAAACGTGCTGTCCAGGTGCACCCCTCCTTACTCAAGACAAGGCATGGCTATGCCCTCCTTGGTCCTCCAGCTGAGAGCTGCTGTGAAAAGAACATACAGGCAAACAAGCTGGAGTGTGGCTGGGACTAGCTAGATGCCAAGTGGATCAGGTCCCCAGGGCACAGCAGCAAGTACATTGGCTTCTTGGCCCTGAGACAACCTGTCCTATTTTCCACCAAGCAGCACTTGCTGATGATATCGGCAAGGCAAGGCCCACAGCCAGCTCATGCATTATGTTGCTGATGTTACAGAATCAAATTTTATAGGAGAAGGCAGCTGGAAGAGGCCTCAAGAGAAATTTAGCTCACCTCTCTGTCCAAACACAAGATCAACAATGCTTGCATCATTTTGACAGATGCTCACCCAACTTGTTTGTAAAACCATCCAATATTGAAGACTCCCTAATCTCCCCAGCAAGCCTTGACTATTTTTGCCATTATAAAGTTCTTTTTTTCCTAATGACTAACCTCTTATTGCAATTTGAACCTATTACTTTTTGTCTTACGCAAAACAAAGTTTATTTTCTCCCTTTCCTATATTTAAAGATTACTTTGTCTTCTCCTCAATCTTTTCTTCCACATACAAACCATTCATTTGTTCTTGTCTTCCATATCACAGTTTCTGGATATGTGACTATTCTGCCTGGTCTCCTTTGGTCCCTCCTTCTTATAATCTGCTATTACAGTATTCCAGTCAAAGCAACACCCAGTTCACAGTGGTTTCATCAGAAATGCATTTCTGTAGTTTGCTTATGAGAAAGTACTGTGAAACCGTGTCAAAACCCCAAGTCAACAGACACGATAAATATAATCTCCCTCCTGTTTCAAAGGTGTATTGTTCTGTTACAGGAGGAAGTTAGACATATTTGATATGATTTACTGTTGATAAGTGCAGTCTTTTTTTGCTTCCACATGCATACGCATTATCTCCTTAATTTTTTGTTTCACTATCTTCTGAAGTAGCAAAGTTAAGCTACACTGTCTTTATTACCCTTTTCCTTCTTTAAATATATGCACTAGATTTCCTTTTTCATGAGTCTGGCACTTTTCTCACCATCTATAAAGTCTCAGAAGTATCCATAAGCAACCTCTATTTAAGTATTCCCCAGATACTTTATCTATTGGAAGATAAGGTCTTGCCCTTGTGTCACTGGGATTACTTATGTGACACTGACCAAGTTGGCACTTTTAGTGAAGTGGCTTACTGCCAGAGAGCAGTAAGCACTGTAATCTTTGCAACTTCATCTGCTAATAACTTGCCCCTGTTGTGTAACAGGACAGCCATTCTTGGCCATATTCTTACTGCCCCGGTCATCTGAGGTCCATCAGGTCACCATTACTGTTCATCACGAGAAGTCTTTAATATTTTTCAGTCTTCCTATATTACTGTTATATTCTTTTCTCTTGTTTAAAAATTACTCCCTGTATTTGCACTACACTTGCTGCCTGGGTTTACTATCTCAGATCTAGAAATTGCTCAAAATTACAGTATGCCTCCCTGCAAATCAAAACCTTTAACTAAAAGAAGTCAGTTGAACTTGTCTTATTTTTCTTCTGAGCTTCTTCATAACCGTGGCACTTGGGCTGAAAAACAGGATTATGGGATTTTATGTGTGTTATTTTGATTGTCAGGATTCGTATGTTAAAACCAGACTATTCCTAAAAAGAAACTGTGTTTCTGCTCTTCTCCAGTAAGGGCAATATATCAGATGAACCGAGCATTCAATCAGACATGCATATTGGCTGCATATGATATCTTCATGTGTGTTTCAGTGCTGGCTGGTTTTTGGGATATATAGAAGTCTGACAAAACAAGAGATCACATGTCTCTTAAGCTTTTCACATGTGATGTGGGACTCGCCCTACCACAGAGAGGATAGGTAGTAGCATAAAAGTCACAGCCCTGCAGAGCCTGCCCACTTGTGCAGTGATCGTGGTAGGGCCGTACACCGGAGGCATGGACCCTATTGCTGTGGGGTCTGCACAGCAGGTCCAGGTAAGAGACTGCAGAGCACAGAGACCTCTCAGCTAGAATTCCCTTTTCCCTGCATTTTGGGCCATCAGAAAAGCTCTGTGATGCTCCTCAAAAGTTTGTTCTGCATAAGTCTCCTAAGTCTATGAAATTTCATCTTTACATTCCCTTATTCCAATGCATAAAGTAGATGCTAAGGGCATTTTTTTCCCTCCTCAGTTTTATTTTCAGGCCACACCAAAGGATAAACCTATCATGTTTCTGACCCACTAGAAAAGCTGCTTTAGTGTTGCGGGAAATGTAATCTGTATGGCCGACACGAAAGTGTTATAAGATGTGAGCTGCAGAGATTTTGGAAGGTTGTGTCTGAGCCACAACATCCATTCGTCATTGCTAGGCTTTGCAAGCTAATATCCTCTTAGCCTAATTTAAAATCATTAATTAAAACTGAGCTGAAACTGATGTGTAATGTAATAAGGAGAAGAGGTCCCACACCAAGAAGAGGAAGATTTAAGAGATGTCCATGTATTCAAATTTGCTCTGCTTTTCTTGAATCAGAATTTACTGTACAACATGACCCTAATTTACAAGAGTCCTTGTGCAGCTTACACACATATTTTGATTGAAAATTTTTAAATACTATGAAGAAACTCAGAACCAGGCAGGCAGCTAGCAGGTTTTTTTTGAGTAAATTATAAACACGATCTTTGTATTCCTTGGTCCTCCAGTGCACTGGGTATATCACATCAACGCAGTAAGGAAAATCTGTTGAAATCAGTTGGAAATCCTGACTAGCACAATATGAGCTGTTGCTGCAGTGTAAGAAGTTCTTCATCTCAGCAAGTGATACGCTACAACAGGTTTTGTGAAGCGAATTCATTTTCTCTCCCGTGCTCACTGGGGTGGAGGCGGGGAGGAGAATGAGGAACGGAGAGTAGAAAAGATGATAGAACGGTGTGTGTGTGTGTGTGGGGGGGGTGTGTAAAGAAGTTAACATTTTGGGGTTTTTTATTAAATCTTTGCTAGTTTTCAGCGGGTGTAAAAAATAGTTAAATTCCCTAATTAAATTATAATTCCAATCTTAAACAATAAAAAGAAATCCTGTAATAATCTATGTGCAGTGCCTGACAGCTGGGCCGTCTGATCCTTGCAGTCTGCTTACAAATTGGTATTAGTGGCACTAATAAAGCTGATTAATGTTGTGACTAGAGACCCACTAACCTGACACTGCCAGCTGGGCGCACAAAGGCTGTCAATCTACATGGCAGCTGTTAAACTACAAGCGCCGTAGCCTTTAATTTACATTTCAGCAACCTCCACACTGTAATGCATTTTAATGGGCACGAATAAAAACCGCTGGTGACGTGCAGGAATTTCACAGGATATTGGTGTGTACACATTATATTAGTAAAATACCACTTATCAAAAGACCAGAGATAAAGCCAACTCTTTCCTCAGTTACTTTTCTTGAAACCTGTAACAACTCTGTCATAACCGATGCAATTATCGTACATTGCCACCAGTATGGCTGAGGGCACATTTTCAGCCAGTCTGCTCACCTTTCAGAGTTATGATAGCTTATTAATTTCCATTGATGCAAATAGCTATGAAGATACTATCTGCATCTTAATAGCATTTTCCCACGACTGCTTTGCTTACAAGTTCTTTGGAGGGTCCCAGAGCAGGTCCTGTCCATCATTCAGAGGCCTTTAGCAAGTCACCCTTCTGACACTTTTTGGAGAGCCCATCGCCAGACCAGGAGCCCAAGCAACCCATTCCCTTAACCATAGTATTTTCTGAGAGGATTGGTGCCTTGCCTGTGCTCTAACTCTACAGTGTGTAAACTATATGTAAACAGAGGTTTATAGGCTTTTAAGACTATCAGTACAGGACCTTCTATAAATATTCAGTCCAATTGACCCACTCACTACTTAAATGTAAAAAATTAACACTAACAATACGTCAGAGTCATGATATTAAAACAGAGTTCTTTGACAGACTTTTTTTTTTTTTCTATTGTGACAACCTGGCAACTATTAAAATCTTGGAAATATTGGGATTCTTTTTTTTTTGGGGGGTGGTGGGGTGGTGGGAAGGGCTAGAGAGGAACTAAGTGGCAGAGGAAAATGTGGTGTGAAAAAGAAAATAACACAGTCCTAGAGTTTTTATATTGCCTATTCTAAAAATGTACTGTAAATACAAGGACATCACAAATACTCAAACAGATGTTAAATTCTTAAATAGGCTATCACTATAAAGTAAATATGCCTGAGGAATTTGATCTCTCATTACTGACAAGAATAGATTTTCTTCCCTCTCAGGTCCCAGACAGCATGTAAGCATGTACCTATTTCTGAAAAAAATCAGAGTCAATCAGCTTGTAAAAAACTCTATGCTAGAATTCAGGTGGTGAACTATGATTTAAACCCAAGTCTATTAATTCTTGTTTCCATTTTGTAATCACTTGGCAAATCTTCCATTCTCAAACAATGACGCAAGGAATAATTTTTAATTTTTTTGCACTGACTTTTGAGGATAGGGATGAAAGAGCAGATAAGTAAGGACACAGTGGGAATGGGGGCAGAATTTGTTTGCATAGGCCAGGTCATGCATCTTGGTTTGCATGGCTGTTACTTCCAACTCGCACAGCTTAAAGGCAAGTAAAGCGGCCATTAAAGGAACAGTGTTTGTACAGTGCCTTGAGTACAGAAACAAAGGTACCTTCTTGTCACATCACCAGTCCGCTCCTGCACCTTCTGTCCTTTACCATTTCACAGAAGACACTGTGTAGAGGGGATCTGATAACATCCTAACCTTGAAAACTTGTGATTCTTGCCAAATTACTTTATCTAGTATAATATTAATAAAAAAGGAGAGAAAAGCTACCAGAAACTGAATTGTATACTCAACAGAATAAGTCAAATCGTACCCAACTAGCAGGCTGAGGTTCATTCATAAGTTGCAATATCTTGTAGCATATTTGCGTTTCTGTTAACTAGGGAATCTACTGCAACTCCTGCTCTCAGGCACATATAGTCATTTGTACACTACTTATTCCTAATACAACTTTTCTCCCAGTGATTTTGGCCAAAACTTTGCAATACTAAGCTGCCCACAGCTGCTTCCCAGTAGGGCTGACAGACCTCCCTTCCCAGGCAAGAGAGTCCTTTTCTCATGAGACTCTCATTAAAGCTGCAGAACTCTGTGCGCTGGACTGGTGTAATGCATGATGATTTTTACAATATTGGTTCACTGTCACTGTTCAGTATCGTGAGATTGTTTCAACCCCTGGAATGATCAAACCTTTCTATCAGTCCAGCTCTGATTGCCAGGACAGTATCATATGGAAAAGCAGAGCTAGTATATAGATCCAAACCTCCTTTTTCCCCAGAAATTTTGCAAATGAAAACTACTGCAGTGTCCTTAAGTCTCACAATTTTTTTTACATCAACTGTTGAGCAGGAAGGGAGGACACACACAATAAAATCTGTTAACAGTGCTAAAATGCAAGGCCAAAAGAAGAAGAAAATCTGGGACTAACGTCTCAAACAGGATCTATTAGGTGTGGAGAGAACCATGAAATCACCCGCTTATTTTTCTAACTTCCATCAGGTAACAGGATTCAAAGGATTGTATAAATGCCAAGATAGATTAGATACAATAGATAGAATCAATTGTTTGTTCAGACCTTGCTACAAATATGCCAGTCACATACATATGTAGTCCTATATGGACTACATGCAGAGAGATGTAAATTTTTAACATGAATAGACTGGGGCTGATAACATCCTTAGCTTGCAATCTTTACATGACATTTCCTTTCTCTTTTTACCGTTTCGTAACACTGCATTAGTTAGAATTAGAAAGAAACAGTATCTCTCTGGATTTTTTTAGTATAGCAAGAAGAAAAGTAAAGTTGTGCAGTTTAGTACAAAACTAAATGCAGTTATTTTAGATCATCTATAACAATTAATAGAAGTGCTAACTACTACAATAACTTGCCATTTGGTCTATAAAGCTTCTTTAACAGGTGCCTCCTGCAGGTAAAAAGAAACTTTTAACTAGGCACTGACTCTTGCATGAGAAATTAAAGCAGTGAGCTTCACTGCTTCACCTTATCAAATCCAACTGTGTTCTGCTATTAATGGAAGCATCTTGTCTTCACATACCCACTCAAAGGTTTCACTGAGAGAAGAGCTTACATACAATATTTCACTTTTCCCAGTTTAATTTTCATGAGTTCCTACCGATAGGGGTCAAGTGAAATAACATTTCATAAGCAGAAGTTTATGACTAGGTTTTCTTGCCAGAACAGAATGGCATCTGTTCCTATGCATGTTTAATTTAAATATTTTTCATGAATGTGGGATGATGGTATAAATATTTGAAATCATCAATATAGTAGACTGCACTATAGCATGGAAAGGCTGCTGCACAGCTGCTGTTAAATTATAGATTTCTTATGCAATGAATACATTTAACTTGTCTTTTGAAGAATTAAAAAATGATGTCTTGTGTCTAAAGTATTTTGTCAGATCCTTAAGAGATGTTCTTCATGTGACCTTACAGCTTCCAGACAACTGAAAGAATAAGTCTGTGACCCCATCATAAATGACACTTACACAGGGTGAATGGATGGAGCAAGGGCAAGAAGTACACTGCAAATGGAGGGTGGGCAGGTGAGTTTCTTCTGTTTGTTACCTTTAATCTCCACTTCTTCCACTTGTGAACCTGCTCTCACTAAAAGTAGCTCCCAGTTCCCATATCTTGGTCTGGGATCTGATTCTCCAGTTTACATTCTGGAGAAAGGTCATCTCCCCAGTATTTATTTGAAAAAAAAAAAAAAATTAAAATTAAAATCAAACACCACAATAGCAAAAAACTATTTTTGCCTTCATCCCATCCCATCCCAGGAAGATGATGATGTGCCAGTTTACATCAGCTGTAAAAAATCTGACAACCAAATCTCAGGGGCAGATGAGACTCTTCCATATGTACAAGTCACTTAAATCAGCCTGGAGAAGTTTTTGTTGAAAACAACCAAATCCAGGATGTGGCGAAAAGGAGGCACTGGACTGTTTCATAGCATTGTTTATGCTGTTATCCAGAACCTAGGGTGATTTATAGCAAATATGACATTGGCAAGATCCATGACTAAACAGAGAGAAAAGTAAATATTTTGCTATGATCCAACTAATCAGGTACCCCTTCTTAAAGAAGGAAAAAAAAAATCATCACCTTATTTTTAAAGCATTTTTTGTAGAAACACTCTTTCTATTTCAGGGTGTGTTTACATCCTATTACTGTGATCTGAAACCAAAATCCTTGAGATAATGTCATCTTTGGAATCTTGGCCTTACAAAGTCTGCTTTTAGGCTTTTTAATTGTTAAAGCTAAATACAGGCTATATAATGTTACTGTGCTATTCATTTTAGTGATTATTTGTTAACACAAACCACATAAATGCCATAGCAATGGAGAAGGCAATACACATAGTGAAATATTTTATGTGTGGTGGCACAAAGCTTTATTGGCATGAGCTGGGAGTGGATGCATTACTCATGAATGGTGAAGCCAGCAGTAAATTAAGAAGGTGGCCCCGAGTGCATATTAGTCACCTAAATACAACCATATGCCACCAGATTTTGTGTTACATTTTCACAGAAATGTTATTTCTAAAATTTGCAGAGAATTTCTAAATTGACTGCAACTTCAAAGCCTCACAAACAGAGACTTAAGAACCAACACGTGTGCAACCCACCTCACCCCTTCCAAACTTTAAATCATTAAGAGTTCACCTATAAATCAAGATGTACATCACAAGTGTGGCTATTTTACCAGCCATTTCTGGGGCGGCAGGAACAGCCTCTATCAAATGCCATGAAGCCACCCTGTTTGTTTCTCTTTGCAAACCTTAGATCGGCTACCGAGGGGACGCCTCTGTGGCAGGAGCATCTGAAAAACAGTATGAAAGCTGCTGATCCCGATACAGTGCATTGCACCTCCACACTGAATGCTACTTCTTTGTCAAAGTTGCAGAATTCAGGGCATAGCTATGAATATTATCCATCTTTCAAAAGATAAGCTTGAAAGAGGCTGGTACGACCCATATACAGCATAATATAGGAGCTGTCAGTTACTACCATTTGCTCAGAGCAGCTTTTGAGCAATATAGAGAAGGCTCTGTGTTGCTTTAGCTGTGTTATTTTAACAGTGATTGAATGTGCTGGGTACACCGGGTCACATTTTGGCTGCTTGCACACAATCTGTGGAGTAAGTGAACCCGTGAGCAGCACCACTGCAAGGACTGTACGCTGAGGTGGAGGAACTGGTTGGCAGCAACACAGTCAGAGGCATCGAGGTCTGCACTGGGCAGTTTGCCTTTGCTTTGGCTGCCTTCTGCCACTTTCTTATGCTGCCATCACTTAATCCATATGTAGAGCTCTATGGGAGCTTTAGTATCCAGACAGAGTCTCTACAGTTCTTTAGGGAAGAGGGTATTCCCATACAGGTCCTGACCACGCAGCCACATGTCGCTGAGCTGTCTCATGGCCAGAGGGTAGGAAGCTTGAAATCAGTGCAAAGAAGCTTGAAACAACTGGGGAAACAGCTGAGGAGAGCCTCAGAAGGGATGTAAACCAGGAGCTGAACAAGGTTTGGTTTATTTTACTTTACGTGTGCAGATCTTAGAAATTGAAGAGCTAATAATTATATCCATGTTGTGCTAATAAATGCACACAGAGTAAGAGCTGTTTACAGACTGAAAGAAAACAACAGATCACTTTCCAGTAGGGTTATTTTTTCAACTAAAATAGAAGGGGGCTGCAAGCCAGCTCTTCCTTTCCCTCTACTTCATGGCTTTTTCTATACATACTTTAACAATCCCAAACTGAACCATTCTCAAACAGGGACAAAAAAANAAAAGAAAAGAAAGAAAGAAAGGATGGAGTCCTCAGAAAACTGGCAATGAGCTATTTTGTAAGGAGGGAACCAACGAAAACATTGGCATAAGGCACAGTTGGAGGGTGTCAAATCCGATGTGGCAGCCCTTTCTTGTGCTGCTATGTGGAATTTGCTTCAAAAGATCAGCAAAATGAAACTCTTCATACCTGAACTAATACAGATCCATGTAAATTTGAGCTCTGATCTTATGGAGCCAGTCACATCGCCAGAGGCTCAAAAGGAGTTGCCTTTGTTTGTTTTTGAAGTCTATGTGAAACCGGATCTCACACACTAATATCTTGATCCAAACAATATAACTGAATCTTTTTCTGTTCTCCTCACCCGTTCAGTAAAACTTTCCTCCAGTTAGATTTCATTTTTACCTCCTTCCAGAGAAAAGCTAAGGGGTAAAAATAATTTTCCTTTTGGTGAAGTGTTTGCCTCTCTCCACAAAGGTTCAGGACTATGACAAGGCATGGAGTAGGGATAAATAAATAAATAAATAGGGATTGTATTAAAGGTTGCTTGCTGTACTGCAGAACTGCCAAGGGTTGTAAATAGTATCTGTATTGCTGCTAACCAAAGCCGAAGTGTTTAAACATGCAAGACCACAGGTAACATGAATAACAAGTTGAGGACTCAACTTCTTTCACATCATTTATTAGAAATGAACCTATTCATATTTTGGAGGACACAGAAATCTGTTCTATACTACTGACTTATAATTGTTTTGCTATATATAATCTAAGGCAGTAACCACTCTGCAAAGAGGACTCAAATTTTACTTGTTAACTCTTTCCTACCTGATTCTCCATTGAAATACACTTGGGGAGTGCTCCACTGTTCAAATTAGCCAAATGCATCAGTCTTCCTTAGATTTAGTTAAGATATTTAACTGATTTCAAATTAGGGTGCTTCATAAATTTCATACAAGTTGTCCACATGAAAATACAACTGGAACAGATTTGCAGCTTCATCATAGCACTGGAAGTCTCCAGTCAGCCAACAGATTTTGGAAGTTTAACAAAATGAAATACAAATTCCCAAGTTTTGGACAGTCATTCACCAAGACTTAAAACTGTCTGCATATTTCATAATTTGATTCCCTTTTTTTTTTTATGACTGAATAAACCAAACATTTTTTAAAAGGTTGTCCTATGAAGTTCTTTTCAGTTCCAACAGAATTTATGAATCAGCTCCCATTCATAATAAATCTGCATAAACCCTTTTATTTCTATTATTGTATAAACAGAAACAAACACACAATAGGACAATCCAACATGAAAAACAATCTATTCTCTTCAATACAATAGCTACGGTTGTCAGAGATCCTGGAGTGATTTTTACACCTCCCTTCAGTAAAGCACGTGTTTTTTTACGAACCTGACCAGCAGCAAAATCCACCTATAACTGCCTTGTAAAATAAACAGCTATGACTACAACTGAACTGAACTTTTGTTATGTTTAAGCAAATAAAAGTTTAAAGGCCCTAAAAATCTTTGTAAGGGTGGCTATAAAAACAATTATCCTTAGATCGTTTCTACTACAAAGTCTGACTTGAGCAGACCTTTCTATGTATCATAGAGTTATCATCCTTATAAATCAGTGCTCGCCCCATACACCAGGACTCAGTAGGTGCTTGGCTCCATTAATGGTAAAGTTTTCAGTGTGTTCAAGAATGCAGGATCCAAAGGTTTGAATGGCACATTCAGCAAACACAGTCCCTGCAAAGAGGAAAGAGGCTGAAAAACCAACAAATATCACAGAACACAGCCAAGGATATGGCTTGTCCCCTTCGTAAATCAGCTTCTTATACTGTGACTGTAGATGGGACATTGGACACAGCACTGACTGCAGTTCAGGCTGCCTCTACTCAAGCACTGCTGAGCGGTGCTCAGGCAGACGCTCAGTCCACTTTTCGGTATCAGGCCTCAAGCCAAAAATCTAGTGAAGTCAGTTGGAGGCTTTCCATGTTCTGTAAGTGATATTGGAAAAGACCCAGTTGAATATAACTAATGATGGTTTAAATACATGGCGCTACAGGAAGTGAGAAGATGAAGAATTTATTCTAGCCTGTTTGTTGTGGGTTGTTTTTTCTTTTTTTCCTCCTTCTCTTTCTTTAAAAATCAATTTAGAACCAGCAACAAAAGTCATCTATCACCATGTTTTATGCCAGCATCATCACCTCAAACAGCTCAGGTAGCATATATGTGAAATATACTTTCTTTTGTCTTTTCACAAACCAAGGCTTGGCACATTAATTTCAAATGTAAAATTCTTAATTTTTTTTTTTTTTTAAATGTCCAAAATTTCTAGGAGAAAGTTTGATGTATTCAGGAAATCTTATTTAGTAAATACTTTGTAACAAGTGAAAACATGAGAGTAATACACAAGAAATACTCTTTAAAATGAAACTAAATTTAGGGTCTTTTCAAGAGCAGAGCATTTTCCATTACAAAGCACCATGCAGCACTGAGTTATAGAAAATTTGGGGAAAGGGTTCTTTAAAGGATGACCTCACTCCCATGGCTCAAGCATAGAATTGTCTCCAGTGGTTTTGGAGGTTTGTGGTTGTTTTTTTTTTTTTAGGGGTGGAGAAGGTGGATAAACATTCTCATTTGCAAAATTATGCATTATGTATCAAACAAGCCTACTGATGATAAACTTAGTTTTCTCCAATATTTTCAAACCCCTTATGAGCTAGTCCACAGATTGCTGTAGATAACTGTGGTCTGCCACTGAATTTATGCCGTTCTCATTCTAATCTGGCAAATTTGCATTTTGGCAATTATTTGTGCATGTATTAAGAGACTCAGGACTAAAAATTCTAGATTTAAAGGCAACAACAACAAAGAAATAAGTTGAAAGGGAAACCAAAATATTGTTATATTTCTGTTTTCTTATTAAGTTATATTTTGGCAATCCTTGAGGAAATTAAAGCTTTGGAAACTTTCCACGTGGCAACGCTTTTTCCAAGAGTGAAGAATTGCAGGGAATACACAAGCATAATTTCATGATTAACAAGCAATGATCTTGTGGACAGGAATGAGAAACAGAAGAAAAATCTGTATATTAAGATCACAGAAGATGGAAATTGGAGTCACCAGACAACTTTCGCTACAGTGATCATCTAGTCACTAGGACCAATATGGTTCTTAACAACTTAGCTAGTACCTTTACAAGCTTCCTATTCTGAGTCTTCATTTCTGTGATCATAGACTTAAGTTAGTAAGAAGGAACCATTTCCATCACACATAAAGAGATTAGGAAGTAGCCAACTACGCCTAGATGCACAGACTGTAATATTAAAAGAATGCTCAGAAGACAAGATACACTTCTTTCTCCTCTTAATGTTATAGAGAAAAAATAGAACATATTGTAAGTGCAAGCAGTATATTTTAGAGTTGAGTCCACATTTGATGTGATTTCAAAGGCAGGTCACAGTATACAATCTCGTAGACTATTACAAGAACCATAAGCAGGTTCTTATTCTTGTCATAAATTCTCCTTGTGTCACAAGTGCCCATTATGCTTACTCTACAAACACTTGTCCCAGAGAGACCAACTTTGTTAAAGTCAAGTAACCACAAGCATAAAATTCACAAATCCCCCTGCAGCAAAGCAACCATTACAATGTACTGTTCCTAGTGAGCTGCCCATTTTTCATTCAAGCATCGAACCTTGAGAAAAGGCCAGGGAATAAAAATAGCTTTATTAAGCACACTTTAAAATTACTTGTATTTAGAAGAGAAAAGACTTATAGCTGTTGATGAGGAGAAGAAGAGATAGGGGTCAGAAATGCTCCAAATTTATGACCATGTTAATTGAGCTCTTTTCTACCCTGAAATAGCTGCTAATATGAGCTCTAGAAATCCACATCTAATACATCTAAGAATGCTTGCGTAGAAGCTAACAGCATCCCACTGGTAGGAAACTCCATTTTTACATATATATAAAAGAACAATTTGAGTCTAGCAACTTGAGAATGGGGGAGGTAGGAGAGAAAACCCAAATAGAAATATATGTACATTTCCTATTGAAATGTTTTGGCTTGGGATTTTTCCAATGAAACTTACAGGCTTTCCAGGAAAGTAGCAGCTCTCTGAATTTTCTTTTTTTGGTTAAAATAAAAAGTTAAAATTAAATCTATCAAAGCTTTTGAAGAGACTTTCTTTTTTCGTCTCTAGTTAGAATGATGGTTGTAGTTTATTAGCCAATTATGATCATTAATCTACTCCAGCTTCCTATAGAATTCAGGTAATTTGGTTACCCACATCAGATTTCATAAATGGACAGGGAAATAGATCTTGTGAAATACCACAGTGGAGAAAAAATGCTATAGTTACTAGAAAAGGAGACTAAAAAAGAGGCTAGTCTATCACACCTTAGGCAATCTAACATTTCACACTTGACTCTTGAGTAAGAGCCAATAATTTAGCTTCAGCACAGGAGCTTGCTCAAGACCCTTTTGCCCCGCCAGGCTGGTTTTGCTCCACCAGACTTTCCTCATAAATGGAACCAGGCCAGAGTAAGTCTCAATAATAATAATACTAAAAGTATTCCACAAACAGAATCTGTTTATCTGTTTTACAGCAAAACAAATATCGGTGAACAACCAAGCTTACCCACCAAAGTAGAAGGATAACTGTAAAGAAACACCAAGATCTACTGCTCCACTGATTTTTGTGCTACTCTGGTGGCATAAAAATGCCTCAAGTGAAGATCAGATAGCAGCCAAATCACCTTCCACTCTAGTGAAAACTTCTGAGCTCCCAGACCTTGCCTGCATAAACCTTTTCCATCAGACAACAGTTTAAAAAATAATTTTATGTGCCCTCCATCAGTGCCTTGATATTACAGCAGTTGTTCACCGCCTGGGCAACTGGGAATTGCACAAAGCAGCCCCGAGACCCCAGCCCTCCTCTGCTTCACAGCTGGGGATTAAGGGAGCAAGCAGCCTGGGATTCAGCTAGGCTCAGAGCAATGGTTACAGCCAAATCCCCCATCACTCAAGGTATACCATTGCCACAGACCTTTAACCACGTTGGCCCTAATCATCATGTTGGGACAGTGGCAGACTTCCACTGGGAGTGGAACTGAAGCGCAACATTGGAAGTAGCAAATGGGGGTTCAGATTTTCAGCTCTACCTCAAACTTCTCAAGATTCAGATAAATCACTTAATCTTTATACCTCAGAGACCTAGGTAAAGATAACACTTTCTTTCTCTCACTTTGGATTTATTTAGAAAACATAATCTTTGTGTACTGACTCATGGAAGTTAACAGCACAGTATCTTCTTCAGAGCTTCTGGGCTTGTGTGACACCACACAACAAGGACTAAGTCAAACATCTTTGCCTAAAGAGACTTTACCAAAGTGCAAACTTTTCCTGAGGGTGTATATAGCAGGACTTTGGGCAGAGAGAGGGGATAGCTAGTCTCAGTGTGTGACAAAGGTGACACAAGTTCAAGTCTTTGCCCTGATCTGTCCAGATGGACACCTGAACCCCTGCAACATGCCTTCACGTTTGTTCTACAACTTGGGAAACAAACTGTTCTGGTCCCTCTCACAAGTCATCAGTTTCTTAACCTAATGCAGTTTTTCTTTCCTATTTTGAAAGGCTACAGCCCTGGAGGTTCATATTTTGCCACAGTACTGTCTTCCAGGAGCTCTGTGAACATGTTAAATAACTATTAGCCTTTCCCATGGAATCCAGTGGATATAGATGTCCAAACACAACGTCTCTGGGCATGAATTTTTAACATCACTTGCAAAATTTGAAAACTAAATGGAAGCCATGCACATAGGAATGTTTGTACAGCCAACGCATTGAATTTTTTACTAAAGGTGCTCTGTAAATATGACATACATTGCGTATACACAGACGGACACTGAAAACTTCACTCAGGACCACCTCTAACAGGCAGCACTTTGTCTCAAGCAATCACTTCATCCTTAACTCATTCCCATCTGATTTTCAATGTAATTTGGTTCAGTCCTAAAGACCACCAGAAAGATTTTCACAGGGCTAATTGGCAGACACTTAATTCCCATTTATTTTTAATAGGGGTTAGGTGTTTTCCATTTTTGCCTTTGAAAACTTCCCATTATCTCACTTCTAATAAGGGAAAAATTTTTTACTAATCCTTTACAAAAATATTGAAGTAACACTGACTGCAGTCATTTCTCACACAAGCATGCTCATACAGGGGCTAAGGCCTCCAAGTGTAAAACACAGATTTATATATGGTGATGCACAAAGAATAGCAGTAGGGATGGTATAGCACTGAATGATTGCAACAGCAAGTGCTCCCAAAAGGGTGGAAAGTGGGAGGTATCTGTTTCAGCAACCAGCTCCTGACAGAAATGTCGGAAACGCAGACATGACAGGCCTATGGAGCAATTTGACTCTCATTTTTTCCCATGTATCATTTCCACTCGTGCACTTGTATTTCCCAAGTGCTCTGCTTATCTTAAGTAAATCACTCAATTGGATATTTCTTTTGGGTTGAGTTAATTACATGAAAGAGCAAAACAACTTTGATCCAGTTCCTACAATAAACAAGAACCCAGATTTGAGACATACCTGCCAGCAAGCATGGATCCATGCATGTGACACCATGTTTGCAGAAAACTTTTTAAAAAAGCAAGACCCATCAGGGGTTAGGGTCCATCCCTGTGCCAACCCTCCCACCTACGCTGCACAGGATGCTCACTGTGTAGGCATCCCCCAGGTGGGCTTGCTCACAGAGCAATATATTTATGGCCATTATGCAACTGGTGAGTGAAACATCCTTCCCTTACTCTTAAACCAAATTCCACAAAAACAGGCTTTCTCTGCCCTGTAAAACCATTCTGGTTTGGAGACCCTTAACTTTGATGCCAGCAGAAAGCTATAATGCTGTCTTCTTAAATCCCAAACTGCAGGCAGCAAATCTGCACGACTGATGTTTAAACGATAAGCGAGGCATATTTTTAAAAGGGAAGTGCAGCTGTCCCTCTCTGCCGCAAGGTATTTTTCAATTTATGTGGCAAATCCAATATAAAGGTTTATTGTACGGAAGGCAAAAGATCTTAATCAGGAATTAGCCTCTTCTAATGAGGAGAAATAAGCACCAAGGCTGCAAGAATTATTTCTAAGAGATAAGAATGTAATTGCCTAATGTGACTAATAATCTGATAAGAGCCTGTTTTATCTGATTTAACCCACGGAACTGCTGCTAATGTACAGAATTTAAAGTAATCCCCAAGGAATTCCTCTTATCACAAATGGGATTGCAGAATGATAAAAAGATTCATTGTTGCAGTATTTGCTCTGGACACTTCTGTTCGAAGGAAGCAGAGTTTCGACAGCTTGAAGTAATTGCAACATTTGCTCAAAGATGGGATCATTTCTACAACACTTGAATTTTTGACGACAGAATGCATATTCTTATTATGAGCAGACAGTAAATTATACAATCCTATTTCATTTATAGCCTGGATATCATCTGAATGTTATTATCAGGAAACAAACACATGCTCCAGTCCCTGTGAAAATGTTTTCTAGTGTGAAAAGGTTTTCTAGTGTATTTTTGCATATTGACAGAAATTAATATAATTTGAAATCTATAGTGACACTAACACTGTCATTATCCAAAATCATGCTCAGTTCTAATCCTACCATATAATGACTTTAATCCTAATGGGCATAATCATATCTGATGTAAAACTAGATACATGACAATCACAGAATTTAGTGATATTATTATACCAAAGAATAGCAGCTGTTGATTTGCCAATATTAACAAGTAGCAATCTTGTGATAACTCATTGCTCCAACAACTAATCAGAAGAGGACTGAAAATTTGGCATTTTCGTCCAGTAATTACATCTTTATGATACTACAGTTGGTAATTTGCATGATTTTGACTGTTGCACTTACCATGAATTTTCTCTGCATTCAGTACAAAGACTCATGGCTGGATTAACTGGCCAATGTTGTTATTGTCTGTTTATACCTAACCATACCTTCAGCATAGCAGAATATTGAGAAGTGAAAAAAAATGTAAATATACAGATTAGGAAGGACACAAACCAGAATAAACCTGAAAAAAAAAAATTAAAATTGAGGTTCCTTACCTCATGGATTTGTGCCCACACAACTAAGAAAATAGTCCCTTTCAGGAAAAATAAAAACAAACATCTCTCCTACCCCAAATCTATGCAGATTCCTCCTATGTCTTCTTTCATGATCATAATGCAAGTGAAAGATATGAAATATATTTAATTTATACATATCTCACACAGGTGTCTTTGAAGAGGGGTCTGGACTGTTCAATTTTTGCTATTCTTGAATATGGAATGGTTTTTGAAAGTCATTTTCATGTGTGAGCACAAACAATTTCATGAAGGAAGGCAGGGCAGAGCTGGCACATCTCACTCTTCTCTTGGGACAGGTCCCTGTGGGATGGGACTGGGAGCTGCATCATGGTCCCTATCACTTCCAGACAAATTTGCCCCCTCTGCACAGCCCTAAAAACAGGAATAAGGCAACTGGATTTACTCTCCAGGTCCATGACAACTTCACAGTTGGTCCATATTTTTCTGCTTCCTCTGAAGCCCTTTGTTTTTCTTTCCTCAGCAGTGGATATGTGTGGATATAAGGAGAGTTTATCAGAGCAGTATAAGAGCATGAGACAATGCAACGAGCAAGACACATGCCAGAACTCCGGTGAAAGCATGTTCACACACAATGCAAAAGCATGAACATGGCTGAGTCTCTCCCTCATAAAGAATGTAAATATCAAACAGATGAAAGCATAACTTTCCATGATTCAGTACTATTATTGTTTGTATTCCTGGTGTTCTCAGAGATCTCAACAAGCTGGATTTCCACCACAATAAGTATTGTAACACTAAGTAATAAACAAGCCATTCCCTGAAAACTTCTCATTTTAATTTAGATCCATATACACAAAGTGGGTGTAAAAACTAAGACGACAAATATTGAGGGACAAGGATAGAAGAGATCAGAGCAGTATCTCTTTCAGGAAAGGGTTATTTGCTGCTTAGCCAAGAACCACAGTGTCCCAGACTTGGCAAATCCTCAAATATTACTGTAGTACAAAAGATAATTATGTGTGTGCATAATTAACTGATCTCCAGTCATTTACATTTAATCACAATATTAAAATAAGAAACGCATCAACAATTTCTGCTACTGTTCTACATACCACGATAGCAAGAGCAGATAGACTAAACCACACAAATAACCTCACCTTAAGATGCATCATCCATGACCATAAAGCACCTTCTCAACATCTGGCATGAAGCTGTCATAGCTGTTAAACTAATAAGCAAGTAAACCTCTCCACAGATGTACACTTCTGGACAGAGAAGCTACCCCGAAAAACACAAGTTTGTGGGACATTAGAGGATTTTATTTTTAAAAAACAATCACATTCCAATATTTTTTTCACAGTCAAGATGAAGCAACTTCTGTACACCTCTTCCCTTTCCCACCTTCATCACTACCTCAACTACTTCAAAAATCAAACCAAAAGACATTAATAAACAGAATCAGCAACTAATAGAGCTTCTAAACAAAGTTTCTATAATCCTTATGATTTAGTTATCAAAGAGCAGACAAAGATAAGGCTATCTTCATGTTAACCTGCAGAGACTACATGAATAAGACTAGCAGACACTACCTACTACAAGGAACTTAAGAAAGACCCTATACACCCTTCTTCATTTAAGAGCTCAGATATATACCATTACATCTATTGCACAACAGCTCCTATAAAAACTAGTACTCTTGTTTTTCATTCTCATCCCGCAAACTTTTCACACGGTCTTCACAATGCATAATCAAGGATCCTTACTGAGGGGGTATCAAAATTCACAAAATTCACAGAAACATCCTACAGCCAACTGTTTTTTTTTTCAGCAACTTCATCCTCTACCTACCTCCCTGACATCACAGCCTCTCCTGAGAATCTTGTCATTACAAGGTGACACATCACTATCAGACTTCAAATCCAAATATATTACCAAGCTCACCCGTTTTATCTTCACAAACCACAACTGGCTTTCTCTAACCCTGGGAAACTAGCATAGAAATCATCTTGAAATACCTCAACTATTTCACAGCCCACCATAAAGAACAGGTTCCAGGTAACTGCACCAACCACAGGCTGCAGGTACCACACACACACACAGCTGAATGTTTTTGTTCTTTTCATTGTTCCCACCAGAAATTCAGTAACAGCCATTCCTTCATCAAACTATATCTGGAATACTTCCATAAAAATCTACTTTCTAGAGAGTATCAGACCCATATCATTACAGATCTGCAATCAGATCAGCATAAGAAATGATAGCCTACAAACTACTGGTAGTCATGAAGTTAGTAATCATACAAAACACATTTAAAAAAGCCAGGATACACAGTCAAACTCTGAGGCACTATCACATCTGTAATGAGAAGAACAATCATAAGACCTATCTCACTAACCTATACATGATCTTTATTCACTAAGAATACTATCCAGAGAAACAGTTCATCTTCCTGAATGAGCAGTGTTAACATATTAATTCATTGCAGTACAAAGTGAATGCCCTATACGCAGCAAATCCTACCCTAACATAGAAGATACTAATCAGTCAAAACCCCTGATAACTGCCTCTCACATTTTCCTTGAGCTGCTTCCTCTCCAGCATTCAAACACCCTCTCACTCCCACCAAAGTCATCAGACACCAACTACAGATCAGCAAATCTTTGATTACACCAGATTAACCAAGGGAACAAATGCAAACCCCACCAGTACACCTTCCCAATCTGAAGAATAAAGGCTCATAAGCAAGAAAGGTACCAGTTCCACCATCTTATATAGACAGACACACCTCAAAACAGGGTATACACCGTCCCATATGCCTTCACCTTCACAGCAGCTACAGGGTGAGGACAGACAATATACACTGGAAGAAGCTCAATAAAGATGAGACACATCCACTGGGATAGTGCCTGTCATAAAGCAACCACCACATCCCAAATTTCTCAGCCCTGATTATATAGGGAGGCCCACGCTTACACAGAATCTAGGCAAGACAAGTTTGCAGTTAGAGGCCATGTCCCCTGCTAAACCAACTGCTGTAGTTTGAGAGAACACAGGCTTTTGGGCACAAAAGTCCTCTTCTATTTTTTGTCTGAAATAGAAGCAACAGACTTCAAAGCTAAAACAAGTTGAGAACAGTTGCCTAGAGTGTAATTAAGACAAGTATTTATAAGATGATGTCTGAAATAAAAGGTAGTTGGCACTAGTGAAACAGAGGGGATGTTCAGAGTTGGGGTTATTCATCCTGGAGAAGAGAAGACTCCAGGGAGACCTTATAGCAGCCTTCCAATACCTAAAGGGGGCCTACAGGCAAAATGGGGAGGGATGCTTTATCAGGGAGTGGAGCAATAGGATAAGCAGTAATGGTTTTGAACTGAAAGAGGGGAGATTTAGATGAGATGTTATGAAGAAGTTCTTTACTGTGAGTGTGGTGAGACACTGGAACAGATTACCCAGAGAAGCTACAAATGCCCCATCACTGGAAGTGTTCAAGACCAGGCTGGGTGAGTCTTTGAGCAACCTGGTCTAGCGGGAGATATGCCTGCCCATGGCAGTGGGGTCGGAGCTTGATGATCTTTAAGGTCCCTTCCAACCTGAACCATTTTCTCATTCTATGATTCACAGAGAGTGAGGAGAAAGGAAGGGAAGGGAGGAGAGAGATGGCAACATGGTGTTCTCTCAGCAGAAGGAAAGAAACGGGTAGTTTATACCTTGTGAAATGTAGTGTTAGGTTAATGAAAGAAATTAGAGCAGGATATAAAGCAAGTGTATTTATTGAGCCCATGTTTATTATTATCTAGTCACGTCAAGAATTTTCATTCCTAGCTTAATCTTTGAAGAGTGTGTTGTAGTTTGTCTTTTGGTTAAGATTTTCACTGTGTATTTTTATTAAAAGTGTTTGCTTCTGACTCCTTCAGAGAGGCTGGACTGTAGCTACCTGTAGGTTAGGTGGTGTAATGCCTGGACCCACCACTGCTGCAGCACCACCCTAAAGCCCTGAGAGTATGTACTAGCCAGAAAAATTGATTAATTCCATGAAAGCACTCATTCTATGGTACATCATGCTTTTACACCTTGTTGCTCCACAGCTGTTCGCCACCTCTGTCACAGGCCACTGAGGGTATTGCCTCTCCCTTGGTAGTATCACTGCTCTGTTCCATGGGTGCTAACTACATCTCTTCCTCAAGCTAACAGAGAAACACGAAATTAAATTAAAACAACTGTTCCGAAAGTGTTCTTTGGCAGAAGTTTTCTACTTCTGTTTCAGAGTAAGTCCTTTTTCACCAGTTATTTCCCTTGTTCTAATAAAAGATATTTCTTACAAGCCTTGCTATACAAAGCTAAGACACACACTTTCACTTAAGCAATTTGGATAAAGGTACACTGTTCCATCTTAATTTTTGGATTGATCGATACAATATTTTGCTAGCATATTTCTGAAGCCTAAAAANGGGTGTCATACTTAGTGGGTAATATTTCCCTTTTAAAAAAAAAAAAACAAAACAAAAAACAACCACAGAACACAAAGACATATCCCAAGAGAAAGTATTACCTAGGCTATATTTAATGTAAAAAGAGATTACATGCTATAGCATCCTTTGAATTCAAGTATATCTATATTAGAAAGTTGTTAACGTTAGTACATGGGTTACTTCATGCAGGTTGATGAAAGTTGCATAAAAAAGCCTTCTTTAATCAGAAATTATCTTCTTAAAAGCTCTCCTTCCAATTGCACACTGATATTTACAGAGAATGGGCAGATTCTTAAAGGCATCAAAAATAAACCAACAGCAGTGGGTAATAAAACAAGAACCCCTAAAATCCAAGACCAAATGTAGAGCTGACATAAATTAATAATCTCTTCTGGAATCAATCTGAATTGCATTAATCTGTGCCATGGTACTTAGTCCACCTATAAACCAGTACATTCTTTTTCTATTTGCAATAGCCAACCAGAGAATTTCTGGTACCCCTAAAAATGTGCTGTAAAGCAAAATGAAAGCACATCATTATCTGATTGAGTTATTAATATATCAATATGGGGAAAATCAGGCATGAAGCAACCAAACACCTAGAAAAACCCTTAATTAATTTCATCAGAAAACACAGCAGTTATCATGTAAATTAGACAGAGTAACACTCTTCACAGTACAGGCAAGCTGCACTTATTAACAGTAACCTATACTAAAACCAAAAGAAATAATTTTCCTGATGAACAAGTTACAGCTTTTTTTCCCCCCAGATTTATTTTAATTAGCAAAAAGCATTAAATCAAGCCATTGGTTTGTTTTCATCCACTGAAAGTTGTTACCCATTAAAGAAATATTATTTCTAGAATAAACTCCACACATTCTATGAATGCATTAGAAATGACATGAAAAGCAGTACTTTTTTGCAAAAAAATGGAAACTAGCAATATTCCCGTGATTTTCTAATTACCTGTGCTTTTGTAATATTGTCACAAATCCTTCACTCATTCTTATGAGAGATCAGTAACAGGTTTCACAGTGGGAAGAGCACAAAACGCAATATTTAAGAAGGATATGCAAGAGATTAAGTTTTGACAGGTTTTAGCGTATCTCTCCTCTGCGAAAGTGGAGGACTAAGGAGCAGGGGGAATGCAGAGTTAGAAAGTTTGTCTATTCATTCTACCTTCCCAGTGCAGTTATTTTTTTCCTGGATAAAACTAGAGAACAGTTCTCAGAAGACTACTACACACAAATTGGATAGAATTAGATACATAAATGTTTAACCGAGCCTTCATATTGCTTGAACCCGAATGTTATGCTAAGAGTAACAGAGAAGAAGTTCAGAAATCATGTAGGATTTATTATTATTATTATTATTTCACTCATTAAGGCTGGTTTATTAGAGTGGACTGGATAAGTCAGACCCACATTTTAATTACACAGTAAAAAAAAAAAAACCACAAGAGACCACATTACATAATGTAGCAATAATCCAGACAGGAGTGACGAGGAGACTGAATCAGGATTGCAACATAAGTACCACCTTTTAAATGCTATAGCAGCTTAGAAAGACATTATCCCCATATAATGTTATTAATGTGCGAATCCTTTGACTACGGAAGGCAATTGTCTCCCATAATTAAACTCCAGCATCAGTAGGAGAGATATAACATGTGTTTATAATTTGTATTCTTTCTAGCTTTTTTTTATTTATTTTTAAGCACCAACAGGCATCATGTCACTTGAGGATTATCTCAGGGTGTTTGAATTCATTAACTAACAAATATACATTATTTCACACTCAAACAATAAGGTCGCTATAGCACTTGCCTGACAGAAGTGGAAAAACATTCACATTCATCGGAAAACAGCAACATAAACCATGCAATTCTCAGGATGAAAGGTTTTCCCAAAGTTATTTAATCTGAAAATAAAAGAAGTTCATATTTCACCATTGACTCAATCAATGTTTCTGTGTTTGGATTAGCTTAAAAAAATAAAAATAGTGCACATAGTCTCTATCACCTCTATTAGGAATCTAGATTCTTCATTTAGCAGCTCTAGATGGATCTGAACACAAAATTTTAAAAGCCACAACATATTTCATTACAGAATCTATCTGGCATCATTGATAAAGCCATAGCATGAAACACTCTTCTCATGAAATAACCAAGACCTACCATGTACTCCAATGCCTACAAGATCACCTCACCCTAAAAATGGTGGTATTCTCATACATTAAAGAAATCATATGTCAATGCAGCCATTGCAGCTGTCTTTGAAGAAGCATATTCATTTGGTTCTCATACATCTCAGCTGCTCAAGAATTCAAAGAAATTTGGTATTATAATTATTTATAATAAAAAGATTTACATTTTCTGCCCTTGTCTTAATGTTGACTACAAAAGCAACTTGGAAGGGTACTGTCCACATTTGCTCTCCAATTTCAGCAATACAATTTCACAAACATAAAAATGCAAAAACAAACAAACCCCCCACAATTTACATCAGGCCTCACAGTGACCTGGACTCATCCTTGCAAAATCGTATCAAACATTTATTAAGCAGTCAAGCTGGGAGCTTTGTCAGCCAGAGCTCCCTCTTTTCAGCCACTGCAGATAGCTAGACATTTCCCAGTGAATTCTTCTACCTTTGGAATTACCTGCTCTTTCTTCGTCAAAGGAGAGGGGTAACTCAGGTCCTGGCTCACGAACCTGCGTTCAGTCACTACCATTGGCTGAACCCAAGCCCAACTGCCTCCCTCGTGAAACACCCAAAAGCTAAACTTGCAAGCCCAATATACCCAAATCAGGCACCATCGGTAATGACAATGTCAAAGCACCAAGTTCTACCTTTGTAGCCATCCAGATATCCTCCATCTGTATCTATAATGTAGATGCTGATCCAGTATTTGCACTCAGACTGGAAATTACATTGCTTCACAAGTTACTTGCAGACTAGCAGAGTTATAATCAACTTCATATTACATATACATAAATATTTATGACATAACCACTTGCAAGTTGACTGGAGAATTGCAGTCCTGTGCCTTGTCACAGCACCAAAAGGTTCCAAAAAGTAAAAAAAGAGGGTAGATATATAGATATATTTCTTTCACTCTATATGAATATCAGCCCTGCAGATTAATAAACTGTATCTCATTGAGTTAAACACTGCACAAAAGATACCGCACAGAGACCCTACACTAAGCAATGTACACTTTAAGGCCCCAATTCTACAAATACTTCACTTGTTGCTCTTAAGAACATTTCCAATACATTAAATAGAACTGCATCATTGCAGTGAATCGTGTGTATCTGGTTTTATGTGGTTAAGTGTTAAACTAAACACAATTAAGGTCAAACTGTAATAATAAAAAATACTCTTACTTAAGAACTGTAACATAGTTGGGATATCAATACAAGAATCTCCAGAAAAAAAAAAAGTAAAAGTGCTTTTCCTTCACTTTCTTTGATATTTATTTACTTTGTAGTACTGAGAAAAATAAAATGCACAAGTTTCCACCAAGTTTTGTTTCAGGTACTAGGTGCAATGTCTACTCTGGAACATCTAACATATGTAGTGCTTATCCCACAGCTAATGCAAACGGGACAGGGAGACAACCGGGTCTCTTGTGTTTCTACCTTCAAGCTTATTCTTAGCTACTGGGACTGTGTGTTCATTCCCATTTTCCCAATTAAAATTAATTTAACTAAGATCTGCTCTGAGTTACATGCAAACTCACCAGCAACAGATTTTTACAATTTTATAGAATTCAGGTCTTCTGCACTTTTTAAAGTGCTTCCAGCATGCACTTGCTGAAATCTAAACTTCAACATCTTGTAACTCTTGCCTGATACACTAAGCAAAAGTTAGTGTCTTTGTGTACATTAGCAATTGGGATCTAGGAACCAAAAATAGCCAGGCAACTAGGTAAGACTTCTGAGCCAACTGCAATATAGCCCTAATGTTGCCAAAAGCCAAATGAAACAATAATTAGATTTGAAGAAAATTTCAATCAAGCCTGTATGTAATGTACAATAGGTCGAGGTATTTCAACATTACCCTTGAAAGTACCTGGAAGTAGATGGTGGGAAGATGAATGCGGAGCCCTTACCTTTTAACAATGATCAGGGTCACATGGCTAATTAAAATACCTTTGTTTACATCGGGTAAGAGTCCTGCTGTTAGACCATCTGCACCTGCAGTCTGTTCCATCAAAACCCCTTCCACAAATTGCATGCTCCTAATAGGTATTGCTGTGCCAATGACAATTACCTAATTAGACATTAGAATGTCAATGCCGATTTTAAAATCCATGCTAATTATTTTACTGTTTGACAGAATATTTCCCAATGAAGGAAGGAGTCTGGATAGCGCAATTATGTCACGAGGAACACTTCTGTATATGATTAAAAGGTTTGGCTGGCTCTGATTGGAAAGGCTCCAGTTATTTATGTATTTAACAAAGTTGCAATCAGCACATACGGTTTTCAGCTGAAAGAAACAATCTGAACCCTGCTTATTCACTTGCCTGCTATGGCACAGCGTATAATGAATCTTGTGATTAGGTTCCTCTTCTGCAAGGTTTGCCTTTGAGCAAGGTGGGTTCGGAAACAGAGGGGAAACACATCTAGAGGACAGATGATGTGATGGATCTTTTATCCGGTTACAGTTTAAAGGCACAAAATGTGGGTGCTGTGTGCGTGACTGATTCTGCGTCCGTAGCTGTAGAAGAGTAAATAACTTTGCATCTAATGCTGAGTACTTCTGGGAGCAATTGCTGCATTTATTGGTCACAAGCTGGTCCTGATTTTTGGCATCACTACACAGGGTTTTGAAAGATCTGCAACATTTTTCTAGGCCTCAAGCCTTTGGCATTTTAAACAAGACAGCTTAAAACATAACCATGACAATAAGATGCATGTAGGATTCTCAAGTGCTTAATTCAACTTTTCACTGGCTGCAAATCTTAAAATAAAGCATAATCAAAGAATCTAACTGCTTTCAGCACACCAACAGGACACATATTCAGTAAACGCAAGGAAACACTGCAAAAGAAAAGCATACCCTGTCACAGGTGAAAAGCTCACAAGCCTTTCTGAACAAACACATCTATTTTTCTCTCTATTCCCCTCACCCAGAAAAAACACTGCAAAGAATCCTGGCTAAAGCTGTGATACAATCAACAGCACTGCATCACCCGTGACTTCAAGGTATCTTTGATTTTTCAGTTGAGAAGCTGCAATCAGGAAAAGAATTTGTCCTTTTCTTAGAAAAAGTGCTGCAATGATAGTAACAAAGATGAATTTTCTGTTGTTTACTTTGTAATCTTCACAGAACCAATTAAACTAAAATAACACAACGTGTAATCACTCAACTAAACCTGTATATCTCTACAGCTACATGCAGCGTGCACAGAGTCCTTGCATCATTCTGGGGCCTCAGTGGCATATCCAACATATAACAACATGCAATAAAATTCATATTTACAGTCTACTACTGAACAGTCTAAATGTTAAGTGGAACTGTATAATACACGTTTGTATAACATTCAAAGCCGTAGTTCCACCTTGCATTCAAGAAACAGTATTTGATGAGAGCCTATCACAAGTACAAGAGTCAGAAGTCACAGGTCAACTATCACTAATGGACAACTGGATCAACCAGTAGCCAAACGTTTCAAATCCCTCTTTAGATTTCCCCCCAAATCCCTTCTCAAGACCCATTTCTGCTACAGAGTCTGTAGGAAATTAACTGGTTGATGAGCAGAGGTTAAAGGATAAATCAGGATGTCTGATCTTTGCTTGAATAGTATATAACCCAAATACGTATACAGACTGCACTGCATGCTTCTGTTGCCCCTCTATCATGCTGTCAGCAGCTGCTTTCTTAGCATGCATATCTTAGATGTCCGAGAGTCTTTCTGCAAGGACTTTGCAATCCCTAATGAAATAGGGCTGTGATTCTCATTTTGCAAATCATTCTGATACACCAAATGATACCTCTGACAGAGTACCGTGACCTGAAGGTCTTTATATATATCTATATGTATAT
>VXBJ01003374.1:1013526-1057050 GCA_013400055.1 Nycticryphes semicollaris | reverse complement strand
AAAAACACCAAAAAAACCCCAAACCCAAACAAAAACAACCCCCCCAAAAACCCAGAGGAAGAACCGAGAGTGACTCTAATACAACTGCACATGACTGCAATACATCTGTGCCTGCAGAACCCTTCTCTAATGATGCTGGTGAAATGTTCCTGTGGTTCCCAACCACTAACCTCCTTCCACAGAGCTGCCAGGTACTTGCCAGGGCCCCTCTCAGCCCAAAACCTGTACCTCCAGCATGTCCCTCCAGCACCCAGGAACGCACACCCAGCTCCGTTAACAAGGAGAAGCACAAAAAAACCCCCAAACATTTCCCACCTCTTCTCCCCTTCTCATTTCTCTCCTTTGCTATATTTTAGCACGGAAGTTAAAGAAAGAATCAGAGCCGAAACACTGAATGACAGCCATACAGGCACAGTCCCAGGATGACAAAGGGGGTGAATAGAGGAGTTGCATTCATCCCACACATCCTGCAACTTGGTCTGCTGCTCTTGGTCCTTTCTAGTTTCTTGCTATCTCACTTGCCCCTGTTTCTCTTTCTGCTTTTTTCTCTCTTCCTTTCACTTTGCAGCTTTAGCCTCCTTCACATTTCGGGGAGTGTTTTCTTCTTCCTCAAATGCACCTTAACTCCTTTCTCAAATCTGTTCCAAACACCCATCCTCTACGGACATTAGCATCACCTCTCCTCGTTCTTTTTACTCTGAGCTGCTCTGCTTTGCTGTGCCTTACTCACGCCCCATCTATTTTATAGAGGATTTATGACACCGTGCACATAATACATATCTGAGCCTTTCAGCATGGAAGCAATTGCTTCTTACACTGAAGTAAATCTGGAATTGACAGTTATAAAATGCTTATAACTGCGGGACTGTCTTTCATAGACTCACAGATTTTAAGGCCAGATGGGACCATTAGATCATCTAGTCTGAGCTCATCTGAAAACCTGCTCTGGTTCTTCCCTAATAATGGGTGTCCATGCGATGCCATCAGGACCTACCAGCACAGCATCCCAGGATCCGTATTTCAGTTGTCACTATGCACAGTGCAGCCAGCGTATCAGCTGCATGAAGCATCCTTCCAACCTCCAAACCACTGAGGCACACAGAAACTATTACCCTCCTTCAACAATCCTACTTGCACAAAGGAAGCAGGTAGGTAAGAAGCCAGATAAAAGGGAAATTGGCTTTTTTTTTTTTTTCTTTCTTTCCTTTGGAAAAATTCCCCAAAGCATTTCTCAGAAAATCACATCTACCATTTTTTGCTATTCTGTTGCAACAGTCTAAATTTAACATATAAACATAAATTAAAACCACAAAAGCAGCTAATTGAAATACAACAAAATAAAAGTGCACGTACAATATAATCTGCGTTCACACTCCATCATCCCCACTGTTTTCTAGCCATATTTGTATTTCCTGAAAACCCAGATCTTATTTTTATTTTTTACCTTTTAATACTTGATAGTGCTATGTTTTTCCATTATCACGTAACTCTGAAAACCCAAATAATTTATCTACGTGAAGGTCTCTAGTGATATTTAAAAAGCTGACAGAAATTCTTGCATTTCCATAACTCAGGCATATAAACAGGGTTTTGTCTTCAGTAAATCCTTGTGCTTTGCACATACAAAATAAAACAGACAGAAGTAGTCAAAGATCAGCCAAACCCTCAGAATTTACACTGAATTAGAGAATGTAGAAAGTTATTTAATTCAGGCTGCACATAATGGGAACTTACTAGTAATTTATCTATATGTCTCTATAATTTCAGAATCCTAAGAAGATGCAGCAATTTTCTTGTTTGCCTCCAATCTACAGGTTTTTGTGTGTAGGTGTGTTTTAATGCTTTTTCCCCATTTCTGCTGTGCATATCTGCATGAGAATATGCACAATTATCATCTTTAAAAGGCTAACTTAAGCATCCAAGCTTTAAATGGAGTTCTCAAAGGGATAGCTAATTTATACTTCATTCCTTGACTGTTAGCTGGATTGGGAAAGTAGAAATAAAACCAAATTATTTTTGCCAACTGATTGCTTTCAGAAAAATCTTACACTAGCCAATATGCAAATTTCTTAATGAAAACCATCCTGGGAATTTATTAAACTGTTCATACTGAAGAAAATTACTTTCATTTACATTGAAAAGTTAAATACTCCATCCTGACCTATATATGAGCTTGCCAAGATTCTATCTCCACTATACTCAGGGTCTTTACCATGCTATTACCATGAAGAAGAGCAATTTCTCCTTTTTTTTTTTTTTTTTTAATAAAAAGGCAAATAATAGGCTCTGCCAATAGCCATTGTTGACCCAAGTCAAAAGTGTTTGAAATTAATTTATCCGCTTTGGATGGTGTATAAATTTCTCATTACGAGTGTCAGTGATGGACAAGAAACCATTCCAAAAAATGTATTGGGTATCATGCCAAACTCTGTAATCAAGGTCTCTTGCAGAGACTCTGGAGTATACAAAGGGTTTCACACAGTCAGGAGCGTTAGCTATGCATGCTTTCCCGTTGCCCGGGCTCAGCCAAATACTCTGTGAGAACAACACGTATATACACTTTGTTTTATTATGCCTCGCAGATGCTTTTTTGTTTTATATTTCAAGCTTTGTCAGGTCCGATGTTTGTTCCTTCTTCATCGTTCAGCCCTCACTCTTCCCCTGCATCCCCCCCTAAATTTTGGAGCAGCTTCCTAGACAGACCTAGTATCGATTACATAAACTGACTTTCTTGGAAAGTAAAGGCGGGGGGAGTGGGGAGTGTAGAATTGGGATTTCTTCTACTTGCAACCGAAAATGGCAGCCGTTGAACAGATCTGGTCAATGACAGTAAGAGAATAAGCCCAGCAGAAAGTGGTAATATATTGTGTTACACTTATGCCAACTTGCCAAGTCAAGTTCTTTTTCTCAAGCGCATGTACAGTTTGTTCTTGCTATCCTCAGTTAACTCTGCTTTCTGAATAGAGGAGATGGGAACCGCTCAAAGGCCACAATAGCATGTTCTACTTAAGGTTTCCTCTCCACACTAACCATTGTGGATAGCACTCTTTACAGTTAAGCGCTCTTGAATAAGAATGCTCTCATTAAGGATATGAAGCTACGTTTTCTTTACCTTGCAAGGATTCTGTAAAATGAGATTTTCCTCATTACAGACAAAGTACCTGCTGCTAAAAAGCAGCACAAAGTTGGCTTGATTTCCTCAAATGAAAATGAAGCTGCCTTCAAAACTAGCAGCAAAAGAGCATCAAAATGACAATATTGTACAAGAAATGCATCAGGAATGACTGATTAATCTAAGTTTCTATGGGAACGTGAGAAATGACATACTGGATCAGATGAGTGGCCTGTTTAGTCCAAGATATTCTGTCAGCTAATATCATATACTGCTGCAAGTGAAGGCTTAACACCCCGTAACAACCAACCATCACCAAAAACCTAGAAAAGCAGGTAGGGCAGCTTAGCTTGAGAGCACAGAGCAGTTGATGCTCTGAAGCAGGTGGGCTGAGATGCTTTTTGTATCTGGGTTATGAAGGAAAAAAATGACAGGCAGTGTTGTTAGAGCAAATTCCATTTTATTATTATTTTTTCCATCACTCAACCTTGGTAGCACTCCCTTTCTCAAGCTGAGCTTTCCAGGCAGGGGAGTCTGCCAAAGGGTGGGTGGCTTAATCTCAAAATTTGATCCAAATTTTTAGAGGATTTTTTGAGGGAGTTTTAATAAGGAATATAAAAACCACACACATTCTTAATATTATGTATTAGAACTACCATGGTGAAGACTGATATAGCAAGTATGACTTTTTTCCTTTACAAAATAGAGCTTAGAAAAAAGACATACGTAAAAATTATCAGCCCAAGGAAGGACAAAGACGGATCTTTGATTCAATTAGCTGTTCAAAGTGAATAGCAAAAAACTCTGTCGGTACAGTATATTTATTGCACAGCTATTTACAAAGCCAATCACATATAAAACCAGCAAAAAAATACAGGTAAAAAAAATGTACAGGACACAGTAAGATAATAAAGTAAAATAATAGTAATAATGGTGTTGTCCATGGATAAAAAGTGTCTGAGTGCTATTAGTCTCATCCACTGTAATTGAATGAGAAAAAAAAAATATCCAAATTTACACATTTTCCTATGAAATTTTAGCTTTTTTCCTCATTTGATTTTTCTCCCTAAGGAATTTATTCCTAAAAAATAACCACTACAAGAGTCCATTCCCATGTGTTTCTGTGCCAGGAAGTAAGGAAATTATTTGTTGTCGTTTTAATCAGCAGGTTTTGTGTTTACCCTAGAGTCCAGTCTTTGGAGGCAAATTATTTTGTTTGTAAAATTGAGAGAAGTTAAATATAGATCTTAGAATGCACGAAAGAGTTGAACAGAGAAAAAAAAATCTCTTCTAAATAAAATCAGAATATTTTTACTGCAAAATGTCTGTGGTCAATTCTTACTGCTACATATGTCTCTAGCAGTCCTTATGCTTTTGTTCTTTTTCATCTACAGAAGTGAAAAAAACAAGCTAGGAAATTCTATTAAAAATGCCTTTAAAGGATGTATTGAAACCTTACAGATAAAGACATGTAGAGCTGAGACTGGAAGTTATTTTCAGCAGCAACCTTAACCTCTGCAGAGGCAATCTTTTAATTACACCACCATATACCATAAGAAGAAGATATTAAACAGCACTGAGCATTAGGAATAACATAGAATAATGATAATGAAGTGGCTGGCACAGTTTGCCCATCCACATTTGCAATTAAATTAACTTTCTAGTTAAGCTAATTGTTTCTGGCATGACAATATGGAGCAGTCAGTTAAGACACAATTTCTTTAATCACGCTCTGTTTTCCTGTGTCGAACAAGAAATTGATAGAATTAAAGGCTGTATTCTGCGCAATGTGGCATTTTGTGTTGGCACGAACACAGAAGTGCTTGCTGCGGTTCTCCATCAAGTCCAAAAGCTCTGCCTACCCTGGATTGCGACCCTCTGCTCTCCACCCAGAAAGGCAGGAACACAGGATGGATTCCTGGGGTGCCCTAGGTGAGTAAGGTTCCATTTTGGCAAACATGAAAGCTGGGGAAGGCAGTGGGGAGATGGACAAGACACAGGAAGCCAAAAAATTGTAACCCAGCACTTTTATCTACAAAACCTGCACTTTTAGGACTCTCTGGTGGTTGGTGACTGGCTATGGCCATTTCCATCCTCTACTACATTCCTGAAGTTTGTGAAAAAGCTCAAAACAGCATCCTAATCTCATCCCACATACCTGGTCATCCTGGCAAACCTAGAATCTACACCAATTACGTATCTCACTTTTATTATAATTATTATAGCACCAGTCAAGTAACTCAGTGCATTAGTCATTACTAACCCCAGGGACTTTGGGTCCACAAGGTAGGTTTCATCATGTATTAAAGCACAGTTTAAGGACGAGATTCACTCAGCTGAACAGTGGGATGAGAGCAGTAAAATTTTCCCTTTAGTTAAGAAGGAACTGGCATCTATGCAAAACCATAGTGATCAACATGATCAAATGTGTGCACCAGACAGAATCGCTGAGTGACACCTGGTGCGTTTAACATGGTGGCCATATACCATAGGGAAACAGCAGCACCAAACTGTACTATACATCCCAACTTGTTTGATTTATTCCATAAGTGTCTTTGAGAGTTTAGATTTTAACAATATTACTAGGGGTAAAATACATGTTCCTGAGAAGGAATTTGGAGTCTGACTTTACAGCGGCCCTAAGTCATGGGATCAATGGTCTGACACAATGTCTTCAATCAGAAGTGAACCTTTGCTCCAAAATTCTTTGTGCATAAATCATTTATTAAATTAAACCCATTTTGTTCCTCTTTTCCACACCTGTCCAATGTCAAAGAAAAAGGAAGAAATAATCTTGAAGTTTTCCTAAACCAATGTCTTTAAATAAAAATGGCAAAAAACTAAAAGTCTTTTTGCTCCTGCAATCCATGAACGATTTACAGGGGGAAAAAAAGATAAATAAAGGTCTAAATTTTTATTTAAGAAACATAAAGCTCTCCAACCAAATCTTACTATTAGTCTTTTTGGACACATATGGAGGGATAACCAACAACTAGAGAGCCACGTGAAGAGTTCAGACTTGTCAACCATCATCCTGAACACTGTACTGCTATCCACCTCTCCCTGCAGTGTGGGTATGCACCTCAGTAGCCTTCATCCATAGAGCAGTAAGAAAGTATCACAGTGAGATTGACCAAAACTTGCTGAAATCACGGAGTGGAAGAACTGTTTTTCATCTGTACTAAATATAAATAAACATTAAGCTCATTTATGGAGCAAAATAACCAAAACAATGGGAGAACAACCAAAGCATAAACATATGGGAAGTTTGGAATGAAAATAAGCCCTGGAGCCTAGTTGGTTAGGACCTTGATTGGTAGCAGAATGCTTGTTTTGGATGTTTGTGGGAGAATCTCCAATCAAAAGCCAAAAGGAAGCATCAAAAAGACCCACAAAAGCATCAGCAGCATGACTTAGAGATAAACCTTAAGAAAGCCGTTGAGGTAAGTGCCGACTGTAAGAGACTGGGAATTGCAAGGAAAGGAATTATCTCTTCTTTGATTCTACCTGCAGATACTGAAATCAGGACTTTGTAAATAAACAGGATTACATCAAAGCTAAGTGACTCAATCATCAATTGCTTTTCTTAACATTCAAACTCTGGGCTTCCTATAACAGGGTTAAGGAGAGAAAACCCCCATGTTCTAGTTTCCAGGAACAAAACCCGTGAGCTGGTATCTCTCCTGTATCAGGGCAGAACAAAAGGCAGTACACAGTTCAAACATGTAAAGCACAGGAGGAGTTAAAACAGCACCTGAAAACTTACTGGTAAGGATGAACGCTTATTAGAAAGCCAATGGCAAAATGCCCAAGGAGACTAGGAGGCGCAGCTGCAACCGTTGTGGTTTGAAATAACATTGGAAAGGGCTACAAAAGCTTTGACCAACCTGGAAGTTGCTATCTGATAAAGTGCAGAAAGGGCCGAGGGAATTGAAAAGTGTCCTAGAGAACGAAAATGGACGAGTATCAACAACTGTGACACTCCGACAGGAAGGGAGAGGAAAAGAAACCTCCATTTGAATTGGGTGGGAACAAACCCTTTCCCTGATATACTCAAATACCAGTGAGGACCTCAAGGGCAAATTGGCTCCTAACCAGTTTGCAGACACTCAGGTAGAGTCGGAAATAAAGATCAGCAAAAGACAAAAAGATATTGTACTGACTGCAGAATTTACTACAGATACTGAACTTTTTTCACAGCTGCATACCATGAAAGGAAACAGCTGCTGCAAACAGGCGAAGATGCCAGCAATTTGCCAAGATCTCTAAAGTGCGGTTCTCTATCTCTAATTCAGCAATTCTAATGTAGTTCATGCCATCATTACGCTTTGTGGAAGGAGTGAGGACTAATCTAAGTTTATAAAGCAAGAGAAATTGGCAACAATGGCAAAAAATGCAGTTGAAGTCATTATTGATCCTGAAGGAAAAAATGCTTCTAAACGGAGCATGGTTATAAATACTGGGCTAGTGAGAAAAGAACACTGCATGTTCCTAACCAGGCCCCTGATCCCACGACACAGTGCAAGCAGGAGGCAGTGCCAAGCTGAACAGAACCACGAGGCTCACACACCACACTGTAGGTATCTTAACAGTAAATTAATTAATTAAAAATATTTTTTAAGTGGCTATTTAGCATGTAATAAAAATATGTGAAATGCACAAGAATCACGACCTCCGAGTGAGACTTCAGTTACGACACCAGAAATAGAAGGCAGGCAGGGGAATAGGCAATTCAATATATAGATCTGCCCCCTTTAGGGGCAGAAACACCAGTAGAAATTACCAGCAGTGGCGGCTTTCCAGCAAATGAAAGATGAGGTGTGTTTGAAACTTGCTTTGAGACCCCCGATCTCTGGGGACCTTTAGCTGCTGAAGTTATTCTGGATCTGAAACAAGAGTAAATCTCTATCCATTTGCTGAATGCTTCTGACAATAGTCAGATGATGGGGAAATGGGGACTGTGGTGACAAAATGTGGATCTGGTAAATTAATGTAAACAAACTACAGGAAGATTATGGGGAGCATATGAATGCTCAGAAAATGTATTGGCTTTTAATCTGGTACCCTACCAGACAAAGACAAGCAAGAAGACAATTTTGAAACTGTTTGGCTAGAAATTACTCTCCTAACAAAAGCATAAGTTGTACTTTGCTGCTTTAACACAGGAGTGATCCTGGGGAAAGCGGCTACCTGAAGAGCAACCTTCTTTTCAGCAGAGAAGCAGTAAAGAAGCCTTATAAACCACAGAACATGTCAGAAAGATAGAACAGACCCTTCAGCCAGACTTCAAACTGAGTCCAGTTAAGGAAAAAAGGTGACAGCATCAGAGTATAAAAAACAGCAAAGTCATTTTGTTTGTGGTTCTCCATTACCATAAAGAGTATCCTTGATACTGGTGAAAGCTCAGTCTGGTTTACTACCCTGAATCTTAAGAGTGGCAATTGGCAAGTGGAAGTGGATCCAGAGGGACAGGGAAAAATAACCCGCTTTCACAGTAGGACAAGGACTGTGGCAATTTAAAACGATGGCTTTTGGCTAGTGCAATACATCAGCTACATTTAAAAGTCTAACGAAGTGGGTATTACATGGCATGCCTCTCTCAGCCTGTTTGTTATACCTAGATGATATCCTGGTGCATGCTAAAATGTTGGAACAAGAACTGATACATTTACAAATAGCCTGTAATTAGCTTAAGGCTGCTAGTCTGAAACTGTCTCAAAAGAAATGCTAGGAGTTTGTTTCAAAAAGAGGTAATTTACCTTGGGCAAAACCAGCAAGGAGGGAACAAGACTTCCTTGGACAACGAGAAGCTGCCCAGAGTTTGCCAGCTGCCCCCACACAGGGATGCACACCAGCTGGGGGAGGACTCTGTTTCTTTTTTTCAGGGCTATCAGCATACTTTTCAGCATTACAAAACCACCAAGTTGATTAGGGAAACCATCCCAGCAGCCAGCAGGTATGAAGTTAACAGTTCCAGACTTGAAATGGGCTTTTGTAATTGCTCCTATCTTAGCTACCTGCACCCCGAGGTTTCTTCATACTGTCCACTCATTATTAGTGCTTGGGGGCTGGTACAACTGTACATAGAACTTGGAAAGAAATGGGATTACTGAGAAAAAAAAGTGTAAATTTCCTGAAAGCATTTATTGCCCCCTCCACAAAAGATGTCCCAACAAAACATTTTCCCCGCTCTGAGTCTGTAACAAAATTTATGGTCAACACAGAAGAAGCTTTTGCGGAATAGCTCTCATTGTGGGAATCCTAAGATGACTGGAAAACCAGCAATGTATGGTTTCATAACCATGCTGGTTATGAAATCAGTCTTCTGGTGCCTGGTCCAGTGCATCATTAAGGTTACTAATCACAGGGGAAACACTGTCATCTCCCTTTTTCCCATGAATTAGAGGCATAAATGCTCCTGCTTCATGCATTGAAAGAGGATTTGTCAGCCTTCCCAAGAAGAGGATTTCAGTACTTATGGCGTAACACATGACATAAAACTAATTTGGTAAATGGAGCCCTTGGGAGAGAAATCCCTCGAAATACTCCTTTGAGTCAGAAACTGAACTACAGCTCATACAATGAAAAGCACATAGGAGAGAGTGGGCAAGACAAAATCATGTATCCGAAGTACTTTTGTTTGCAGTGGTGGCCATAATTAGATGCTGGAGATGAGGAAGAGAGCAATCCTATTTATGCTATTTCCCATACATACCTTCACAGATTCCAACTATTTTCATCTCTGAGACTTCTTGACCCATATATAGTCTACATGCAGTTAATAATTCTCAATGATTTTTGTCTTTCATGAACTTAAATGTGTAAACGCCTCACATCCAGAAATGTCATCTGGCAGTGAGCTCCACTGGTCTACCACCCACTTTGTGAAGCCATTCAGTGCTTTGGAATATCCTTGTCCTCCTTTGAAGTTTTTTTTTGTTTTGTTTTGGTTTTTTTTTTCTCCCCACATTCTCCAAAAGCATTCAGAAGTGAAAGGTCCAAAATATGAGTGCGTTCAAGGTGAACCTTGATATTCTTTGTGTTGTCCTCAATGCTTTCCCTGACAACTATTAACACTTTTTAATCATTGTGGAGCACTGAAGATTTTACAGAGCTGCCACATTCCCAACACCTTGTTTCCTCATTGTCAGCTTAGATTGTAGATCCTGTCATTATATAGGAGGAGGGGGGATGTTGTGGTTTTGTATGTCTTTTTTGCAAGCTTTTTACATAACCTGCACTGATGTCAAAGGTGATGAATACCATGCAGATGTATGACAATGTGCTAACAAAGAGTGCTGATCTCACATCCTTAAGCACAGATAAAGCTGCTAACCAATATTTGCAGCTGATTATCAGCCTCTCTATTTTTTTCTTGAATCTTAGTGTTTGCTGTTTGTTTTTTTTTAAATCAAATTAATCTCAGTGCACCTACTTCTTTCCCAGCTGTTTCTTCATTTTGGAGCTCTCCCTGTATCAATTGCTTCTTATTTGTTGCCTTGCAGCTGCCCAGTTCAATCTCCAGTCATTGTTTTTATCCAGTCCTACTCCATTTCTAGTTTCTTCGTACCCTTTCATTCTGATTTTCTCAAGCTTCTGTCTGCCAAGAATCTGCACTGGGTGGTTTCTCTTTCAGCCGTACACTGAAGGAAAAGCCAAAACTCCCTCCCCGCTCTAGCATTTGGTACCAACCTGCCTCAGACCAGCTGTGATCAGTGTGGGTCAGTATGACTTTGCTTTTACAACTTTGATCTTGAAAGTCTCACAGTGAGACCACAGGAGACAACTACTCAGGAGCTCACAAAGGAGGACAGATGTTCATCAGGACAGAAATAAGGCCTGAAACAAGGGAGCTCCTTTCTACTGCTCTTCAGGGAAAAAAAATAATTACTGGCCCAAACTCAACCCCCAGCTAAACACACATTGGTAACACAGACCTATTCAGAGAAAGTTTTATTTTTCTACGTAAAAACACATTTGCTTTTCTCAAGCTTAAAACAACCCCTCTTTCTGTGTTGCGATACTTGGGGTGTATTTGGCAACTTCAGTGCTCTTCAGGTTGACAGTTATTTATGGAGGAAAAAACCCAACAACTATACGTTACAGATAGCAAAACTGAAGCAGAGCTTGGAAGAGAGGCTTGACCAGTGCCACAGCAGAGACCGACAACACAATATGCATTTCCCAAGCTTCAATCAAAAGGCAGCATATATCCCAGAACACTGTCATTGCCTACACTTATGCAAAGCTGAACAATGAGTGATGCTTAATACTCAGTGCACCTGCCAGCACGTGCATGTCTTGAAACAGAGAATAATCAAGTCAATATACTGAGGGTTTAAAATGCAAGGAGAGAATAGTATGGATTGAGGGAAGTAAAATCTAGTTAACCCAGCTGATAAAGCAAAATGCCATAATGCAGTATACATGTGAGAACTCTTTCACAAGGTCTGCTGAAAAGAGCATATAGAGAAATTAATTCATATCCAGCTTTCTCACAACTGGAAAAAAATGTTAGGAAAAAAAAAGCATCCTCCTGAAATCCAGCTACTTGGGTTTTCTCATTCAAGTGTGATCATGCTCCTTTTGATAAACTCTGACCATAAGTAGCACTGCGCACGGCAAACAAGAAAGCTTTTCAAAATCCAGACCTCGCCTGAATGTTGTGCTTCAGTCAGAGGTGTAAAAACACCCAAGGACATAATTTAACTAATGTAAGCACTTCAGGACTCCTAGTGAAACTGCTTGGAGTGGTGTATTCAGTTGTTTAAGGCTTTTTTTTTTTTTTTTTGTCACAGGCAAGATATATGTTTACATGGCAGACTTAATTGCTGTTTTCAGAGGACTAATGCTGTGTAAAATCATAGTCATCAATACAGCCATTTATTTTGACTATAATTAACAAATCAAGTCACAGCACGTTTTACTTATTTGCCAATCTGTTGAATATTCACACTGGCCCCAAGTCGCCTATTCATTTAGCAGTAAACATGTAGCCTAGCAACTGACTTGTCAATATCAACAGTAGTTGATGAAGTTGTTAATCTCTGGAAGACTGACAGGTTAAGCCAAATTCTCCTATGCAAAACTCTTATTGTCCAAGCCTTACATTAGCCCACAAGAATATCTATGTTCAAAAGATACCACATCTCCTTCTACTATTAAAATTAAATGAAGTGTGCTAGAGGCAGGAAAAGGCTATGTGCTCTGCCTGCCATGCATGTTTTGCATGCGCGACAGCATCCAGCATTGTGTTTGCAGGATGTATTGACCATTGCTAATTTCCAGAGACAATTGAAGACACTTTTGCATCTGTTCATCATCCTGGAATAAACTATCATATAAGTGCACGCTGTGCACCAGAATATAGATGAGGTCAGGAGAAACACAAATATCTCCTTTGCTATGCAAATCTGCACTGGAACTGCAAAAGAGAAAGCACGTAGGTATGGATAAAGAGCTTTAATCTGGGGTATTGAGAATCAAAATCAGAGTGAAGGAATTTAAAAGGGGTATGAGCAGTTTGATTAGGATAACAAGAACAGAATATGATTTAGCCTGCAGTAAAACTCATTACACCAGGATTGAACTCAACAATTTTCTAATCATTTAGTTGTACAGCTCAGGAGTTCCACCAACACAGTATGAGAAAGACACAGACAGGCAGACTAATTATCTGCAAATATACAGCAAGGAGTTTCAGAACAGCAGAAAAATCCTATCACTTTTTGCCGTCTGTTACAGGCCTGAGCTGGACCAAACTGCCTGCAGAAAGTGCTTTCTGTCTCACTTTGATATTGACAGCCAGTTGTAACAGAAATTCTTGCCTATATAGAACAAAAGTAATGCCACAATGATTTCATCCCTTCCCCAGTATTCACAGAGGAGGGATGGTTATCATTAGCAAGGAAAGCATGTAGAAAGAGTGAAAAATGACTGGAGAGACCATCTGCAGGACTTCTTACTCCAAGATAAAGTCATCTAAAGGCTGTGTCATTTCTGTTCTTAAAGACCTCTGGGCACAGAGGTGACAGTCTATTCCAGGACCTCACTGTATGAATTATCAGAAAACTGCTTTTTCTTTCCTAATGTCCAACTCTTTCTAATAACATTTTAATCCCATTTCCACTTACACAAAATAAAAACCTTTTTCTTCCTCTCTGCACCACCCTTTTGCATATTTGAAGACTATCAGTAGGACTCCACAACCGTCTTGCCTGAGCTAGACTAAACAGCATCTATCCATGCAATCTCTCCATGACAGATAACAAAGTGACCGGACACAGCGACCATGTCCATCAGTCTAGCCTGGATTGTCTCCAAGTGGCCAGTAGCTTTCTAGAAGCTCAAGAATACCCCCAAAGCAGACACGATTTTGGGAAGATGCTGCCAGTGTTAGGCATAGTGGAGGAGTTACTTCACACATCTTTCAGATTATGCTGCTACTTATGCTTTCCCTGATGATGTTTGCCATTTTCACTACAGCGTGACACTGCCTCATACTCACTTTGTAATCCACTCTAATCCCCAGAGATTTTTTTGAAGAACTGCTGCCTAAATAGTTGTTGCATATCTGGTATTTCTGCAGTTTATTATTTCTGCTGAACTACCATCCCTCTGTATTTTACAGTTTCAGCCTATTCTTCCAGACCCTTTTCCCCATGTCTGAAGGTCATTCTAAACCCAGAAATCTTTGCACTCCCTTTCACTTTCAATCTTCAGTAAATTTAACATGTATAATCCATATTGTATCACCCAGGCCATGGTCTAATTAGAACTGGGCACAGCTCTGCAGAACGCTACTCAATACATTCTTCTGTTTTGATACTCCTTCATCCTACTGAATATTATCCTCCAAACCTGTTCCTTCCAGCTAGTTTTGTCCCTATTTTCATCTAGCCCAGGTTTCCCTTGACTCAAAGGCTGTCTTATAAGCCAATTTTGAAGACCTCACTATACTCACAGGACAGGATGTTAACCATTTCTTCCCTTTCCATGAAGTCTGCTACCCTGCTGCACAAGGAAATTCAAGCAGTTTGACAATTCATTCTTGACAATTTCATGCTGGCAGCTATTATTTTTCTTGTTATCCTTCAGCTGCTTTCAAATGTTTGGTTTGATTATTTTTTTCCTGTACCAGAATTTTTCTGTGGACTGAAGCTAATACTGATTGGTCTGTAATTCACTGGCTTCTCTTTTTTGCCTTTTTCAAAATGAACTACACTATACCTCTTTTTCCAGCCTCTGGTACCTCATCTATCTCACATGAGATCTCAAAGATAACAATAATGGCCCTGAGACTGCTTTAGGCAAACCCTTAAATATCCTAGAATGAAGTCCACCACAACCAGTCAATTCAAAAAGATCTAATTCATCTCTAACTCCCTCACTTCATTTTTTTTTATTTTTGGCTAAAATTTTATCCCTTTTCTGTTGGTTTTAATAGTACTACTAATATGAAAACTCTCAAATTTTTTAATGTAAGCTCAACTAAAAATTAAAAAAAACCAACAGCAGGAACAGAAAGGACTCCATTAGCATCTTGCTTTCTCCTGTAAGCAATCCCTGTCTAGATTATCCTCTTATTAATGTACAGTGAGGATGACTCCTCCTCACTTTGGTATCTCTAGCTGGTTGTATCTCATCTAGTGCCTGGACTTTCCTGACTTCATTCCTATTTGCTTGTGCCATTTTTGGATACTGGTTTTTCTAACACGTTTCCACTCTTGACACGTTTCTTTTATTTGGTTTGTCTGTGCCTGCACCATAATATCACATCTTTGAGGATCCAGCAGCTAATTCACCTTTACTTTCAACTATTAAATTTGCCTCTGGAGAGATTTTAGCTGTCATTCTCCCAAGTCCATTTTTGTTACATTGTTGTTCCTCCTCCCTCACTTTGCAAAGATTGTGAAATCTCATTTCATGCTCAATTTCACCCAACTTGCCCATTGCCTTTGTACTCTCAGCTACTTCCCCTCCGTTGTCTAAAACCTAAAATATGAAAAAAGCCTTTCCTCTGCATGCATTTCTCCATTCTGTAAAGCAAGCAAAAAACCTGAACTAATAGAGTCAAGACTAAAATCCAATACCTTCCTAGAACTTGTTGAATCATCCTTTTCCCACTACGGTTTTTCCCCCAAGAGATGTCTGCAAATAGTTAAAATTTCAGATGAACATGGAATTCTCATTAATTTCAGAAAAATCCTAACCCATCTAGCCTTCCTGGCTTGGTGGTTTGCAATAATACATCATAGCCCCTTTAATCCCTACACATTTTCATCAGGTCTCTTTCTCACCCCCCACAGTCTGGGACTCAGGGTATGTCCTCACCTTTTTTTTTTTTTTTTAATGTTCTCTATTCAATGGTCTTTGCTGATCCCCCTTCTCCTCTCATACCCCCTTCATTAAACTACAGTACCCAATTCATGACACTTAGTCAAGAGTTTGGGAGCTTTAAACTCTCCTTTATTCTCACCTGGCAGGCACTTCCCTGCCTGTCCTCCCCTGCCCTGGCAACTGCAGGGGTTACAAAGGAGATCACACTAAGTACATACTACTGCTTCCAAAAGTACCCCAGTCAGGAATCTAGCAGGTCTCCAGCTTGCACACAGGGGACAAGCTGTGGTACTTGTTAGGGCAGGCTCAAGCATTTATTGTCACCTTGGCCTGAGTCTAAACCTCAGTGGATTTAGCTGGGTCAAACTCCTGCCAGCATTTTCAGATTTATGCTCCAAACATCCTCTGAGACATAACTGGAACATCTGAACCAGGTGGTGGAGGAAATGAAAAGGTTGGTGTCATTTTTGCACCTAGCGCATCCCACACTGTGTTCCTCAGTAATCCCCTGCCAACATAATGTGTGTCAGTGGAGCAGCCTGACGCCTCACAGGACCCCATGCGAGTGAACCTCTGGGAAGGCAAGTGGTTGCCTGACATGACCCTGGATATTTCCTCAAAGAGATTTAGACCGAAACCACCAAATTACATTCCGTTCCCCCTGCCAGACGAGAGGCAGTCCACCCCGTGGCTCTTCCCGGGCATTGCTGCCTGCTCCTCTTGGGGCTCAATATACAACAGGGCAGTGCTTGTATCTTCCTTCTAGTGCACCCCAGCCCAGGTGAACTGGTTAGCTGCAAAAAAAGTTTAAGCTACAGAAACATGCACAAGTTTTTCCGTTTCCTTTTGACTTCAACTTACATTTATGCATATTCTCCCCGTTTTAAAAGTTTTCTAGCCAGCAGCCAACAAAACATAGTTCTATTAGGTTTTAATTCATACAAAGAGTTAGCACTTTAATGAGGTGTTAATTTACTCATTTAAAAGATGTTCCATTTAAAAACAATATCCTACCAATATCGTCGCTGCCTGCGTTTATTCCCTTTATATAGGTTATTCTTCTATGAAATATTCATTCAAGTGGGCGCTGCTATATTTAGAATGCAGAGAAGCGTTTTATGCACGTAGTTGCTTTTGTATTCTTGCTATGCAGGCAATATAAAAAAATCCAGCAAACTGCACTCCCATTGTGCTTCAACTGTAAGCCACATATTTTGTGAGGTTCAGGCAAGATTAGACATTTTGCTTCTTGCTAAATAGCTTCTGCAGAAGTCACCTTTAAAGTTTAGATGCCCAACTATCATTAGGTTCTGGATTGCCTGGACAAGTGTTTTTCAATTCCTTTTCGGATTTAAAATTTGGTTTTGGCTACTTAGCCAAAAAAAAAAAAAAAAAGCCTACAATTTTTTCCTTATAAATATCCTTTTCAGTTGAGTCTTGGATAACCTTACACAATTTCTCTCTTCCCGTAGTTCTTTTTATGGCGCACAAATCACACCACCTTCAAGTACCTAGTATCTTTCTAACAGAGTCACTTTAAGCTGCTAATAAATTCCTAACATAACTTTTCAGCCATTTGAAGCTTTAACAGTTGAATTACTGCTTGACTCATTCAGTAGATGACTAAAGCTTCACAGGAGACGTATGGACAGTAAAAAGCTTAAGTAAATATGAAATCATGATTTTATTTAATAAACAAAATTACTTGAGGATGACTGCAGGTCTTGAGGTTGTGAAGTTTTTCTCTACTTGTGTACAATTTGGAGAATGGTAGCTATAAACTTTCTGAGGTCTTTTATTACTTTGTATTGTATTACTCTTTTAAGCAATAGAAATCTGCTTTTAAGTTACCAATAAGAAAAAGCAATAGCATACCACATTCCCATACATGTAAGTAGAAGGGAAATAAGATTAGGAGCAATTGTAATTTTCATAAAATGGTAATATTTTTCTTCACAAACTATTAATGCCTCTTCAAGACCATGAAGCTGAAGAAGGTCATTATGAAACAACACAGAACTGGAAACCATAAGAGCTACACAAAGACAATACAGGAACTAGAGATGCAAGACACTTTGTTCACCACCTCCATCTTATGTTAGCTCAAGATTTATCTTCTGAACACTTATTCTGCATTTTCACCAAGAAGATCAGTGCACTGGAAAAGCCTCTGCTGTTTTCTGTTTCCAAAAGATGCAACTATTTGGAAAGTAGACTAATTGTATTTGACTCATACTCGTTCAACTCATTCAACTCATGTCATAACAAAGCCTACAACAGCCTAATTTTTATCCTTAAATTACAAAAATTTAAGACAAACTGGTGAGGCAGGAATAAAGGCAGAACAGCATCCAAAGGCATGTCAGAAGAAATCATTAATATGTGCTCCACGGTCTGACCTCTGGAAGATGAGCTCATTTAAAAAGTCAGAAATAAAAAGAATGGCAATCTTGTATTTGCTGATTTCCATCATTGGAATTACTAGCCCAGAAAGAAAAGGAGCAACAGGAATAAACATTTATGAACTGCTATATTCATGGTACTTCCTATCCTTCTAGGGCCCAGACAGTGAAGCTGCAAAGCCTAAGACAACGAAGAGTCCCTTCTTGCATTTTTGATGGCATTTCCTCCTAGATTTGCTTGTAAATACATGTGCAATAAAAATCTCTTATGAGCTGAAAATAAGAATGCTATTTGACACAGCCAATGCATTCCCCTGCTTTACCAAGAAAGACCTGAGATGCCCCCAGCACAGAGAGCTTTAAAAGGTGTTGAACCTTGTGCTGTTTAAACAGTGCCATTTATAAAGCCAGTTTTATCACAGTATTATGCACGTCTTGCAATAGAAAAAGAATTAGACTGACATGGGTAACATCAGGGCTTTTTTGTTGTCTCACAAAAACAAATATAGGTCTTACATGGAGAGTCAGTTAAAAAGGGAGAAATTGGATTATATGGTATGAACTGTAAACATAAGCATGGATCTGTCTGCAATATCTGCTATTCGGCATTCACAGGCTGAGAGCCCAAGTCTGCTTCTTGAAGGCTAATACATGCTCTCCCAGTCTCCCACCACGTGTCTTGGGGAGAATCATTCAAAGTTTTTAGACCTCCGCTCCTCCACTGCCACAGGACTGTCATTTTCACTTAACAACTTCCCAGTTCATCTGGGGATTGACTTGATAATCCCCAGACTTTGAAAAAGCAGCTGCATTGGATTAGAAAACCTGATATGGAGTCCAATGAAGTCAGCTGAGCCTTCCTGCAGATGATGAGAAATCATAGTTATGGTAAACATCAGTAACCTTACAATGTATATGGTAGCCTTATAATCAAATGTGCATATGAGTATCACCAATTACCTAGAGGGTTTCTTTAAAATATGTAGACCTGTATAGTATGCATTTGGTTAAATGTTACCCATAGCTGTGGAAAGTAAGGGCTGGATATTGTGTCACCTCTACAATTCTGTACTATGTGATAATAGCAAATTTTACAGGGCATCTTGAAAGAGACGAACAAAACGTCAGCTCGAAATGGAATCATATCTCATTTAGCAAAATAAAATTCAAGATTAATTGCATTAAAACAAACTCAAAGAAAGCTTTCCAAGGAGATCTATGCATGGACAAAGTCATAGCTCTGGAAAGTTCGAGGCTAATCTTTGTCAAAGACTAGTGGATATGTTCTCAAACAGCAACATCTTAAAACTATACTGTCTTTTGTTTCAAAGAATAGCATATTAAACTACACTGACCAAAGCAACAGGATTTAACAGGCAAAAAGCATCAAAGAGCTTGGAGAGAAGAAATCTCCTGTGCTGGAAAGGAAATTAAATACTTCTAGTACATTTTCAAGTGTATATCCCATCTGTTTTAACATTCGAAGTGACATGACTCTACAACATCTGTTATAAGACAAATTGCAGCCTAATGGCCTCGCTGCCATAACAGTTGGTCTCCTGGAATTTATACTCAAGTTCAAATTTATTTTTTTTTAAACAAAAAACTATTATTTATCATGAAGAGCATCTCTTTCCAAAGGCAAGAGAACCTCTGTTGGTTTGAAATTTTTGAACAATGAATAAACACCAAGCCAAGACAATATTGTGCATTTTTTTCATGGGTTGTGTCTCTTTGCAAACTATTGAAACAGACTGTGAATATGTGATATTTTCCCTGAAGTTTGGATGCTCTTTGGATATAAGCCCTAAGAAAGAAAGAAAGAAAGAAAAAAAGCATCAGATTATTGTAGAGGTAATTTGGTCAGAGTGAATTTTTCTTCCGGAGTGAACATTGAGCCATAATCCAGGAAGGTGTCAGGATGAACATTATCTCATTATATGCTGTCTTTCAGGTAATGGTTATTTAAGGAGGCAATGGTCATTTCAGGTAAGAGATATCACAAGAAAAGTCTATAATTGTAATATAAACTGCATAAGGTGCTCCCAGTATGAACCGAGAGGCTAGGCCAAATTCCGCTTCCGGCAATTACTCTGTGTCAGCCTAATAACTCCTCTGCTCCTCCTGCCCAGCCCCCGCAGCTTCAAAGAAACACAATTTTCCTCTTTGTGTCAGTTGGCATCGAATCACTCGTTACTACAGGTTTGCTACCTGAAACTGCAAAGGGACCCTGCAGCAAAAAGGGCAGCAGAAAGTCTCGGCTGCAGCCCTGGTCCGGAGGCACCTGCAGGGCTCTGGCCCCTCCAGGTGACACACAGACCTCCACTCGTCACACCAACATGCTAACGAGGGAGGAAACACCCCCTTTTAGCACCCAAATGAACCCATACCTGGACCCTAAATGAATAGGATGTTGCGACACAAATCAAAATATCCAATAGTCTCTGTGTGTTCTGCAACGCTTTCCAAGAAATAATTTGCAATACCTGCTTGCACAAATTTTATTTTTTTTTTTCTTTAAATGGTGCAAAGGCAGCTGTACTCATCAGACAAGGTAAGGCACATGCTTCATGTCTAAAGTGCAAAAGAGGTCAAAGCATTGCTCACCACCCCATGAATAAGAACACAAAAGGGCATTGTAAATTCCAAGGCAGAGAACAAAACAAGGAAGGGAGTCAGGTGAAACTGTAGAAATATTACACGTATTAAGTTTAATACCCAGATGAGAATTAGGTTACTACACTGCCTTTCACAAACTGCTACATTTTTATGTTGCAAATACTTCTCCGTGATAGATGCAAATAAATTAATGCTGTCATTAATCTTTCCATTTATATCTTTCTCACTCCTTATGTCTGCTTTCATCGTCGCACTTACCATACTTAAGTATATGTTAAAGAGACTGTCATTTTCCCTTCTGTATCTACTGTTTCTTCAAACAACCACTACTGGATTCTAAAGCAGAAAATGTTCATTTCTGAAGATTATCTATTGTTCCTCATGTAAATTGCAGAATATTGTGGGTCAAGGTATCCCTCTGTAATCCTTAGCTAAATTAGTAATATTGAATAAACACATAACGTTGTCCTCTTTAAAAATGCTTTTGTTTAAGCAAGAGGATAAGTGGCCTATGTAAAAAATATCCCAATAGAATCTTTCTTCATTAAAGCTTTAACACTGAAATGTTACAACTCCAATTAGTCATGCTGGCAAATTTTAGAGTACTTGTGTGACTAAGGACAGCTCAGATGTTGCCTGCAAAGGTTACAGGGCTGGCATATTATTCTATTGAGAAAGGCTGCACTAAAGAGATAAACAGTCTTATTTCAAGGAATAACTTGCTCACCCAAAATCTTAAAGGCGCAAAAGCACAAGATAGGAGATATTGCAGGTGCTCTGGAGTCCTCAGCCCAGTACGGACTGTCCAGGAAAAAAGATTCCCTCTCCACCCTCCATGCTTTCCTGCGTGCAATCCTGGTGTAGCTCTGTACTGCCAGCAAGTCAGTAGCACATAAACAGGCTACAGCTGAGCATGGTGTCAAAAAAAAAAAAAAAAAAAAACAAGAAAAAATAAAAATAAAAAATAGGATTTCATCCCAAATGCAGAGTTTTTCTTCAAGTTTGGAATGGTCCAGTCTCCTATACCACGTTTCTGATATAGTTATGTGTGTTGCACAAATGGTCTAAGCAGCTCAGTGAGTGGAATTAGGATTGTTTCCAGGTTTGTCATTCAGTCACTCTTCAACCTTAGTCTAACCGCTTTAGCTAAAGCTTTCCAAAAGTGACTCTGCTACTGGAAGGAAAGGCATGCTTCCAATGCAAACCTGTGATGTAACTGATCGTCATCACCCAAAACTCCCACAGCCTTGTCAAATGCCAAAGGAAGTTAAATACCCTCAGACTCTCACAGTATCAAGCAAATACTTCTTTGTTTCCTTTCAAAGCCCCCAGTTTCTAGCAAAATTATGAGTACCTGAAGAAGGATGGTGCTGTGCTCTTCACTCCCAGTGCCTACAGTGCAGAGCTTGAGCACTGAAAATTAAAAGCAGCACAAACATCTTCACTTATCTAGAACAATTTGTGACTTATGAGCTCATTTCCCAGGGTAAAATCTACATTATTACCTAAATACCACCCTCAAAAAAATAGCCTGCACCAAGTGAAAATTTGAGAAGAAAGTTACATAAAATAGTATCTCACAAAAGAACACTTACATGCAAAGTTCTTGGGATCCTTTTGACACAGTCTGTGCTCTTTCCCAAATTATTCTACCCTTCAGTTTACCTTTTCAAAGAGCATAGTTCAGAAGCCCTTGAATGATTTTTAGTATCAGCAAATTAATGTGCTGTGCAAGATATTTCTACACAAATTAAATAAAAAAAAAAAAAAACAAAAGCCATTTTAACAAGTTCATAACTATTTAAAGTTAAAAATAACTGCAAGTTTATTCAACAAACTTTTTTTACCAGAGCCTAATTTAACTGGATTCTCACGTAATCCCCTCTCAGACATTAAGGGAAGAGTCATTACAGTGAATGGGCGATGCGGAAGACAAGTGCTCACCGCAATCCTCCACATACAGCATCAGGAAGAGGTTCCTATAAGTCCTTTCTGATTAAGAGCAGTGAGGGAACCTACGGCACTGCTGCCACTTCACGCTCCTAGTAGCACACCGAATGGAGTTACTCATGCTGCATACATCTGATATCCAAATTGTTCTGCAAGACTGATTTACTGCTTCCTTTTCTGAGTACTATTTATTTACACTCAAATTTGGCCCTGCTTACAGAGGCAGAAAGGTATTTTTCTTCCCAGCCTCCACTGCACTGTTTTCTTGCCATGCCACCCCCCCAGAACAAAATAAATTTCAGCTCTTCTCAAAACAATCTTTCGGTAGACAAACCGAGGTGGCACAAACACAGGAAGGAAGGATTAGTTGCATAAAAAGCAAGACAAAAAGTTAATTGCCCTTTCATGTCAATACCCATATTGGCAAAACAAAGTCTCATTTTTTATTTGAACGCCACGTGCAAGCAAGTCTTCAGAAACATACACTAGCAAGCTCCCTAAAGCAAAGGATAAAGATAAGGCTTATGCAGACAAGTTTGCCAGCTCTGGGGAAAGGAACTAAAACTTTCAGTGTATGGTCATTAAAATTTTTGAAATCTAGGTCCATATTTTCAGCTGCAGCCTGTGGTTGTATGCTGACAGAGGGAAAAAACAACACATTCATATGCACAAATGCAAATTCGGCACGAACACAGCTGGGCCCATGAATAAAATTTGCATGCACGAATTTAGAAGCGAGTTTCAGTCCAGATGAATGATTTGATCGTAAGAGCTTTAAATAAGCGTTTATGTAAGCAAAGATTGGAGCCGGCAACTATTAAAGAAGTGTATTAGCTGAAATAAATTACCAGAGAAAACAGAGCTCTCTTGGATAGCGCAGGCAGCCCTTCTCTCCTTCTCCTTTCCCTGCCAGTTTTTGCAAACACGTTTGAAGTGTTGATAGGGGGGTTGCAAGGATTTCTCGCCCAAAGCTGGAGCCCGAGCGCTGCAGTGGTCCTGGGGGAGGGAGGGAGCAGCGTCTCAGAGCACCAGCATCCCTCAGGCTTCAGAAACTTTCCGGCATCCGAGTCCGGACAGAGGGACGGCTGCTCACTCCTGCACTACACTTTGCCAAAGCGAACAGATCAACTCTATGCGCTGACATTTTTTCACAAGAACAAATTTGCATCACAGCAGCGTGTGGCAGGGTGAGAACCGGGCTTGCTCCGCACCCATAGGTACGTGCCTCGCGACGTGAAGTCGCGGCAAAGTGCTTCACTGGCATCGCACAGGCACCATAAGGGCGCACAGCATTTGCATTCGAGCATATTTCAGCCATCAACCTGGAAGGATGGGGGCAATTGAAACCTGTAGGAGCAACAAATACAAAGCTGACTCCCTCGCCTGCTTCTTAGAAGGCGTAGTAGGGATTCCTAAGGATAAGTGTTTAACCCATTTTCTTTGAAAACATGTCACAAAGAAAACATGGAGTTTGTGAACTTTGTGGAGGGACACCGACGTTGTTCAGCTGCATCTCAAGTGACAGGATAAAACACAATTTTCTGTAACTGTGTTTTCTTTTTGGATTTTGGGTAATGAAGAGGTACATCACTACTTTTCCCTACCCACCCCAAAATTAATCTGAGTTATTTGGCTACAACAGCAGTATCACGTATTGCACTGGGGTCATGACCACGGACCAAGGAGGCTACCAAATCCTTTGAAATTCTGGAGAAAGGTCCCACTACAAGGAGTCTAGAGCATCTAGATAAGAGAAGCTTTCCTACATGAATGACACTCAGCCCTGCAGCCTCGGGCAGGTCAGACCTACCACCCGCAGCAGGTGGCAGCGCTTTAGGGCAGCTTCCTACAGTGCCTTTCCCCACAAGCAGCCTGGCCACAGCAAGAGTAACTGGGAATCCCAGAAGACAGGCACTGCTCAAGTGGTAATAGTGGTGGCTGCGGCTACTGTAACTGCAGAGGTTGACCATAACATCATTGTATAGCTCTACATCAGCTATAAAAGTATAAATAGCCCCAAGAAGAAACATATCCTGCCACCTGGTAGCCACAGTGACAGTGCGTATCGTATGCGGCAGGTCAGATGCTCCTCACCAGCCACCACCTCTCCTCCCAGCGCCTCCACTCAGAGTTACACCCAGACACACGTCCCGCTCCAGTGCGAATATTTCTCTTCTCCCCGAGGAGCAAAGCTCCTTCAACATGTGCCGTCTGCTGTGCCAGCGAGACCTGGCATAGCAGCAGGGTACAAAAGAACATCCCTGACACTCTATGAATATTCATGATTTATGAATATTCATTAAATTAGCATCTTTATGACTGGGCCACCAGATTCACAACTGGCGTCTCTGGAAAGGGGTTATTGTATTTTAATTAAATACCAGACAATTACTAAACAGTTATATTCGCTGGGATTTAACTGATATGAAAGGGATAGGTACAGAGCTACAAACGCTAAGAGTGACTCTCCCTCCACACACATTTAATGCTAATGAAAGTCATGTGTAAGCATTGAAAAGGGGGGAAAAAAAAGTCCTCTATATGAGAAACCAAAATAGCTTCAGATTATCTTTTTAATAGATTCATACTGTGTGGGAACCTTCAGCATTTCCCTGGTGCCTAAGCAGACCAGAATAGCAAAGTAGTTATTATATCTGTCTTCAGTGAAGAGACCACATGTTCACAGATATTTGTACAGCACCTAGCGCAACAGGGCTCTGATCCGTGCATCTGGCATTGCTGTAGTATTTAAATAGCAATAATAACAATATAAAGCAATCTTTGTCGATATCATGTGAGAACAATCTAATCTAGTTATCAGATTATAGCTCATTAAATGCCACACAGAAAAGGCTATCAACACTTCTACACATTTACTGGCCTAAAAAGAATTTTAAGCCATTAATTGCTTCCATAACGTGGGGTGAATTTTCAGCATGGTGCCTGGAAAATTAGGCACGCAGGCTGTGTAATTGTTAATGGGAATTGTGACCCAATTTTCACGCCTGGCACTGAAAGTTTGCCCCTTGCAAAATATTTACATAATTTGCTAGTAGATTTGCCATATCTTTTGCATGTTAATTTTACTTCAGTGACAATTCCTTGAAAAAGTACCGCCACCAGTGTATTAAGAGTAACTTTGACATTTATATAGTACTTCCTTTGAGTTATCTCAGGCTACAACTTGCAAATCATTACACACTGAATCTTCAAGGATATGCCGTTAACTAGTATATCCATTACAGGGCACAGCCCCTGCCTGTCAGGGGAGGGAATTGATGACCACTCGGTCAGGCTCTCTTCCATTTGGGCTCTGATTCTGCAGCACAGTAGGATGCTTTGTAGCACTCACACCTGACCCCAGTGCTTTTAACATTAACAGATTCACTCGCAATTGCCACATTTGATGTTTCAGCGCAGAATCTACCAGCTTTTCTTCCTTATAACACACACGTTTTTACATGGATTTTACATCTCCAGAATCTCCAGACCCTCAGCACTTCTTCAAGCTGCCACGAACTGTCTGTGGCGGGAAGGTGGGATCACGTTAAAGGTTCAAAATTTCACACAGCTGCGTCTTTGCCTGGGAGCGCAGTGATATTTTGCAGGCAGGTTAAGCTTTTAAGTACCAGCATCTGTCCTCTTAGCAGCTCTTGCCAGTATGGTGGCCAGGAGACTACCCATGCTGCAGGGAAAGATAGGGACATTTTGTCTCGTCCTCCCCTTCCAAACAGACATCCTTTCTTTTGCTCCAGAGAAAAAGTGGCAGCATACAGAAGCACATCAAGCCATTTTCAGCTGCTCTGTAGCACTGACACCAGCACAGCTATGAAACAGCAATGAGCTGGAAAAGCATTCTGGGTATAGAGATGCAAATGAGCACACTAAGCCCTTTCCCAAAGGGCACTACACAAGGACCTTTCATAACATAAGGTTTCACTAAAACACTCAGGGCCCAGTCTCAAAGAGCTTGCTCAGGTAGAGCTCCCATATGTCCAAACGCAGGATATGCCCCAGGTCCTGAGTCATACCTGCAGAGCATGCAGTTCCTGCTCTGAACACAAGTAGCGAGACACACTATGTCTTTTCTGATGTTCTGACACTTCAAATCAGCAGATTTAAGAGCAAAGTTGCAACCAGCCAATATTTCTGATTTGGCAAAAGCAAAGGCAGGCACGAATGCAGAGCTGGAGACAAGACTGCGCATCCCCCAACCTTTGGCCAAAACTAGCAATGGTGCTCATGCAAATATGTGTTGAGAGGTCTTCTCAACCCAGACCCCTTTCTGCTGTGGCTCATCCACCTCCTGCAATGCTGCACTTGGTCCCAGTGAAGAGTAAACCCTACAGGTGTCTGCAATAACTTGGATCAGCACACAGCCACCCAGAGCCTGAATCATTTAAGACTATCCTACTCAAACAAGTAGAATTTTCTCCAAACAACTTATCCTATGTACTGTTTGCAGATCCTGTAATTACTCATTCTCACAGTGCTTTTAAGTGACTTTCTTATTTATCAGATATGTTGCTGCACAGCAGGTGATTCAGAGGCTTATTCTTCAAAATAGCTAGAAGCAGATATGTATTTGATATTTCCAGGACTCCATCTGAATGAAATGGCAGCACACATCATGCAACAGAAATGCAGTTCATGCACAGGCTTGGGTGTGCACATGACTAAGTTGGAAAGTGATACATATCCTTGGGAAAAGATTCTGTTTCCCTAAACAGAGCATCTACAGTTAACAATCATTTTTTCCCTAGTGTTACCCACACAAGAGGAAGATGCTGCCAACTCAAACCTGGTTTCCAGACTGATGGGTAGGGGAGGAAAAAGAAAGTGCTACTGTCTGCTAAGACAAGCCTGGGTAACGTGGTTCCTATAACAAAGCAATTAAAGCAGAACACTCGCTAGAAATAATTGCCAAGCTGGGAACTAACTGGGATTTTTTGCAGCCAGTTGTACCAGACCAAATCTGCTTGACTTCAGTGGACCACAATCCATCCCAGCTATATATATGATAGAAAAAGGTCTATAATTTCCTGTCAGATATTCTTTTCTGATATCAGATAATCTTTTCAAGTGTCTTAGGAGTCTAAAGCTCCTTCTTAAACTTGACCTAGACTTTTAGGAGCCTGTATAGCATTGCCTTCCAGTGACACTTAAACTCCTAGGGGTGCCTAAATGACTCAAAAATGAGAATATAGCACCTCTGAAAATACTATCCTGTGTTCAGAAATGAATTAGTGGCTCAGCCCAGGCCTGGGAAAGGGATTTTTTTTTAATTATGATGCTCCTTCTGTGGCCTTGGGAAAATCATTAGTCTCCCTGCCTCGGTTTCTTCATCAGTGAAACAATTATGTATGAATTCCGCAAGCTGTTCTCAGGATTTGACAGTATTCATTAGACTGAATAAAAATGAATGCCCTGAAGTGTCAACCAGTTTTATTTAGTCAATAGATAAAATAAAGAGACCACACTAGGGCCTTTACTATACTGCATCCCAGCTCCTAAGAGACCCTCCAATCCTTCAGCCATTCCGTTATCCTCCCACAAGGACCCCTGCCACCCTTGGGCTCTCCCTCTTGCTGCCCCTGACCTAAAACATGAAAAATCCATTTTTTAACTCCCTCTTCAAAATTTCCTTCAAGAAGGCCAGATCTTTTCCCTATTCAAGACTCCTACTCGTGCACGGTTGTCCTGGGTCTTGTCTTATTTCACTCGCAAGCTGCTCAGGGCAGGAAATGGGCCCTACCTACAGTCCGTATCACACACGATATTCCCTTTGGAGTCAGCGTAAAGCTAAACATACGCAGTATAAGCCTTTGTTGGATCAGGGCCTACACTTATAAAGTGCTGCGTAAGCCTGTGTTGCCACAGCATAGAACTGTTGAGCAAATAAAATATTTTAAAATTCTCTTTCCCTTTTTTTTTTTTTAAAAATGGACCTGCCGCTCCATTCACACTGCTCCTCCGAGTTTCATGCAAGAGCGATATTAGATAGAAATCTTCCAGATAGAAGGACTGCAATGGGAAAAAACGCTAGCAATTATTCAAAGCAAATGTAATTTTCACACTGCCGCTATTTAAAACACTTAGAGGAGAAAACAGTTCATCACACTTGGAAAAAAAAAGAAAAAAGCGCAATATCTTTTTTCCGCCTCCTCCCCCGCACCTCACACCCCCCCTTTTAACTTTTACTTGAAGTGTTTGAGGATCAAGAGATCTTCCCTGCTCATCGTGAAATAAATCTGACATCACACTCAAAGCTTTTCAGCACTTATCCTGATTAGCCAGATAGTAAGAGGTTCCGCAATGGGATCTGGCTGGGATTAGCCATCTTCCCATTCTCCCTGTGTGATACATGCTGCCCCATGGCCTGTGGTGCCTTTTGTTGCTTAGGGACATCAAGAGCCATCCTCCCCCTTGCCCAGCAGTGAAGTTCTGCCACATGAAGTTATTGAGGTTGGCAGAGAGAGTAGGGACCCATTCATTCGCTATTGAAGCTGTAATTTCAAAAAAAAAAAAAAAAAACCCAAAAAAACCCCAACCCCTGAACACTCAGCAGACTAAAGTTAGATGTAAAATATGTTTAAGAAGTAACCAGTAATTTCCTGGGGGCATTTAGTCAACTGCTGCATGATAAACCTGTCTAGCTGGTGGGGACATATAAGGTGTGAAAAATATCCAGATTGTTTAATCATATTTAGCCAGATTGCTTGGTGGGAACCAGATTTGCCATGCCGAGTTGACCCTAATTGAGGATATGTCCCATAGTCCTATTGCACACCTTGATTTTAAGCATCTCTGTAGTCCACTGACTTACAGCTACACACAAGTCAAAGTTTGAGGAGGAAAAAAATTAAAAAGTAAGAGAGTGGAAAAAAGAAAAGTACTTACACAACTAATTCCACTCATCCCTGGGGCATAAGATCACATACATTTAGCCTTAGCCTTGAAAGTTTTCAGGGCCTTATGTATTTGTTCAAGCCAGGCCCCAAAGGAAGTGTAAACAGAAGAAAAGCATTGTTCCAAGGCTCTGTCTATACATAATGCTTCTTTCAAATCCATCCCAAACCTGGGATTTACCTTATTCGCCACACACACCTGTAGCTTCCCAAACTGCTCCAAATCGCACTATTTTTTAACATCAAGTACAAGTCATTCTCATTCCATTGTCCTTTAAATAACCAATAAAGCACACTAACATACTAATTGTACATTTTGGGAAGATGCATTACTTCCCTTCTAAAGAGAGAAAGAAGAAAAATTGCCCAAAACATAACAGCCGCACTTCCCAGTGGGTGTCTGGAAATATTCTGGATGCTGCGCTGACAAAGGGAAATGAGGACTGAACCTAAAGACAAAAGAGGAGCAAAGGGACTGAAACATCTGAAACAACTTTCAAACCTGTAACGAATACCAAGAGCTTGGGAAGAGTTTGCACGTATAGGAAAATTCTCATTCTCTTGTCAACACATCAACTCCCCGCACCAGCTCTGCCAGGGGCGAAGGACCTTCCCCCAGCTCAGCCCAGTAATGCCAAACTTACCTCCTCCTTGTGCAAGGCTTCAATCAGCACGGAAGTAGTCTCAAAACGCCAGCGTAAAATAGCATCTAACTAGCAATGCAGCTTCTCGCTCTCAGTACCAAGACCAAGTTTACGCATTTTTCCAAAACAGATGTTCTACTTAACCTGCTTATTGACCTAGATGCCATCTCATGGTCTTCACATGCAAGAAGCCAGAAAGCACTGCAACAGTGACCTGTTACATTCTTAAAATCTCTAAACTTGAAAAACTTATGGGCTGTTAGCTGCTACAGATGCATGACCACTTTCAAATCACAAACAGTGGGGAAAGAATTTGAGAAGGAGGGTAGCAGGAAAATAGGGAAAATATTAGTACTTCTCTTAAAAAAAAAATAAATCAAAATCCATTTAGTCTTTATCTCTTTTTGAACATATCACTTGCAGAAGCAGTTCAGATACCTCAGCAAGGACACCTACAGTAACTAACATACTTTGAAGCATCCAAACTTTTACATTTCTAATTCAGCTACTTCTAGAGTAAGTAGAGGTGAGTGCAGTAACCGTGCTTACATATAGTAAGGTTTTCTACATATATTAAAAAATAGACATGCAGCACCATATTCATGTGTGCAATCAAACAATCAGTTAACTGATTGCTTCATACTCAGTTGCTATTCCTACTGGCTAGAGAAATGGGTCTGAATGGATCTTTTTCTTGCTAAAAGAGATGCATGGTATTCTGAGATGGAGTAGATAAGACAATGGGTTACAAAGTAAAAGGATGAAAGATCCAGATTTTTTTAAGATTTAGAAGCACTATGAAGGTGAGGATTGCATATAATTCCTTATGAGGGCATAAAATGGTTACATTAACCCACACAAATTGCTAGAAAGGTCAGCAAGGCTAAAATATATCAGAAACAGAAGAACACCTAAGAAATTATATAGATGTGCCACTGTTGCAGTTGTTTGGAGACGGCATTTCTAAAAGAAGCTTATTTAATCTCTCCACTGTCTTGTCTCCAGGGTTTAGGAGTTTGCTTAGTGCTAGGTCGATGCCTGGTCAGGCTATAACGCTTCATGGTTCTTGACACAGCTCTGAAATAGAAGCTTTTACACTGGAGACTGCAAACAGCATGGAAGAGAGAAGTGGCAGGAATTCGTATTTCTGAACTGTAGGCATTAGTTTCTCTATAGTGTGTGTCTGTTTTGCAAATAGTTCAAGATTTTGGAGCTTCAAGAGCCGAGTGCCCGGAGGTAAGGAAAGAGATGCACATATGCAGATTTTAATTCTGAGGCTAATTTGATCTCTAATATTTTAATCTCCTCATATTTGCACCAACCTGAAGTTCTGTTTGCAGAATGTGTATTAAAATATAAATTTAACCTGAAAACAAAATATAGCACTTCCCCAAAATGCTCCTCTTCTTGCTTACACCCTACAGCTGAATATCCCAGGAAAGTTTCTGAAAAATATTAGGTATTTTTGAGTCACACAAGATGACAAAGAACTCTTTTTAGTGTTTTTACTCTAAATGCTTTTTAATTCTGCTTTGTTTGTAAAATTTGGGTAGTGCAACCACAGCAGCCATTATTGCAGGAAGAAGGGACTGACCCTCCTGTGCTTTGTGTGGGCATCATCGCCAGCAGCGAAATGGATGCAGAAAGACTGCTGGTGCCCATGAAAGCAGCAGAAAGGGAAGAAAATGTAGGCTGTAGTTTGGAAATTCTTCCATTTTTTTGAGCAAGCAACACAAAAAAAAAAAAAAAAAAAGCAAGAAAAAAAAAAAAAGGCTCTGAACCATTACCCATGCCAGGAGATCAAGGAAAGGTTTGGGAAATGCGAGAGTGAGATGGGTCTGATTGCCAAGTGCTACAGAAGGTTCCTGCAGCCTCCATCTCCATCACCTGAGCGACAGACTAGCAGGGATAGCCAGGACTATTTTTAGCTAACGAGAAAGGGGAAGCTGATAATGTGTTAATCACAGCACAAATCATGGATGCATACACCAGTTCCAAGGTGTCACGTATATGACGAATGCAAGCACAGAGGGAAGTGGAAGGAATCCGTAGACTGCTGTGAGGAGCCTCAATAATAAATGAGAGGAATCGGAAGTGCTTGTGAATGCCTGTTTTGAAATATCAGTGTAAAAATCCTAGGTAACTACCTCGATTAATTACAGTAGTACTTGTCGCTTGTGCTTCTGGGGTGCTAACCAGGGCCCTTCTCTTCCACTTATGCTGCAGCTCATCCCACACCCATGAATGACTTCTATGGAAACTAGAAATATTTTATACGCACCTTCATGTATCTGTTGGTGCCTTTTCAGGCTACCATCGAGCATTCGGTGAATATCATCTTAATTTAATTGGTATCAGCTGTATCTATCACAGACTAAATAAATTACATCTTCCATTCTTACATGCTTTTAACAGTCTTACCCAGAGACAGGAAAAAAAAAAACGTGCCAGATGTGTTATTCTGTGCAACAGATAAAAGATTGAGCCTTAAGAGACAGGGTTATTAAAAAAACTGTACCCTTCACCTAGGAATCCGATAGGATTGATTGTACAATCACAATGACTGTCCAGTTACACTGGGAGTATCCATATATAATATCTGCGGGAAAAACATATCTTTCACACTTCCTGTCTCCAGTGTCCCAACTTTAATATACCATTAAAATTTGTCAAGATACCTCTTCAGCAGATTGTATCCCCTGTGAGGGAGTGCTTGCTTTGAATTTTCTTAAGGTCTTTGTTCTCCAGAAGGCAAGATACATTTAAAGTGATCATCATTGATCATAATTTTATTAAATAAGTATTAAATATGTATTTCCCTTTTTTTTTTTTTTTTGTTAATGGTCAGTTTGAAAAGACATCTGCATCCAAAACTCATCTTTTTCCTGACTTGCAGAAGAATACTCACCTTATCCGCACTGGGATGGAGTAGCTGAAAGAGAATTTCCTCTGGACAGCACAGCAATGTTGCCTCTTTCCAAGTTCCATTTTCTCAGTTGTTGAGTGATTATCAATTATGTAACAGTGACATTTTGTAAAGTGTCATCTGTGGGTGGTAGTGAATTGGAAGTAAGAGAATGTCTTCCACAGAAATGAACTTGTCAAGGCTGGTCATTAGCTGGGTTTTGGGGCCATGGGAACTGCAGCAATAATGATAACAATACTTTTTACTTCTTCCCCCCCCCGCCTAGAAAATGAATTGGAGAAGATTAGATAAAAGCCTCTAAACACATTAGAAAGATATTGTAGACCACAGCATAAAACAAATTTGTCATTGCTAATATACCATCAAAACACTCAGCAATTGATTATATATATTTTTCTAAAATACACAGTGAATGGTTCAATTCTGTACCAGAGTGCCCCAAGTAGCCAGTAGCATAAAGCTTAGGGTGTCAGTGAAAAGATCAAGTTTCAAATTCCTGTTCTAACTTTTACCCAGCAGAGAATCGCAACAGAGAGTCTCGAATCTTGGGTCTGTGCCCTAGTCACTGAGCTGTTTAGCCTTCACAGATACAGGGGGTGAGAAGGAAAGATGTGATCTGTACCTTCGGTTTCATTGCTTCCCCCACCCCTTCCTCCATAAATTCCTGAAAATTAATGGTTTTCAACTATTCATGATCATGAAAACCCACAAACGTTTGCCGCTCAGACCAGTAAGTGTCAGACAACTTCAGTCTAGGAAAGCAGCGCCGGTTTTAAACCATTAGAACAATTTACAACTGCAATGGTTGATATTTCTCCAGAAGACGTGCTCCAGTGTAACCACGACTCCTCGACTGGTACCAGTAGCATACTAGACTAACAATGAGCATAATTATTACAGTGACACGAAACGGCTTGTGTCATACAGAAACTCAGATCAGCTGATCCCCCATTCCTGAGAAGGGCTTTGCAGATGCGATATTCATGACTGAATGAGCAGAATTATTTCCTGTTGTATGAAGCAATTACATGGATTTAGCTGAATGTTCAACCATATGATCCTGGCATATACAAAACATCTACTGCATGAACCTGTTGCTGGAATCAATCAGGCTTTCAGGTGGTAAAGCACCTTCAGATAATACTCTCAGCATAGCACACAAAGCGTGTGTTACAATAAGCTCTTATGTTTCAGTTCTGCATCTATTCAAATGACTTCACCATAAACTCTAACAGTTCCATGGGGACAAAATTTAACTCTTGTTCAGTTAAAACTCCCTTTAGACAAGGGAGCAAGACAGAGCATTCAATAAGGAAGGGGGAGGAGGAGAGAAGTCCCACTATAATGCTAAATTGAGCCTTGGATTCACTGAGAAAAAAACCAAAACAATCCAGGCTGTTTTGTCATTAAGGAACAAGCAGCTATTTCTCCATTGTAGCCAAAGTTGACACTACCATTTCCCACAACAGCCTCTCTATTCCCATTATTTTTCATCTTCTGTGATTGCTTATCCATTTCTGGTTTGTACTATCCTGGCTCTATGCAATATTCCAGCTACCTACAATTCATTTTACTCTAGAAATCTTCCCCTATGAAGATTTTGCGTAAGAAATCCCTACACGGTATTTTATGCACCTTGATAAGGTCTATTCACATTTCCGACACCAGAGATTGCTCTTCAGTTAAAATCTATTATTGTCACTTTACAAGCCTCTCCCATTTGAGAGCTCAAAACACTGTAAAATGAATTCCCCTGCTACATAAGGAAGTATTATGGTTTTTCCTCCATCTGTGCAAAGAGGGTATCTTCACCATCGCCCTGCTCGTCCAATGAGCTCCATTTGAATAGGAGCCTCTGTTAGAGTCAGAAAGGCACAGAAGCAGTGTTTGTTCAGAGGATTACCCATAAAGCACCTATTCCAGGATCAAGGCCAGTGTCTTTTTCAAAAACTTTCCCATGGTGATATATCAAATCAGGGGCAGGATAAGAAACAGAACTAGCATCTCCTGACCCCTGCTGCTGGGCTCTAAATGCAGGAGACTACCTTTCCTCTTTTGCAGCAATTCATCACTTCTGCAACACGATGCCTGTGTGAGGCTGGCGTTACATAACAAACTGGCATAATAAAGTTAAATTGTCATTGTGTAAGGCTTATAGAAGATTTTCATTTTGGGTTCATGTTTAAAAATAATATAAATTATCTTGCCCCAAGCTCTCTCCATTTTCTAATAAATAAGTTTGGCAACCATAGTAGAATTGCCGAAGAGAAATGAAGACTGCATTCCTTAAGCTGATTACATTTCTGGGAAAATATGTGTGCCAGGCAATTAAAGAACTTGAGTGTTCAGTTTATACAACACTGGCTCATCTCTATCATCTTTGTCAAAGACATCTACAATTTATAGCTTACCACAGGTTACCAGGTTGGTTCAATTTGCTTTGTCTTTTATTAAAAAAAAAACAAAACAAAACAAAAATGCCACCTCTGAACTTTTACACTGCTGTGTGTTTTAGCTGCGAGTCCTAAATGGAGTCTCCCATGAATAATTCAAGTTCCTCAGTTTCTTATTTTAGCATCCAAAGTGTAGTGATACGTGACTAAAGGAAGTCTAGCCAAGACCCTATGGAGCTCTAAGTCAATCTGAAAATGAGATTAAAGACAGATATTTTTATGACAGCAATTAATGAAAATATTGTTACATAGCTTGTTGAAACAATCTTTTAAACTCTAGTGTTTTACCTAAAACCAGGAGGAAAAAAAAAAAAAAAAGCAGCCAGTGTTAACTTATAATTAAGTAGGTAAAACTATGAAGAGAGCTATAGCCAATTTTGGAATGCTACTTATTTGGAAAGGTTCCAATATCAGCAATGGTGAAAGGATATAAAAGGTGATGACTATATTTGTATTACGTAGCAATGATTTTTTCAAGAACAGTATCAAGAGACAAACAACAGGTTTTTTCCTTATTACATCATTCTCCAGATTGCACCAGTTTAGCAAGTTTAGTCTGAGGAGGAAATGATTCAGATTTCATCACTGCAGCCTAATTCAGCTTTTGTTACTTGTGTGAAAGAAGAAGAAAAAGCATTCATGCAATTTCTAACCACATCAATTGAGTTAAAAGGTGACTAATAAAAGGTCTTGAACCTGTTGCTGTTTATGATTGAAGGAAATTTTGCCTCAACTTTACTGGTGGGAGAATAAGTCCCTGTGCAATTTGTATTTTGTATGAAATTTTAACTTACTTGGGACCTCCTACTCCAGCATAGTACAAAAACATTTTAAGCAATGCTTTCTAGTTTTAGAAAATTAACAGGATTCTAGACAATAAATATAACCTATCCAGCGCCAAAACAAATCAATATAAGCCTTTCCCAAGTAACCATTGTGCTTTGCCATGATAGGAGAAAACTCAGTTTTGTTCTGCAGAAACTCTTGTGTAGAGATTTAGGTGCAAAGCAGAAAAATAGCACAGAAACCCATGTGTAAACATGGTTGCCCACCTTCCCCACTTCATCACTTGATTTAAAGAAAGTACTCACCACATTTGCATTAGCTAGGACATGCTGCTACCTCCCTCTTTCCCAACACACATTGCAGACCGCTACCATCTTAAGTAATACAGGAGCTTAATCAAACTTGAGGCATCTTTCTTCTACTGCTTAGCCGTGATGAAATTAGACCTCAAATCCAATTCTTTGCTTTGTCTCCTAACTGACCTTGGAGCCAAGAAAACAACATACATGTTTTTTGACATGTTTTAGAACATTTTCTACAAAATTCCTGAAATAATTTCATTCCCTTTACTTTTTAAGGTAGAGTTTTGACTGAAGTACTCTGAAATTAGCTCCCCAAAACTCTCTCCTACACCAGCTTTTTTTCTCCATTTTTGCATCACAAAGTCACTCTCCACTACCCCTATCTTGCCTTTATGTACTGAAGCTAACTCAAAACTGTTTTGTTACTTCTTGTTCAGCTATCATCACTTCATGAAGAAAATTCTGCATTTCCCATAAGATTGAGTGAATAACCACTTAGGTTTATTAAAATGTGCTGTTTTAAAAACCCACATCAAGAAACTGCTCCCATAAACTAAATCCTCTTGCAGTTTTAAGTACTCTGTATGGCAGCAGATAAAATATCCTATCATTTACCCATGTTGGACCAACTGTGTGGATGTTATAGCATTCCTTTACCTAGTAGATACCTGGTAAGTAACAAAGCAAGTGATTTTGTCCACATACAATCCACAGAGTTTCATGTCCCCTCAAAGTCCCACATCTTATTAAACTCTGTAGAATACAACCAAGCACAGCTTTGGTTCCCAACCTTGCTGGCCAGTCCTGGTTTTCACTTATTTTAACTTAACCTCACATGCCATTGACTTTACATAATGTATTGCCACATCGCTTTTCCCCCCTTAATTCAATTACAATTTGTATCCCACCCACTATTGTAATTCTTTGCTTTACCAGCATCTTTAGCAGATGTCTCTGATTTGTGAGTTCCTCATTTCCCATCAGTTTCTCTAGATTAATCATTACTCTGAAATACTTTTTTTTCTGTACGCCCTGAAGTACGGTTCCACTTTGACTGATGCATCGCCCATCTTTCCTGCACTGTCCTCCATTCCTCAGGATGTCCGCAAATGCCTAACCAAGTTTAACCCTCTCTGCTCTAACACACCTATTTAGTTACACTTTGGAGAACCTGAGATTACTGTGACTTCCCTGCACCACATAACACCAGTGAGCATCCAGAGAAAAGTATCAGAGAGGCCTTCTGTTGAAGTACTCTGAAATTAGCTCCCCAAAACTCTCTCCTACACCAGCATCAAGATACATCACGGCCAAAGATTTCTTCTTGGCTCTTAATAATTACTTTTTACCCAACTAAGAATCACCAGTTTTGAGGTCATCCTTTACCCAACCGTAACTACACAGCTGATGATCAAATCCGCCATTCCTTTGTAATTACAATCTCTGTGATGACCTTCATACCATATAATAGTTCTGGTAACCAGACAAGTCCCTTCATTCCATCTTACAGCCACCCGGGATCAAAGAGATAAGCAGTGAAGTGGGCCCATACAGCTGTGTTTCCATTTATTGTTTGAGTCTCGGGTTACTGGAGAAGCTTTAAGGAACAACTGCACAGAAGGCCAAGGAGCGAAGCCTTGACCGTGAAGGACACAGAAACAGGATGGTGTGGCAAGCCTACCAAAACAATGGCTAAAAAGGTTACGATTGCTCTTTATAGACGGTTCATGGAGATAGGCATCACGGAGGAAGAAGTGTTATTTAGTCAAATGAAAAAGCTGGCACATGACAACTGGGTGTGAGCCTATCATGAATTAATGTAAATTGGGAGTTGGAGCTAGGTCTTTATCACCAGGTGTGACAGTTCAGCAGTACAAGGTATGAGGAAAGTAAATTACTAACTTTTTCTTTTATTTTTTTTTAAACGTGATAAATAGAGATGCAGTTACCTCTAAAATAGGGAGCTGAATTCAGAGATGTAATAGATATCTCTTCCATTCCTTCAGAGCCGTATTTTTTTTAAAGATAAATGAAGGGACATTCAGTATATTACAAAATGTCCCTTACAGAATGCACACCCAAAACCTATTGATCACTAAACCTATATACTGAATACATTTTCTCCCCACAAGTCTTTCTAGAATGCTTATACCCTCTAGCAGAGCTGCTGCTCCTTTCTTTGCACTTGAGTGCATTAAATGGCAAAGAGTTCAATTCAGCCACATCCAGGTTTATTATGTTTGACCCCCTCTAGCAAGCATATTTCAGATGGCTTCAAGTGACTGTACCTCCAAAGTCAATCAGGGAACTCCAATACAAGGAGCATGCTTGAGGTCAATGCTTTCCAGCAGGGGGGAAATAAATATCTAGACAGCGAACTCAATGAGACAACAGAAGCACTTAAGTAAAGCACATATTTAAATGCTTCTCGTTTTTGAAGATGCAACTACAGGATCCCACACAGAAATACCTGTATTTTACTTGCTTGTGTGTTTTAAAAAAATAAATAAAACTTCTCTTCCTTTAAAAGGTCAGGCTAAGATCAAGCCTAATAGACCACAGACCATATATCAAAGATTTCAGTATACTTTTGAAGTAGAATTAAATCATATTTCTTAGGTTAAGTGTAGCTCATCACAAGAGTTGAAGTCATCTCAGACATCAGAGATCTGCAGGCTATTGAGCTCTTGTTATTAAATATTTCTTCCATTTCAGCTGACTAGTGCCTAAAGGCTGATTGCGCAGAACAGTTATAACTTGTTGGGGGAAGAAGGGGCAAACCTGGTCTTCTCTCTAGTTGGTTTAATGAACTAATTGTACATTGCATATTTATGAGCATCATGACAACATGAATCTAAAAAATGGCCAGCGTTTGAAGAAATAGAAAGTTTGAAGGAAACATACTTGAGTCAAAAAAGAAAAAAAATAATATTTTCCAGATTTTGAATATTTATATTACCTCTATTTGTACAGAAAGTATCATCAGCTTTTCCTTTATACAAGTCTGTTCTTAATAGGTACTGCCCCCAAAACCCATACTAAGACAGGATAGCACATGAAAAAAGTCAGAGCCTTCCTCCTGTAAAAAATAATTGCAGTTGTAATATTTAGCTTTCTAATGTAATTAAAAGCCAATTTAAAGCTGCGTACCTTGATTACCTCCATTACCATTTACATTGCAATTTGAATCTCTCACAGTTAATTTAAAAGGGACAATTAGAGTCTAACTAGCTTGCAATAATTTTTCTTTTAAAGACTGGTAGACACAAATCTATCAGTTAAATTGATAATTGGGGATAGCAACTGATCAGTTGTGCCCTAGGCAGTCTGCAGCAAGTTTGATTTTATGAATCTAGGTGAAGAGTTGCCCAACAGTCAAACACCAAGAGTAAGTTAGAAAACAGGGAATTGTACCTATATCCAAAAAAAAAAGACTGTATATTTACTGCTCTATCAGATTGGTAAGGAACACAGTAAAACAAAGTGGATGTGTTTTCTTTCAAACACCCTTTAAACGGTGCCCCACTAGAAGCATTACATAACCAGTCAAAGTTCTTGCCTTTAGATCACACTTAAAGTGTCTCATCAAAATTGCATCTTGAAGGAAAGAAAATCACGACTTATTAAATATAAATATAAGATGTTAAAAACTGCTTTTAGTGTGGTTATGTAATATTTATTGTTCTGTGGCTAAGGTCATATAAAGATCACATGTGACAGGTGATGTATTTTTATTACTCTCTTTATGTTAAATGCCTTTCTACTAAGCTAGTTCAAATGTTCTTGTCTCCTCGTTCTGGAAAATATTTAAATCATGAAGTTCATGGGAACTGTTATACTCCAAATAATTCAGGAGCCAAACCAGAAGTATTTCAGAAGTTACCTTTTGGAGATATCAGGGTTTGGGTTCAGGTGGTAGAATTACATTCTTACTTTGTTTGCCAGAAATTATTGAGAAATTACTATATTTACGCAGTTCTGACAGGTCCTGGCACGATTTCCACACTCAGCTAGGACCACCAAAACTACTATTTATATGGCTGTATTTATCCACATTGGAAAGCCACTGCTCATTCTGAGTCAACTGCCAGAATATTGCTCAAGAGAGATCAGGGCAACGCAGTAGGTCACTACTGGGTACAACTCCTCCTTGTTTGCTCCTGGTTCTACCTGCCCATGTGTGACCCTCTCTTTCGAAGCCATGATGTTTGTCAGCGGGTTTAATTAGCCTAGTTGACACCCAAGGAGAGTGCTGCTCATTCACAGAGCAGGTAGGACAGAAACACACTGTGAAAGCAGGAGAAACTTACCACCCCTGCAACACCAATGAGCTTTAACCCTGACCTGAAAGCAGCAGAAAATGTTGACCTCCAGGTACATACAGCCATGGCCTCTCTTGGACTGCAAAGGAGAACAACCATTTGTGATGGTGACTCACAATTACCATTTGTGACCAATGCAGTAAGGTCTCACTAGGATAACAAAAAATGCTTGCTTCATTCTTTGCCAGGAATATTTTTTTGCATCACTAGAGAAGAAGTACCAGTGCTGACAAAAGAAAAGATACCTTTATTCATATCTGACCAAGGGATTTCTAGTTTTGGGGAAGACAAGCCACTCCTTTGATAACACCTTCGTGTGGCCAGTACAGATGACTCTACACCTATATTTGCAAAGTGCTGCCTCTGTTTTGATAAATTAAACACAGTCCAGCATACTTTTATGGATTCTAGATGAAGAGAGGAACAGATCTTCCTTCCTTTGAAGTTGTGGCTTCCAAGTTACTTCAAAAGGGAAGAAGTTTGGGTACTTGCTCAGAGTTAACAAAGGTGTAAGAGTGGAATTTGGCTTAAGGTATAGGAAAACATTCACATTAATTAGCAAGATAAGAATAAGCCATGTTCAACCTAAAACCACTCCACTAATTTTGAAAGAAGACAAAGTTAGACTAACCCCATTGACATGTTTGCTAGCAGTAGAGGAGTTTCACGGCCCTACATCAAAGTTCGGGGCTGCAATTTGACAAGGTCAAAGCTTTTTCTACCAAGATAGACTAATGTGGCTTTTTGTACTCTCTCATGAGTGCTCAAGGTACCAGTTATTTATACGCATCAATAATTATTGTATTGTACAGTATCACACACTTGAAAATGTAGTCAAAAATGTAAATGGGCTGTAAGTGTCAATGCAAATTCTCCCATTTTGAGAATGTGCAATATGCAAGCATGGGTTATTTATTAATTTTTGTCATCATTGATTGATATCTTGATTAATTGCCAGAAGGCATTGGACCAGGTGTTAACTATGTGCAGATTGGATGCAGTGTTCTGTGAACTTCACGCTGTATTAAAGGCACAGACATGCCCAGTTGGAGCAATAAGCCTTTGTTTGCTTTGGCAGGGCTTGCAGCTCCCCGGGGCCAATGCCATAAAGAGGTTTCTGTTAAAGCGCAGTGCTCATTGTAGAAAAATTGCCCCTCAAAAAATTAGCATGGTACAATGAAGGATGCATAATGTTACGCAAATGACAGCTGCTTAGCTGAAACAATAGCTAGGAGATGGCATTTGCCAGGGTGCACATCTCATGTAAATTAACTTACTAACTGTTTCAGGAAAAATGAAAGAAGTGAAGCCTGAACCTGTACGACCACTTCATGGATCCATCCTGGGGGCACAGAAGAACTGCAAGCTCCCACTGATATCAAATAAAGTTGGACTGGGCCCTCAGCCTCTGCCCCTTGGATGCTGCCAGGAGCGGAGTGGGCATGGGCTGCCAGCAGCAAAGTTTGCCTTGTCAGGGTGAAACAAAGCCCTGGAATCTGCTTTACAGGTGGAAATCCATAGTCATTTCCCCCAAAGCAGCAGATTCACAGCTGCTGACCCAGCACTGAAGGGAGACCACCAGAGTCCCTAAAGAGCAGAGCCCATGGTACGTGCATGCATGGGCTTCATCCTGTGCCATGCTCTGCTTCTCCCACCTCGGGGAACCGAGTTCCCCTGTGACTGCAGCTCTAATCTCTAACCACATTCGCCCAGGGGATGGGTGGAATTTCCCCTGATTTACAGCCACAGGGGAAAGGGTCCAACGGAGCCAAAATGCAGTGAGGGGGATCAGAATCAGTGCCTGGGCCTTTGTGTCCTCTGCGCAGCAGAAGGGACATTGTCCTTGTTCAACCGATTAGAAATACTAATCATTGACATCAAAATCTAGCCTTGGAGTGCAGGCTAAACCAGGAAAGGCTATACAGCACACACAAAAAAAAGAAGCAGCATTAGGGGGGGGGGGGGAAAAAAAGGAAAAAAATATTTGCAATCTGCTCTGGGTTGAGTTGCATTAGTTTTTGCAACTTTAAATCTAGAAGTGCCTTGGTTTATTCCAAGCATCTCGGTGGAAAATAAATTCACAAGAATGTATGGCATAATTTGGCGGAATAGAAACAAAGTCACACGCACAATTTAACATTAATGCATAACTTTATATTTAGTAGATTTGGGCAGGGATATCCACCAGATGAGTCAAAAGAAAGAAGCAAGATTCAGCCCCAGAATCCAGGGTCATAAAAGAAAATATGCTGAAAGCAGAGAAGAAAGCAACCAATGATCTGTCATTTCTAAAGGAGGAGAACAATCACTTAATATACGGGAGCTGGATGGGGGAAGGAGGAGAGCATGGAACACTGATTTGATTTACATAGGAGTTTCCCTTCATAGTGCGAGGATTAACACAGCCCCTACTGAAAAGGCAGGAGAGCTCCAAAAGCAAACAAGATGGNGGGGGGAGAGGGGAGGAGGGCTTGGGCCATGGGGGAGGGGGCCATCAGTTGACAGAAAGAGAAGCAATTAAAACCTAAAATAAGAGGTGGTTGTGAAACGGTCTTTGCATTATGGCACAGCCAACAAAAATGTTTACTTTGTAACAGAACTACTATGGTCGGAATAATAAATCAAGACCGTAATTACTCATCACCTATTGGGGATGGAAAAAAGTGATGACGCCAGGGAGGCTGGGCTTAGCCCAGCCGAGCCCCAACAGTCACATTTGGAATTAATGTGGCTACTACTGCTGGAATTAGAGAGCTACATT
>VXBJ01003374.1:995403-1013505 GCA_013400055.1 Nycticryphes semicollaris | reverse complement strand
TGCATAATGCAGATCTGCAGGTCTCCCCCCAAGGCTCCAAACATGTCCAGTTGGGTGTAAGAGGAAGCCAGTGTGGCTGGATCAGTGCAATGAAACCTGTTTTAGAGGCCACATCTGGGATTACAGGCTTGAAATTTTAAGATGAGTCTTCTAAATAACAGTAGCGATAGCAGACAGCACGTTTTCTGTGGAGCCACTCCTAAGCAGCCCATAGACTATACAATTCAATACAAAAAGTGAAATTCAACTTGTTAAACTAACACAGAAGCTATGATTAAAGCACAAAGTAGGTGTTTTAAGTTCTTTGGATATCATAACCTCTTGTAAAAATGCTACACTTTGGGAACAAAAAAAAAAAACGGAAACAAAACAAAACAAAAAAAAAAAGCACAAACCTCTCAACTTTGTTGACACAGTCAAAATTAGCGGCAGGCATCAATAGAAATGGAGACAAAGAGCCACGTGCTAAGAAAACTCCTTTTGGACAAATACAGCCATAGGTTGCCATACCAACAAGCTTAAAGCAGAGGAACTGATGTAGTTCCATTATGGATTTCAGTCTGTTAGTATATACCAGCCTACAACCCAGTCTTGTGTTCCAAAAAAGGTTTTTCTGATTCTTAATATAAATTTACTTAATTATTAACATGCCTTCACAGATCAATTAATTTTCTGAACTTTCAAACACAGGCAGTTTTTGGTTTTGTGTTTTAGACAACTAGCTTTATGCAATTTAGATTACTAATTTAGTCAATGGACATACAGTTCTACATTATAGTAATAAAACATTGGTAAAGGATATGGTTCTACAGCCATAACTGCAACCAGCAATTCCTTCGGAGTGTGCTGGGGCTACACATAAGAGCAGGCTGCAGGTGAGTTTCATGGTAGAACTGTAACACAAGCTTTGGGCAAAGGAATACCAGGAACATCCGACACGTCCCTTCACAACTGGGCAACCATGACATATAATCTCACTTACAGACTTCTCTTACCACATCTTAAGAGTTGGCTGCCTTTGTTGTCCTTTTCAGAGAAGTTTTTTAGAGCTTCACAGTTTTGTTCATTAGAAAAAACTTTGATTTCTACCATAACCAAATTCTTGATCAACTTAATGTTTTGCTTTGCTGCCAACATTGTTCTTTGGAATAACTTTTTTTCCCTACCTTTATTATTTACCTACGTGATTTGTTTATAGACAGCAATTATGCCCCTTCTCTGCCTTCATTTTACTGAACGAGCCAAACTTTTTTAGCACCACTCATAAAATACTCTCCATTTCCCCAGTCCTCCATGCTAACCTTTCTTTGAAGCTGCTCCAGTAAACCACTCTCTCTTGAATATGGGTGAATAAAAGTTACATCTTATTTTGTGTATACAAAGCCTTATTTACAAGCATTAAGAGCTCACACATCTACTGTAAATAGTTACCTGCACTCTATTTGCCTTTTTCGTGGTTGGATCACAAGGTAACTCACAATGATCCTCTGTTCAACTCCTGTGCCCTGCAGTAGTTGTTGCACACCCTGACAATACAACTATTACTACTTCTCTTACTCAGTTTCTGGTTGATAAACTCGCAGTTTACAAGAACTGGTGCTGATGCTCCCAAAGTCATATCCTCACCCTGTGTTCCAAACAATATTAAATTCCTCGTCATTCAAAACCTAGACTGTCCCAGGTACTACAAAGATTCATACACCTATGCCTCCAACATTATTGACAGCAAAGTATCGCATTGGCACACTAACTTTTCTTTTTTTTTTTTTTTTTGCCCTACAATCTTTGAAACTGACTACTATTCATCTTCCTGGAACCAACAATGATGTTTTCTTCCCTTCACTAGTTTTACAATACCAGCTTTACGATATCAAACCCTAGCTTCTCCTCAAGTAATCCTTTCCTATGTAGCACTGCACTAAATACTTCACTGAAAAAACAAATACGTTAAATCTAGTACAGTTGGCTTGCCTATAAGATCAGTTATCGCATCAAAGAACACTATAGGATTAGTCTGGCATGATCATCTTTTGTTAGAACTACACTATTATTTTTTTTTAATCACATTCTCCACTTACTATCTCGTCTAATAATGCTTTCCCTCATAATTTGTTTCAGAGTTGCATGCTTCTCAGGCCAGACTAACAAGTTTGTAGTTGCTCAAATATTTTTTCCGCATTTCCTTATGCCTATGGATAATACATTTGCTATTCCACAGTCACAACATCAGCTTGACAAATGCATTAAAAATCTTCACCGGTGGAATTCCACTGCACACTGCCAGATCTTTCAATTTTTTTGGAATGCAGACTATCTGCTACCTGCATCTTGAGGGCATTAAGTTCTTCAGTTGTGCTTCCACCATAGATGTGCCAATTTTCACTCTACTCACTCATTCTCATTAAAAGTATTGGTTTCAACTTCACACTTCAAATTATCATCTCTATTTAAAAACTAGAGGCAAAGTATTAACTTACTTATTGGGAGACTACAAACTTTTCGATTGCATCACTGCTGAGCAGCCTCGCTTCCTCGTTCCTTGTTCTGTTTTATTTGTACGGTTAAAGAAAGTTTTACTATTTAACTTCCTTTGCGAGGACGCGGTCAGCTTGACCTCTGGCAATTCTGAAAGCAGTACAGAGGCTCAAGAAAGTTTTCAGCAATCTGATTTATTCATCTATATGTTGACTGAGCTGCAGGACTTTCAAGTTTGTCAGGACATGTGGAAGAAAAAAGGGATTTATAACATACTACAAAATCAGAAAAATGCTGCCAGCTCTCTAAAATTGCACGTCTACTCTGTAAAATAAAGATGACAACTTAGGTAACTGAAGAGCATTAAAAAAATATAATGAAAGTCAGGTGTAAAAAGGATTTGCTACTAAAATAATCTGAGTGCCGCCAAGAACCAAATTATCATTAGAACCTTATTTTCTCTCTTGAAATCATGCTTTGACAGCATGCACATATGCTCACAAGCACTGTGAGCTTGCAGGAAGCAAAGTCATCTGTGAGGGAGGTCGGCTCCCTCATTGCACGACACTCATGATCACAGCATCACTCAGGAAAATACAAGGTAAATTTATATCCATGACCGCTTGCAAGACTTCTAAGGTTAAGGGTAATAGGGGTTATTCTATCCCATCCACCTCTTCCCCCACCTCCAGTGACTGTCATTTGAACAACCAAACCTCAGTTTTATCATGTCATTGAACAAATTCTGTGAAAGATCGGGGAAATTATTTTTGAGAATTTGCAGTAATATTAGTTGGCCATTAAAAGTAATTGTAGCAATTTCTTGTCTTATTTTACAACCCACTATCTAGTTTTTAATATACTGCAGCATCTGATGTCTCCTGGGAAAGTGCTGTACAGATAACTTGTCCTGTCTTCACCTAACCAGAATCAAGTCTTTGTGCAAAGACACTTCATAGGGGTTGGACCTTGGATATAGCCTGAGATTCCTCAAAGAACTTTTATCTGTGTGTTGTTTATTAGCATCTTTGTTCCATGCTACCTGAACAGGGCTCAAGCAATATAGGACTCTAAAACAGTGCTATAGTCCATTAGGAGGTTCTAAGACAAGGTGCAACTGTTAGGACTTTGACATATCCGTTGAGACATAAGAAGTAAGTTTTCCTGTTTCGGGGAAATAGGAATGTTTGATCCCAGTATTGTTAACAACAGTAAGCATGTGAGTTGTGTGGTTTTCTGAAAGCACCCAGAATTGCTGGGAGCGTGTAGCCTTTAGGACAGGAACAGGGAGAAGGAAAGCAGCTGTTCCCCCTACCTTCCCACTCCCAAAGCGGAAAAGTGATTTTCTGTACTCCAGCCTCAAGGATCATAATTATGAATCAAGGACTTTGATGGTGATATCCCAAAATAAGAACCAGCCGTTTTCAGACTCAACATTTATCAGCAGCTTGGACACAGTCCAATTCTTCTAATTGGAGAAGGCAACATCCGCAGTCACCACGTTCAGGCCATTCCTTGCACAGGGTCATTGGCATGAATGCATTAAGTACAGGACTGCCCCTCATATCTTTTATTCCCTGTTTCCCTCACACCCTAGGTGAAGTCCTCATATTGAGGGCCCTGACTGAGACATCCAGGCTTTCTGCAGACTCGTGACCGTGCCACAGCACTATGGAAGCTTCTAAACAGTAAGCAAGCATAGCCTTGTGAAGACTCCATTTTAAGTGAACTGCACCGTGGTCATTTCAGTGAACATCTATCTTCTGGAGGCTTTCCTCACCCTACAGCATCCTGGCTGTGCATCTCAGCCTGGCATGCCAAATCTGAGTACATTCGTCTGAACATGTTAAGGAATATGTGACAGCCTCAATCAGATCACAACATTACTGGAGAGTGAGGTAAATCAACATGAAAATACTACGAGGGTGAGATCACCTTCTCCTCAGCCAGTCCAGCACAGGTCCTGCCAAACTGCGTACCAGGCAGCTGTGAAAACCCCAGGAGCTTTATTTAAAAAGCAGCTACTGAACATGCCCACGTGCTGCCAGTACTTTAGGTCTTTCCCACCCTCTAAGTACAACAGCATCAGATGATGCTAGTTACAGGAGGGCTATACCCAAGCATTCAGCGACAACATCAATGTCCTGATTCATCTGTGTTGAGGTGCTTGTATAGACATGCCCCAAGTTCGATATAACCACCATTAGTAATCAAATGGAAGCTGTGAGAAGAAAATATAACAGTAATTGCTTTTTGTCCTGATGTGATCACAGACAGTTAGACTCCCACCGTACCGAAGAAGTTAAACCAGGGTGCCAGGTAAGCGTGCAAACGGCTCACTGCAATCTAGTGCCTCTGCACAGCTGCAGTCATACTTCAGACACTTTACATGGTGACTCAAAGCATTCAACTAGACATGTGGTATTATACCTAAAAATATTCTGTGTTATTTTCTTTTAAGAATGTCCTTCAGAATGGCCAGCAATGTCTTCATATGCACACTAGGATTTCTAGCTCAGGTGATGGCTGTGGAGTACAGTCAGAGTTCCCTTTCAATCCCACATTCTTCACTTGCTGCAAAACATTTAAACTTAGTTTGGTTTCTTCCCCAAAGTAAATTGGTCTGGAAAGTCCACAGAAGATCCATTCAGCCATTTGAGAGTAACAGGAGACACAAGGAAAATATTTTTTTAACTTATGAAAAAAGAATAAAATAGTAAAGGCTGATTTGCTCACCAGTAACAAAAAAAAAAAAAAAAAAAAAAAAAAAAAAAAAAAAAAAAAAAAAAAGAGCAGAATAGAGGGGGAAACCCTCCAAGCTCACCTCACCATGCGTCTCAGCTGCCAAAGCAAACTCACAAGGCAGAGGAGGAAGGAAAAAGCAAAGCATGTAAGTAGTTGAGGGGGAAAAAGTCACATGAATAACCTGAGGAAATCATATCCTGAGTACTACAGGTATTGAGAGACCTGCCTGCTCTTCCTTTCCAGCCTTGGAGAAGCTGCTTAGAGAATATACATGAAAGAGATTGCAATGTCACTGGAATACGCACAGTCTTAGCCTGCAAACTCCAGAATCAGAAGCAACTTTTCCTAACATCAGCAACACAGAAGAACCGCTCAGGTTCAAGAAAAGGTGGATTCCATCATTTGATGTTCTGTGCATTTGTTATGTCTCTGTACACCGCAATTGTCCAGTAGCCCACAATATAACAACAGCACAGGTACAGTCATTGCTACTGTAAGGGCAAGAATTGCAAACCCAGAAATTAAGAGAAGAATATATTTACAGCACTAGGGAAAGAAAAAAAAAATTACACATGCTATGCTAAAAGGGGTGTTAACCAAGCATTAGAGACACTTCATTCACTATCAAAGAATTTGAAATAAAAAGAATTGATACACATGAAATTAAAAATACTGTGTGGGGAGGGGACTTATCAGCATATCTTTTTAAACAAGAGTAGCATTTTAGCAAATTTCTGAGCTCAGAATTGATGAACAGAGGTCATTAGAGGGTTTCAAGTCAGGCCCATTGTTCCCTTCAAAGTGTGAAAGTTAAAACAATTTGCTATACTGCAAATAACCAGCACTTTCTACTAATTACTGCCATGCTAGTGCCTCTGGAGATATCTGAATGACATATCTATTCATTACCAAAAGGTAACTGCATCTTCATTTGGACTAATATAATTTTTAAAACCATCATACCAGGTGCCTTATATTTGGAAAATCTTGAAAGCTTTTAGATGTACAAACAACCTTCCCACCACTCTTGGCTTATCTTTTATTTACCCTACTGGGTATACAACAATTGATGCTTCTTCAAAGCAAGGACTTCCCAGCTGATTAGCTGTGCTGAGCTGGCTAAGCTTATTAAAGGTGATTAATGCATTCAAGTATTCCCCCCCTCCCCGCCCCCCCCAGCTCGTTAGTTCAATTTCTTGATCATTATGCTACTGGTCTTTTTATATTAAAACAGACCACCTGGATAGCAGAGAACTTCATAATCTCAGTCCAACAAGATCAACACCTGTTGTACATGTAATTAATCATAAGGCACTGCACGGCTGTATTCAGTTGGAAAGCTAAGATTATCTAACAACAGAAGCAATACACCATGTTAGCAATCAGCTTTTGAATCCTTAAAATGCAGTTAAAAAAATCAGAGAAGTGAGTCAGTACAAAGGGGCTCATAATTATTCTCTCCATATTTAGGAGTCCATATGGCATTTGTGACGTATAAAAGTCAGCATAGATTTTCTGATGAAAAATTCAGTTCTAAGGAAATTCACATTCTCCTCAAGACTGCAAAAAAATCAAATGGTCTCTCTGTCAATGACATTTTCACTCTACAGGAAGAAATCAAAGAAAGTTTTTGGATATTACATTACAAAAAGAACCCAGAGGTTCAATATACTTTACTAGTCTGAACATGGATTGGGAACCACAAAGCCCAATCATATCTCTGTCTTTAATTCACCGTGTGGTTTGGCAAGTAGCTTAACTACTTTGACTGTGTTGCTTCATCTGTACAATGTGGGAAAAAATACTTTCTAACTTGATTGGAATTTTGCAGGATTTAATGCTTATAACATGTTTCCAAGTACTAATACCTCAATATGAGTATTATCAGCTTAGCTATGGTATATTATGGTGTATTTTCTTTTTAACAGTGAAGAGAATAGATGTATCTCTGATCCACAAGGAGGAGATTCACTGTCAAAGATAAGACCAGAAAAAGGATAATTGTTTGTTTGTTTTAAAGAATTACAAAAGTACAATATACATACAGGAAAAATAGAAGCTGTATAAATACTAGCAAATGAATGAAACACCTCATGCAACTACACACACACACAAAAAAGCACATCACTAATCCTAAGGCTCAGGCCATCAGCCTAATACATTTCAAATATAACTGCCTGAATTTTCCTACTGGAAGCTTCAAATACAGTCTTAAAGCAGACTGAATGAAGAACAACAAAAGGCAAATTAGAAACCTAGATCTTGTTAACACTGTAAATGTGGTTAAGAGTGCCCCAAACCACATGCACTATGTGCAACCTACAGCTAGGGGTGGGCGCTGCATGGTCAATTCAGGTGAATGCAAAGATGAAGCATGCACTAAGTAGTAATAGTTGTTATGCATTTTTCCTAGAGGACTACAAGTTCCTTCAGGGATCAGTGTTGTGGGTTTTATCGCACCGTGACCTTCAACTGAGCAGGTGCAGAGGGAATTGTACCAAGGTTACTGGCTCCTTTATAGCTAACAGCACACAGGTCTAACGGCGTGCATGAGTTAAGTTCATAAATCTGTCATGTTGAACGTGCAGCCCACACTGACAAGTGTAATAACCCTAACTGAAAATTCATTCAGATTTACTCAGATACAGATATTTAGTGCAGATCTGAAAAGTCCCAAACCAAAAATGCTCTGCACTTCCTCTGGCTTGTTCCCATCCACACATACCTCCCATCCCGATCCCACCCATTTTCTGATCTCCAGGTCACAGAATCACTCTTTCTAATCACATTTCTTCCAGTACCTCTTATTTTGCCACCATTAGAAGAAATTGACACAAATTATCTTGACAAAAAATACATAACGTATGGATTCACCACATGCTACTTTGCCTCCCTTCATTTGTACGTGGTGTCTGTATTTTCTGTCCAAGAAAGCTAAAGAACCACAAATACACGCTTGACTAAAAGCAAGTAACTGACTAGATAGCTGATTTCAAAAGGCTCAATTCCTCTCCTCCAGACTGAGAGAAAGCCTTTAGGTCATATAATAGTATAGGACATATATCATACAAGCTGAGGCAGGCAGAAGGTCCCACCCATTCTTCCTGAACAATCCTCATTGTTATCACCTGCTCGGCACTGAGGTGCAACCAGCTCATTACCACCACTGCCAAGAGCTAGGGAAGCGAAGGAACCACTGAGCACGGATCCAATGAGAAGATGATTAGAGATACAAGTATCAACCGAGCTTCAGTGATACTGCAACCCACATCATTTTCATAACCTTCCATCTTGGATGCAGGGAAGGGACTGAGGAACTTGCAGTCAGCCTTCAGCAGTTACACACGGCAAGACTAAACTCTATCCTTTCCATATCCTCTTGTTAAGGCTGAGAAAAAAAAATATCCTAATTAATGACATCAGCTAAGACCCTAGTGCAGATGGAGTGAAGACAGCTTCCGAGGATCACATTGTGCCAGACACTCGTAGCAAAGATCACATGTGCAGACAGACACACTCCCAAACTTCCACTGATGCAAAAAGTGTCTGGGAATCTAGACAATTCACATCAGTTTCTGCAGATGTCTCACTTGTTATCTTAAACAAAACCATATCAAAAACCTTGGTGTGTTTAATTTGCAGTTGGCAATTTCAGTTTTGTCACTCTCAGCAAGTTATGGCTACGCTGCCAGTGCTGTCTGCTTAATTCCATCTACTCCCAGTTCAGAACAAACTCACCCTTCTGTGTTTCCGAGAAATATGTAACATACGTAACATGAAAATGCCTGGATTTCCATACTCCTCTAGTTGGCCCAGGGCTTTCACCGATCAAAAATAATATTTACATCCAACTCCACCATTCCAAGACTTTTTTTTTTTTTTTTTTTTAAAGTGTACATTGTCACTCAGCGGCCACTTTTCTACGCTTCCAGGATATTGTCTCTCTCACCTACAGAGTATTTCCATCTCAAAGGGACTTCAGCCCTCCAGTCACCTTTGACTGTAAGCATTGCCAGCATTGCCAAGCATGCCAGGAAGCGTAGGTGGACCGTGCACAGATAATATTCTGTTCTGGAAAGGGAAGCATTAGCAATTCACACACTACAATGAATCAATTGCTCACCAAACTCCTCCTGGTGAAACCAAGCAATACATTTGTGATACACTACATTATTTGACTGTATTTTCAAAATACTATTGTAAAATTACACATAATAAGCATGATGATACAGGAAAGGGATATGCCATTTGAATCGTTTCAGAGATCATTTCCTTTTACAGATGGAACAAAAGTTTTTTAGTACTTCCCCGCGTCTTTTTGTGGACAGATTTTCTCTGCTACTGATAAACAAGGGGCAGACAAGGGGAAAAAAATAAGTATTTGAAAGTTTCTTTTACATTTTATGCAAAAGTTTAATTTAGAAAAATTCCAGCCAAAGGAATTTATAGCATTTTACCAGATCCAATGGAAAAAAAACCCATAATTTTTGCTTTAAAAGAGGACTTTTTGGAAGATGAACTCCTAAATCACACTGTCCAAGCCAGACTCTTGTATTTATGCTCCACCTCTGCATAGTTCATTCCCACCCTTTGCTTTCAAAATTGATATGTGATTTGCCTTAATTTCCTAAACTGCTACAAACCAGAAAAGAAAATCCACAGAAATTTTACTGTCTCTGTTAACTAGCCTGAAGACTCTCTCCCAATTACTATCTCATCTAACCTTCCCACTGAACTCCCACCTGCTGCTCACAAAACATGCCAGCTCCTACTTTCACACACCTGAAGCTATGAGAATCTTCTCCCAAGCTGCAGAATGAATGCTAGACAAAATAATGTGGTTGCAATGATGCAGTTGCCCAACGCATGTTAGAGAGGAATGGTGAAGGGGTAGATCACTTTTACACCTGGGAAGCATGGCTCCAAAATGGACTAGCCTTGTAATATCTACGGTTTCACAAAATCATAGAATGGTTAGAGTTGGAAGGGACCTTCAAAATCACCTAGTTCCAACCCCCCTGCCATGGACAGGGACACCTCCCACTAGACCAAGTTACTCAAAGCCCCATCCAGCCTGGCCTTGAACACTTCCAGGAATGGGGCATCCACAACTTCTCTGGACAACCTGTGCCAGTACACCACCACCCTCACAGTAAAGGATTTCTTCCTAATATCTAATCTAAATCTCCACTCTTTCAGTTTGAAACCATTATGCTTTGTCCTACCACTACACTCCCTGACTGAAGATTCCCTCCCCATCTTTCCTGTAGGACCCCTTCAGGTACTGTAAGGCTGCTATAAGGTCTCCCTGGATCCTTCTCTTCTCCAGGCTGAACAACCCCACCTCTCTCAGCCTGCCTTCATAGGAGAGGTACTCCAGCTCTCTGATCATCTTTGCAGCCCTCTGCTGGACTCACTCCAACAAGTCCATGTCCTTTTGCTATCCATGGAATGATTGCTTGGGGTGGGTCGGAGGAGAGTGCAGTGCTGCCAACCCAGCTGACTGTCATCACTGTGCTCAGCCACCAGCCGCCACTGTTGCCATTATGGCCTGGGAATTCAGCAGAGACATCAAGGACTGAGCTACTCCTTCATTTTACAGATGGTTCATTAACTGGGTGGAAGCACATGAGAGCACTTGGAGAGCAATAGGAAGAGGCAAGGGGCAGGAGAATTAAACTAAAGTTGTTTGGCAGCAGCTTCCAGATGAACTAAAAATCACACACAGCAAAAATATCAAGGGTGTATTTGCCAGCTGAGAGTGGCCATGTGCCAAGTTTGAGGTCTTAAAAATTAACTGCTTTTGAACTATACAAGAACAACAACAACAAAGATCTCTTATTTAAGCTCAAAAGATTTTTCATGCCTATCTAAGCTACTAATGAGAAAAAACGAGGAAAGAAAGAGACAATATCTTCAGGCTGAGAATCAGAAGAGTCAACCCCTAAGCAATAGGTTTGATTATATATTAATATTAGGGGCTTAATTACACTAAGCAAGAATGAAGCATCTATTTCAACTTCCCAGATAAATAATTCACACACCTATACACATACAGCAACCTAAGGAGTTCACACATATCCCTGCTCAAAAGCAGTTTTTAGGCAGATCTTCTCAGGTCAAAAAAATACCAGGTATCAATGAGAATATTCTCCCAACAATTTGATATCTGAAAACCCCCTTGTGAATCAGCTCTCCCAAAACTTCACATTCACCAATTCCTGTGTGCTCCTTATTACACACTTCTATTTAAAGCCAAGAAAGGACCCAATACAGTATTCAGTGCCTTACTTCTGAAGGCTAAGGGGCTCAAAAGCCGAGACCTCTTTCCAATGTAAGAACTTCAGAGTCACACAGGAACTCCAAAACCAGCATGGGAACCAAGAGCTGGGGTTTCTGTCCTGTTCCCCATGTTTTGTTTTAGTTGCCTTTTTTTTTTTTTTTTTTAAGAAAAAAGCTACACATTACTTCCATAAATTTTTATATTCATATCATAGAATCACTGTATTATATATATGTATGCACCCTTCAGAAGCCTAAACTTCAGATAATGGATATTATAAATGCTCAATTTGAGGCAGCAGTATGGTTTGAAATATGGAAAGCTACTTAAAATTTTCATTATGAGACTTTTTTCTTCCCTATACTCACACACATACATATGCATGTATCTATTATATATAAATAAAAAATGTTAACATCTTGAATTGCTGACCCAATATGAGAATTACTAGCAGCTTCTCATATAAAGGACATGGCAGAGCCCTTTCCGTTTCTACTTTCAGTAAATTTTTCAAGCATTCAAGACAACATTTTGGATGCTCAGCTGTGATTACTTTGCTAAAATGTAGTGCTACATACATTAACGAGTTTAATTCTTGGAATGCAAAAATGGTTTCTTTCTTTTTAGCCATAATTTGACAGTGAGGATTGCGAATTTACCTCCCTGCCAAAATAAGTTTACCTCCTAACCAAACAGGACATTTCTTCCACAGAAAATCATGAATGACTAAACTATGAAAAATGAAAGCTGGCAGGTAGCATTTCTGAACTTACGTGTTTCTTGACCCTGCCAGAGAGAGTTAATCGGGGTCAATATGCAAGTGGGAGAGGAAGGAAAAGGATGGGGTGCTTCCAGAAGTGCAGTCTCCTTTCCCCACAGCCAGCAGCAAAGCAGTGCTCCTGCAACACATTTTTGAAGATCACTGTGTTGGAGCTGTTTGCAATAGTCAAATATTTCATTTTTCACTTTCATGAGCCCAGAGATGCAAGCACGGATGCCCAAGCCAGCTTCCACTCTCCCTGGATTTCTCTACCATGTAGTTGATGTTCTGTTCAAAAGTAATGTGCACATTGCAACTGCACGACCTACCCCAGCACTGGCTGCATTTCAAAACTAAGCAACAGAAGACATCTCAAAAACCCAGTGATGTGAAGTTTCAGCAGTCCTTGACAGCTTCTGCTTTTGGACAGCTTTCAAGTGCAAGGCTACCTGGTCATGCTTTGGAGAAGAGAGTAGGTGAACCCTGGAAGTAAATCTCTTCCGTCCCTCTAACCTCCTTCCCTTGTTATAGCATGATCAGGGTGTCTCCTCTTCTCCCTTACTATTTAAATTGTGATTTCCATCCCTCGAATATTTACTTCACAAACACGCATGGCTGTTCAGCACATCCCTGCCTCCCCCAGTTCTGACACCCACTTCATCACAAGCATGACACAGAAGTTTAAGGCAAGAGTACATGGGTGCGCTGGGGACAAGAAGCACACCCTGAATCCGGCAAGCAGGGTGGAGACTTGTTCCTGTGATCCTTCTACCCTACCTTTGAAGGACTTCATCCAAGGAAGTTTTCAGACCCTTTCAGAAATGGGACAGGGCTGCCCAGCACTCAGAAGTCAAAGGAACATTTTTATTTCCCACGTGATTTACTTGACCAACACTATTCACAGTCACAGACTTTGTCAGCTGGTTTGGTTGTCTTTTTGAAATTATGTGTTTGCTGTGGAAAAGGAAAACAAAACTTTGTTCTCACGCATCTCTGGTCCCATCATGTCAGAGCACTTATCTCTTACCCCATGCTTACCTAAGCTGCAAGCTATACATTCAGAAGACTGTTTTGTTCAAGGCTGTACATCCTTGAGAACTCTGTATTCTCCTGACAGCATAAATATCTACTGAAATTAATGAGATGGTTTGGAAGTTGCCTATGAGAAAGCAAGTATTACCAATTAAAACTTGCTGAACTGGGACTGTGGTGAGTTATGACCAATGGGGAAGCCGCCACTACTTGCAATGTAACTTTCTTTCGTTAATGTAAATGCATGTATTTGAACCATAGGTTTTATTACCAGGAACAATTGCATAAGCAGAATATTTCACTCTTATTCACTGTTCCAACTGAAACTACCTAGAGAAGCGAGAAACCTTTACCAGCAGGACAGCATTTAACACCATACCCTCATCATACAATGAAATCTATGTTAGAGGAGAAGAATCAAATAACACAATGAGATCATTTACAGAAGAGGATTATAATCCTCTCTCTACTGTTCTCTCAAAGAGTGAGAACAGTATCTCCGTATATCTACTAGTCATGGACCTCAAAATACTGTAGCAACTCAAAGGTCAACATCTCCAAGGCTTGGCCACTTCAGACTGAAATTTAACCTTCTAAAAAGCACCTACACACTTGTTTTGTCTTAACTAAGTCCCGGGAAAACCATACTTGTTATAACCACTACCTGGAACAACCCTGGCTAAATGCTATTGTGAGCTGAACTTGTCCCAACTTCCATTCCTGTGTAAAAGAGATGGCTTTTAAGAGAATGGCTCCTAAAGCTGCTTCTTGAGGTAAGAAATTTGAAGGGTTTTTCACCTGCTTCCAACACAGCCACTTTCAACACAAATTTTCTTAGATATAGCACTGGAACAGAGCATGAGCCACAGAAAAATCAACATACAGCAAGTAGCATTGCCCAGATAAGGGGACAAAAGGAGGGGCCACAGCACTACACTTCCATACAACGTCATGGACACCCTGGATGGCAGTAGGGGAATCCCACCAACTGCCACTATCATAAGGGATAGCAGTCTCTGAAAAGTTGACCTCTGCCATCACCTAAATGCACTTGTCAAAGCACTAACCCCATGACCACTTCCCCTTCTGCTGTAAGGAAAGGAAACAGAACTAATGAATATGCTTCCCAGGGATGGTAGGAGTTCTCCGGTATATCCTCAATTTTTCAATATGCTTTTTCAAGACCTCTTCTTATCTTAACCATGTAACATCCATTAGTTGGAGACTGTTTTGTTTTTAGAGTGAAACACACAACTTAGTGAGTTTCAGTCCGTTCTAAGCTGTCCACAGTCACATTTGTGGTTTTCTATAAAGTCACTCAAGAAATTCTTTACATGAGAAGTAATCATGCTTGTATGCAGCTTGTGTGCAGGTTGTTCGGCAAATGATACTTAAGTCTTGTTGGTCAGTTTGAGCAGACCCATTTTTGCCTTTTTTTTTTTTTGGAAAGGAAATGTTTCTCAAAAAACAGATTAAAGGGGAATCATGCATATTCACAAGTTCACAGTTTGCTCATAATGAATATTTTATACCAAAAAAAAACGCTCCAACCATTCATCTAAACTTTATGACAAAATGAACCCTTCTTTGAAGGAACAGACAAGGGCATTTTCCAAGAGCAGGTGAGAACTGAAGCAGAAGGTCAACTATATGGCAAAGGTAATTTTGTTCTGAAAAGTGTATCTTGCAGAGGAACTTCAGTTTCCTGTGAACAACCTCTTTTTATTCACTATCAGCTTGCAGCTACAAGGTTAGACCAAAGAGATACAGTCAGATTCTGAGATTGCTTTGAAAGCCTGTTTTATTTTCCTAACTCTACTTTCCATCTCAATTCCCCCCTCAAATATGTAAGTGTTCTCCTATACATTCCCCTTCTAAAAAGGGCACATTTGAGTTGTGGATGAGACAATAATAGTACATGATCATTCACACAGAGTATGCACGTATAAAAAAAATATGATGTTCATTTATCAGCAGTTAGTTAAGTCTGTAAAATATGAGGCAATCCCTTAAGGCTCCGGGAAAGTTCTGCAGCACTCTGATATGGCAACATAATGTTTTTGTTGTATCCTGGTAGACAGTGAAGATGTTTCATTGACAGCAAAAGGCACATCGTGGTTACACCTTTCAGCCGAAGGCTGATCAGAACAGAGTATCTGCTCTTATCTGGAATCATCAGTTGTAAAGATTTCAAGTATACATGTAATTTTTATGCAAGTTGAGCCTTAGCTTGTAGCTATTTTAGCATTGGAAAAAACATCCTCTTAAGTGGATTATTTGCAAGGTGGCAGCTGATCAGAAAGCTAGATGCATCCTAGCAAAAGTAAAGAAAACAAAAACCAAACACACCCACCAAAAAAAACCAAAAAACCACCAAACAACAAAAAACAGGGACAAATAGTTCCCACCAAAGGTCAGCTTTCTGACCATGTGAATGAGGTACCCCACCACAGTGCCATTCAATTGCATAAGTCAGTTTTAAGAAGATTGCCTTGCTGTTGTCAGGGGATGTGCGACAGATTCACAATTTTCCGCGCTTGACAGCCAGAGTACTTGTCACTTAGTTCCATCTGGTAGAGAGATAACATTTCATTAGTGTTCTTGCTTAACCTTATAGCTCAGAGCTTTGACTCTGCAAAGTCCTGAGCATCTCTGAAGAGGTGCTGAACACTCAGCACCCAACTAATTCAGTATGTTTCAGCTGCTTGCAGGATCAAACCCTGACTTTCCTTGGGAAAGATATGGTATTTCCTCCTCCTGGCTCACTGCTGGTTTCTTTCCATTTTAAAACACTCCCACAGAATAAACTTAAATCCACTGTAGTTGGCTAGGTTGCCATTTTTAATAGAGACAGCGCAAAATAATTTTACATAAACATGACCTGCTGAGGCGACTGGACAGGAGATGTCAGTGGATATGAAACAAATGCTTACAGGTCTCTTGGGCACCAGGTTATATATTTCTGTGGCTTCAGCAAATCAAATCCTTCAGTCCTGTCACCGCATTTAGTATGGATTATCCTAGCCCTGGACATTTGGAAACAAATTAAGAAAACAGAGCCAGGATTCCCCGGTTCCCTCTCTGCTCTGCCATGGGCTTTGGCTCTGCCTCCGTGCACAGACCTCAGGTTGTCACAGAGACCCGACGTGGGACCAGCTGATCCACCCACGTACAAACTATCCCCAGAACAGGCTTCCCCCACAGGAATAAGGTCTGATCCTGACCTCGGTCAAGTCACTTAACCTCTGCTAATCCACCTGTGAAATGGAACTAACGAAATACAGGGGTATTGTCAGGCTTAATTATTTAATACTCTTTCAGGTACCTCGAGATCCTTGTGGGAGAGACAGTGTACAGCTGCACAGCATTATTATTTTATTAAATGAAGTACCTATCAGTATTTCACCCTCAGTAGAATGACTGCTGAGACTGAATTGCCTCTTCACATTAGTTGTACGCACTGATGAACAAAAACGCATTAAGAAGTGGTGCCGAGGGAAATGAACTTATGCTTCACCCAGCCCTTCTGCAAAATGATGTCACTGAATCTTTGAAATTAAGCTTATTTGAGTTTTGGGGAAGGGGCTGCAGTTAGCCACCAGTTTGAGGGGATAGCCTGGATAGGAGAGGCTCGCTGTTTCCCACAAGGAAATGACAGATGAGCAGGGAAGAATTTCTGGCAGTGCCTTGGTTATGCTCATTTTTTCCAGTCTGATAGTGGTGCAAATATACCCCTGGTCCGTTAAAAGGGATGACACACACAGTCTAAAACTCAAACGTCATTAATGTGCAGCATGTGAGAAAACAAAGACTTTTTGGACAATAAGTTACCCAAATTACAGCCACACATGCTGCAGGGGGAAGGACAGATGGCACAAGAACTGGAGATACAAGAAACAGATTTGTGACCACAAGAAAAAAGATTCAGGAGACATTTCTACCCAGCTAGAAATATCCAATATTTAGCAAAGCAAATACCAATGAATCCTTCTTAGGGGGAAGAGAAGAGAAAGACTGAGAGGTCAGAGAAAACAGTTATCTTTATAATAAGAATTATGCATCTATGAAAGGAGGCCTTTCAGCTTTCCCAAAAGGGTAAGTAATCCTCAAGGATTCCACAGCAGAAAACATGGAAAGAAAATTCAGCGAGGTGCACAAGGACAACAGGCTGGTATGCTCCCTCCCCGAAACACAACCGTGAGACAGAGGCAAAACTGAGTGGGAGGATGAAGTCACCTGGCAAGTCTCCACTGGTGATGATACCTTTGGAATAAATGACACAGCATCCCGTTGTACTACACGGCTTATATAAGACTTCAGGGAAATGTAAAAGCCCAGGTGGGGGAATATTAGACTGTGTTTGTTTTAGACCACCAAATCGCATTAGGGAGCAGGATGATTTAATCCTTGAATACTTGTTTAACATGGAGAAATAAAAACTGCATTACACATGACTCCAGTTTGCTGGAAGCCCCCACAGTTTGTAATTAGACATTTCTGAAAATTATAGATCATTTTTAACACAGCACTTGCACATGATAACCTTTACATGAGGAATCTCAATTTTGTACTTACTATGTTTCTGAAGGTTCAAAGTGAACTAGTTATGAAACTGCATATTGGCAGTCTCCACAAGGACTGGTTTTGACTCAAACTCATTCAGCATAGGTGCAGGCAGCTCCACAGCCACTAATACTCAATGTTTTACTTGAAAAGACAATGGTAAAGATGAGTGGGGAAAAAAAAAAAAAAAAAAAAAAAAAAAAAAAAAAACACCCCCAGGGAAAAGCGAGGAAGGAAGGTTTGA
>VXBJ01003374.1:951532-995142 GCA_013400055.1 Nycticryphes semicollaris | reverse complement strand
TATATATATAAAGTATATAAATCCTTTGCAGAGGTGATGAGACCCATACAACTATTTGCAGAGAAGTACGAATTTTGCAACATTTGGTCCAGTGTGATATATTGACATTAGAAAGTAGTAACAGTATTACTATCAGTAGCCCGTATTTCCCAGCTAACTTATATCTAGCTCTGGTACAGAAAGCAACCACAGAAGGGAGTTCTGAGCAGTTCTTTGTGCATCTAGCACTGAAACTTTCAGATGTAAAATTATGATGTAGAAGATAAAGCATCATTAAATGCATAAGAAACCCCTCGAATTGACAGATAGTAAGTAGCAGGGCTGTTGTACAAAATAATTCACATCAGTTTCTAATCTGGACTCATTCAAACAGTACATTTCAGTTACAAATACTTAAAACTGTACGAATTAAACTCCTATAGAATAGAGAAACAGGTGCTTCTACAGCTCAAAAAGCTGATGCTAGAGAAGTCATCCATGAGCAAGTTGTGCTGTTGTTGGGGTTGGGGGAAGGTGGGGGCAATTTTGCATGTGTAATATTATGGTGTGTCATGTTAAAATACACAGACAAAAGGGGAATTGAGATAAGATCAGATTTTCAAATGGTGTCAGCATAACACTGCTATACCAGCTGAAGACACAGCCTCTTAAAATCTCTAAAGGCCTTTGAGCCACTTAGACAGACAACATCATACAAATGCAAAGTGAGGTATCCTTGTATATTAGTGGTGAATCACTGCCTTGTTCCTCTTAGGAGCAAAGATAAACAGAGGGACATAAGTCAATATAAAGACAAGATAAAATATATGCAGATACAGTTATGTCCCATTAAAATATACTTAAATGATCATTTTCCTCCTGCCTCTTCTCTTACTTCAAAGATTCTTCCTCACCCCAAACTTCTGCAACACTGATGGTGATCTCGCTTGCAGTGGTAGGGAAGTCTGCTAAAATCACGCACATAGACATATTTTTGCACAAGGCGGCAGAAATCAGTCATCAGTTATTTGCTTGGTTGTTCCTTTCAGCAAATCAAGAGTGCCATAAAGGCAGAAACATTTTCAAGCTTTATCAAGTATAATCTGACAACCCCCTCTGGTAAAACCACAGATATAAATAAGCATATTCTTCACACGCATCAGCCTGCTACTCATGACAACACAGGGGTGACCTACAGGCTAGAAGATCCTACATACCCTTTCTCCTTGAGCCATTTCAAAGTTTTCACTACCCCAGAAGTTGCACTTTCCTTCCCTTTTATCCCTATCCAACCTCAACTTTGAGGAAATGCTGTAACATTGGGTATCCTGAAGGCTATCCTTAGTCCACATACAATGTTTTCTGGTTTACCCAATTGTTTTTGCCAATTGAAAAAAATAAAAAAAGAGTCTGATATTAAACCAACTCCCAAATAATGATATTCCTCCCTCAGCAATGCTTCTTCAAGTTAGGAAAGAATAAATTATCAGGCATAAGTCACCCAAATTATACCTATAGCGTTCAAGGAGGCCATGTCCCCTGTACTCCTCTGCTAATTCAGGCCACCTCCACTCCTTCCAAGACAAGCCTGCAAAGAGGGGACTAGCCCTACAGCCAAAGGGGACCAAGTGGTGCTACTTTAGTGGTACAGGCAGGAAGACAACAGCCAACTCAAATCCATACAGAAACCCAGCAGAAAGGTCATCCACCCCACACAGACACCTTGTACCCCCCTCAAAACAAGAACTAGAAAATCAAATAATTTTTTTCATCAAGATAAATAACATGAAGAACTGAGGAAGGAGGAAGGGAAAGTCAATGAAATCTGTCTGCTTCTACCAGCCCAGTCATACTACTCCCTTTTCGGATTGCCTGGATCACTGCCTATGAAAGCAGTTCCAAATCCAAAGATTTCTTGACTTCAACATGAATTAGCAAATGATGCAGTGTAAGTGTGTATTGCTCTATTATTCCACTGTGCTCCCAAAGTTTAAGCCATTCACTCAGAATGAAAAAGAATGCAGACTGATTTCAGCAGCCAGTCAAGCACATCATGAACAAATACCAGCTAGTTACAGAGCAGAGGCCTCATGAGCAACTTCTCGGCTGAAAATTGTTCAGAAGCAATTTGGCAAACACCAACAAGTTGCAAAGAGAAGCAAGGACTGGATTATGAAGGATTTTAAAATGGAAGAAAACTAAGCTAGATTTTGCCATAAATTATTTGATCATCTCTAGCAATATATGAAGAGATTTATACATTTTGATGTATGTATTCTTCTATTGTTTTAGAAAAAGACATCTACATGTTGCTACAGGGTATTCAGTAATGACATTACTCCTGTCTTAATGCGTGTTTTTCAGCAAAACTGTACCTTAATTATGTTATCTAATCCCAGCAGCTGATGAATTATCTAGCGTTTTATACCCTCTGGTATTGAATCTGACAGGACAGGATCTATTAACCTACAAACTCCTGAACTCACATTTAAACTTTCCATTGTCCTGAAAACAAGTTTCCTGTATTTATTACTTGGAACTCCATGGAAAATGGTGATGGAAAGTAGTGTTCATTTCAGGACAAGAGTCACCAGGAATGGAGAGCATACAGCCCTGAGTGCACTAACCTATACACATTCCAGCAACAGTAAAGCATCCAGTACCAAAAACCAGCTTTCTACATGGATTCAAGAGTTTAAAATTATTTTTGTCTCTATGGCTACAGGGGCAACAACAGAATTATATTCCCATTCAACCAGTATTGAAGTTGTGACCTATATAGGTCCAGGGCTGAAGCTGTACAAGCTGCTGTGAGGCTCTCTTCCAGCCAGTACTATACATGCATTACTTGAGAAACACTCCTTCTGTGGAGCAGAGTTATCTGCAATATCTGAAGTGCCCAGGTACTGCGATGAGCGGGGAGCTGGGGGGAAAGGGGTGCAATCTACATGGCTGCCACTACGAAGGGGTTTTGAAGTGTACAGATAGCATATCTTTCCTTTTTGCAGAAGGCTGTAAGACACTCCACTGCTTGTGATAACACATTTTCACAGGCTACTTTAACCCCTCAAGGAGGTACTTAATGAAGTAGAATAATACAATAACTGGACTTCTGCTGGGATTTCAGTCTCCGAATGCTGATAGAAAGCTCGGTTTCTCATAGCCCCTTGACTTTGGCAGGATTTCTAAAAGCACCAAAAAGAAAGAACAGCACAAACCCAAATGCATCCCCAGATCCAGGCTTAGTTGTGTTTACTCTGGACATCTCTGTTATCAACTGTGAGTTACCACAGGAGCCAAGTATATTGCATTACCAGCCCCGCTTTACAGCGGCAAAGCTTAAGCAGAGAGCAGTTAATGGATTTGCCCACGGTCCCACATGTGACCTGACCCACCCCCCAGCGAGTCCTGCAGCACTGACCTTGCATTCCCCTTCATTCCCTCATCACAGAGGCATTTCTGCACCATCTCCCACACCTTCTCTCATGCTTAGAACAGCTTTCCAAGCTCTAGTCAGCACACATCAGCCCCTCACCTCATTCAAACTGCTCCTGAGAAATCCCTTTGCCTACAAACATCAAAGAGCAAGCCCTGCGCTGAGCTTGTCATTCACACGGCATGAGAATCTGGCCTCCTGTGTTGGTATAAACAGAGGACCCAATAAAATATAGGTGCATCTAAACTCAGAAACCATGAATCCACAAGCTATAATATCCTGCTCCACCCTTCTCTGATGTCTTATATCCTCCTTTATCACATCTGTGTCATTTAGACCAGTAAGAAATTCATGAGAGGGACCCCAGCCTCTGTCTGTTTCTTAAGACATACCTAGAGCAAACACGGGGATTATACAGTAAGACAGAGAGTCCCCAAGTCTCCTGCTGTAACAGCACAGTTACAGTTTCAGACAGCCTGACTAAAACGTTGTGAATGCATAAAAGCAAATGGAAACATTCTGTTTTGAAAATGTGATGTCTGGGCACTTTCCCGTGGTTGAACTTATTTTTCTAAGGAGTGTTTGTCTCAAGAGAAGCTAAGCCTGCTGAACCTTTTCCAAGACTAAAGAAAGCATATCAGTCCAGACGCCAGTTGTCCCAGTGAACATTTTTCCTCCGTCTGTCCCCAGGCTGTCTGACCTCTCCCCTCGACCAGTGGAGCCATCCTGGGCTGAGTCTGTTCCAGCGCCCTGGTCTGTAGAGGTCAGAGGTACCACACAATCAAAGCTGCTATCGCAAACACCTCCGTGGGATTACAGCATACCGAGAAACCAGGGCAAGCTTCCTGGTACTTTCAGAGTTGCTACGTATGCGAGGAATAATGCCCTTGGAATATGCCACATAGCACAGCAATCCTTCACTCCCAGCTCCCGGGGATGACCTCAGCACTGCTGTTTGCCTTGCACAAAGATCAGTGAATCCAAGAACACAGGTTAATCCCAGGTGTAATTCACTGAACTAACTAATAGCTCAGGGGATTTGTTTGTTTATTGAGGGGAGGGGAGAGAAAGGAAGTGGCATCTCCCCATTTAGAAATGTGAACTTGAGTCCTCCCAAACGCAGAGGCGTCTACCTTCTCTTCAGCTCAGCTGAATGAGCTGCTCATACCAGGCACCCCAGGTCCATCCACGGTCACCACTCAAGCAAATGTTCTTGACTAGCACAGCTCACCTAGTCCGCTGTAGGTCTGGGAGCAACCACACCAGCAGGTCACTCATCTGAGGGGTCACCCCCAGGCCACAGAGGCAATTCTGGGCAGAGCTGGGAATTAGAGGCTGAACTCCTGGGTCCAGCCCTTCTTTAATCACCAAGTGCCTCTTCCTTGCCCCAGGGAGACCAGGGCAGGCCGCCGAAGGAGCTGCATTCAGCTCACCAGCAGAGCTGACGGTATCTGTACTGCTCCTGGTGTGACTCCAGTGCAAAGGTCATTAGTTGCAGTCACACAAATCACCTAATTTGCATCTCTCTAAAGTGTAGCTGTAAAAATACTTTAGGGAATTATCACAGGGTGAAAGGAATAAATTTGGCAGAGCTGATGAAAAATGCCATCTCTTTATCTACAGGCACCTTCGCTGCCAGGCCATCTCAGCCCAACCCTGACCTGCAGGGCTGAATTTCTCATGGTAGATGAGAGCACAAGTTCAGTGTCTGCAGCTTTGAGCTCTGTTGAGTGCCACAGCTCACAGCAGCGAGTTTGCTTTGACACATGGTGCCACAACAGAGATTTCTGCAGAAAGCAGCCACTAGGCACCTATTCCTATTGACTTAACTCATTTTCCTACAGCCACTACTAAACCGAGTTGGATTCACATGTACAAAAGGATATGAAGCTTAATGCCATCCTGTGAAATATCCAGGCCCCATTACAATTGGGGTTTGGAAAGAGATTTGCCTCCAGGACTTACTACCAATATCACACACGCTCCACCATTTTGGACCTCACCTGAGCAGTTTGCAACGCTGTATTTGCTGCACTCCCATGTCTCTTCAGCCAGCGTCTCCACCTCTCTCCACTTTCAGAGGTGGATTTCATTAACTATAGCAATTAATCAGGCATCTTAACTCCACCCAACCTCAAATGTCACCTCACAGCACCTGCTGCACTCTAAAATTATCTCCATAGTAGTAATTATTCCAGGACCTCACAGGACTTCTGGCAAACATACCCTCAAGTGGACCATCCCTTGGGAAATGCCAAATCATCACATCCACAGAATAAGCCTCTCCCACTGCAGCTCAGGAAAGGCATGCTGCTCTCCAGGTGTATCAAACAACACTGACAGACTGCAGAAATCCACAGTTATTTGGAAACTACTGCACTACTAGTGAGTGTCAGGTATCTCTCTGATAGCTTCTTCTTGGATCTCGGTATGCAGGACAGTGTCATCCAAAGAGGACAGCCAAGGATAATAAAGCTCCATAGGGATGACACATACAGGGTCTTCCAAAATCTGGAAGCACAGTCCATAGCACGTTAAACTGAAGGATTATTCTTACTGGAAAATCAGCAACAACATACTAAACCTTTCACGGTGGTTCAGGCATCACAGACACTTTGCTTCATGAAAACATTGTGGAAAAGCGACTGATATGTAGGTTTTTCCATAGCAGAGTCTTGGTTCCCCAGACCCAGGCACGAGGTGTCACAAGGGTGCAGCATGTACCCTTCCAAAATCTTGTTTGCTATGATTATATGCAAAAGGATTAGTCTGAAAAGTCTTAAAGTGCACAGAAAGGTTACAAACAGTCAGTAAGGGAGCAGAGATTAGATCCCATGGGCTGTTAGGCATCAGCAGAGTGCATTTGCCCAAGGCTATTCTGTGTAGGAAAGTCTGTGCTGTTCATGACATTTTACTAGTTGGGCAGGAACACAACAGAATATTTGACAGGAATATGACAGCAGGGTCTTTATATGGCTCAGCAATCTTCACACGGATCAATGAAGCAGCACTGGTCCAACTCAGACTGAAAGAAGTGCCAAGAAATAAATAATTACAAGGGTGGGGCTTCCCCCCCACCCCCACCCCCTTTTGCTTTTAAGAGTCTTTAAATCAACAAACAGCTACATACTCTACCTATTTTCAAACTCCACCATAGCCCTTGAGGCTGATATTGCAGACAGGCTAAATACTGTATCTAGTGTTTCACCTGCCCCTATGCAGTAGGAAGGATGTGCACAACCTGATCCCTCTTGAACCCATGGACAAACAGCTCACAAATTCTTGGAAATGTATGAGCTACTGGGTGAAGTATAGGGACAGATCCAGGAGATTCTGCCACTCCAGATATTTCTTCACCTAAAGGCAATAGGACCCAAAGACGTCAGAGCACAGCTCGTGGGTCTTTGCTTTGGTTGCATGTTGCAAAAAACACACAAGAGCATTCATCCCACCCAGTTTCCTTTAGGTCAACTGTAGTTATGCTGGTGGCACCACCACCACAATAGACCCTCATAGAGAGGATCAGAATATCCACCCACCATTGGCTCCAAACACAATATGAGGTCCAACCGGTAAAGTGACCTGCAGTAACTTAAAAACAAAATGCTGCCAATTAAATGAAATTCTGCTGGCCCACTTAACTTTTCATTCGGGAAAGAAAAGTAGTGTATGCCTTAAAAATGTGGTTTGCTTAAGTTCAACTAGAAGTAATTGCAGCATTCTTATTATTAAAACACAAGAAAATGTATTGTTACACAAGTCGGGCATCTTGCAACTCTTGTCTTTTGGCCTAGGCCTCCAGAGACGATGATGTTGGTCTTCAAGATGTCAGCCTTCATTTTTAAGGCTTAAACCTGTCATAATATGGAGAAATCCTAAAAATAAGAACTAAATGCAGCTGGCATTCAGAAATCTATGTGGGGAAGGCTTGGCAACATATTTGACAACTTTTATTTATCAATTTATTTCAGATCAACAGGGTTTGATACTGCACGTCAAACTTGTATCTGTATATTCAAAGAATTGAGAACAACTTCTACAAGTCAAACTGCTTCCCTCAGGCTTTTAAAAAAGTTCTGGACTTGGGGGAAGAGTTAAACAGCAAAATGGGCTAAATTGTTTGAATTGTACTTGTTTGTTTTTTATTTAAAAATAATAGAAGGCTCAGATAACAAGAAATGAAACATTAGTTTGGTCAGAAGCAAATTTTGCTTGTGACAATTTTCTTCTCAGAAGAGAAAGAGCTAAGTCTGTTTCAGTTGGCCCAAACTACTTGTTTACAGGAAGACACTGAATGGAGAAGTCAGAGGGGCTATGATTGTTGCATTTAAATTGTCAGTATTGCTACCTACATCATGTCCTATATGAAAAAGGACAAAAGTAATTACAACAATTAAGTGGTTAAGCAAAGCTGGACAGTCACAGGGGACACCAGAAGAAACTGTCTGGAGACAGGTCAAAACCAAGCCCTGCTGCAGTGAGCAGAGAACTCTGGACCCCAGTGGCAACCATAGCCTGTCCTAGCTCTGTTTCTTTGTTACCTCTGTCACATCTCTCAGACACCCATAGCCATACTTCTGCAATCCACTGCTGCAGGCAGAGGTCAGACACCACCAGTCCCTCTCTTTTTCCCCTCTGCAGAGGCCACCAGTCACACCTATGTCATGAAACTAGCCACCTCAGAAAGCCCGCAGAGCAAGCACAGCCACGTCTCTCAACCTCTCCTCGGGAAGGTGTAAGATTAAATAAGTATAGGGCTCTGCTACCCAAAGACCATACACTTTGCGCAACAGAAACCATCTTACTCCATCGCTGCTCCCCGGCACGGAGGCTGACTTTTGGCATCTACGGTTACACCCCTCATCTTGCCCAAGAGCAACTGCTCCATTTCTCCGCTACAGAGAGCAGTGGTTTATTTTGGCAAGTTATTCTTCTTTTGTAAGAAGTATTTTGTATTTGTATAACCATATAATTTTGTAGCTGGAACTTTCCCTTCCTTACTTAGCAGGTGATGCTGTAGGAGGGCAAATGGTAGTCATCGGTTTGACATGTTGAGGCTCATCAGCTCTTTGCTGGTGAACAGTTTTTGTTTCTGAGGTCTAGACCAGAGTAAGACCCTTGCGGCAGTGGTAACTCAAGCCTCACTACACAACAAGTCAGAAAAAAAACCCCCCAGTCTTCTGTGGGTTACAACTCTATCTTGGGTACCTGCTTAGCCTCTGGGCTCTTTCGCAGTCAGAGGAACAGAGTTAACTCTTTCTGATTCCCTCTGCTTCAAGTCAAAAAACCGTATTCATAGACAGCCTGCTGCACACACTAACATCAAGTCTGTTTCAGCTGATAAAAAAAAAAAAAATCTTTTAAGTGCATGCACATAGGGATGGAATAAGAAGGTGGCAGATATCTGTGAAGAAGGCATGAAAGTGAGAAACAAATCATGCTTGGTTATGAGAGCTAAAGCTGTATCAAAACTCGACCCGTAAACAAACCAGAAGTGTTCTGCAGTCCCAATGGGGACAACCTCCAGCAAGATGTTAAGATGAATCAGGAGAAAACGTTTCATTCTGCAGAGGTTTCTGCTCTGTTCATCCAGGACATGGCTCAGTCTTGTTTTAGGAGAAGTGATCATCACAGATTTCAGACTTTGCAAGCAGCAGAAAGGCACATGAACTTGGCCATGAGTCAGCCCATGCCAGCAAGGGCCCTGAGTCATGCCGCTCTCACCCACATCTGACCTTCCCCAGGAGTCAGCAGCACCAGAGCTGGTCATGGCACCGCAGACACACTTCACTTCCAATTTCTTCAAGTAAGAGGACAGTTTCGATAAAAATCAAATAAGCCTGTGCCTGATGCTAGTTTCTTTCATCAGAGCTTTCAAACAATGCTCAGTTCAAATCAGCCTTATTTGTACTTGTTGCATAAAGCCACATGTTTTACCTACAGGCCATTGTGCTACAGTGAAGATACAGTGCACCCAAGACATCTAGGAATTTCACTTTCTGTCCAGCACACAGATGTTGGAGACTAAGCAGACATTATCGCTGCAAAAACACATTAAATGGGTTGACAAAAGGATGACTTAAATCACTCAAAGACCAAGGGGGAGAGTGACAGTCTTTTCTAAATTTACATATTTTACTCTTTAGCAAGAAACGAAACAAAATCTACATTAAGGACGCGATTGAGATTTACAAAGTGTAAGCACTTGGAGTTACAAACTGCCAGAATTTCAGATGTCAGTGTAATCTCAGTTCAACACTCTTGTGAATGCGCACTAAGAGACAGGTTTTACTTATTCGTATCACCCACCAATGAATGCAGGCACCTCATGAGTGGAAAGCAGAGCTGCATTACCATAACACATTGACAGAAGTTTAAGAAGGGAGGGGGGGGTGGGGGGGAAGCAAACTCAAAAAAAATAAACTGGGTAACATAATACTGGATAGAAACAAACTGAAAATGCATGAGGGGTTACTAGCACAATAGCCCACACCAGAGATACAGTTAAAAGCTACACCTCTGTGTCCTACAAAGAGTGATTTTTAGCAGTCAAAAGGAGAGTGGACCTTATACACCTTCGTTGGGCTTTTTTTTTTCTTTTTTAAAAAAAGCCAACAATAAACCAAAACAAAAGAAACCAACAACAAACACCATACAGCAAACAAACAAAAACACCCCAAGATTTTCAGCATCATTTCCCCCTCAGTCTCAAGGAGTATTTATTTCTGAGCATGTACTTCAAAGTAAATTACTATATAGATAAAGAGTATTCAAAACTGAGCAAAAATGTAAGTAGCCCACAAGTATCTCCCATATAACCGCTTATCTTCATTTCTATCTTCAACATAGATGCAGATTTGTTGGAAAGTAGAAAAAGGTCATGCTATGTATTTCTGAAGCACCAGACAAGACAAAACCGCATTCAATTATTTAAAATACCATCCAGCTGCTAGTATGGCATTTCTTCTTACCTCTAGGATTGAGAAACAGAAGTTTTTCCCTAACTAAAACTACAACTTGGTTTAAATTTTGAAGCCATTCCTGGTCATCCTTCTAAAACACAGTCAAAATAATGGTTGGTCTCGGACCTGATCAGCTATAGCCATGGCTGAAGGGAAATATCTGAACTGCTTAAAAAAACCAAATAGTAGCTCTAGGGAATAAGTGTGTATTCTTGGAACAAAAAAATTAAACACAAATGAGAAAACACAATTTCATTCTTTTTTATTGAATATTTTCTCTGTAACTGAAAAGAAAAGCCCTACAAGATGCAGAAGTTAAATAGATTCTGTGGAGTTGCCCAGAAATGCACTCTCATTAAATGTCATTTTAAGGAGTGCTAGCATTGCCAGCTCAAAGTGTTTAAGCACCATCATGACTTTTCAAGCCCTGAGAATCTTGTTATTTGCCTTATGGCTTTTTCACACATTAAATGCACTCGGATCACAATTCAAGCTTGACTCCATAACCATCTCAGTAATATTGAGACTCCATATCATTTCAGAAGAAACTCAAGAGTCAAAATATAGAAAAGCAAAGGATTTTAACGTAACCATGATTTGATGGACTAGAGGGTGTGAGCACAAAATATTGCAAGAATAATAATTAAAATCACAGGAGTTGGAAGCACTTAGGCAACCTCAAGAAATTTATTACATTTTCTAGCACGTATTCAATCCAGCTCACATGCCTCCAAGGGCAGGGGTATCACAACTTTCATCAAGGGGTGTTGCTGCTGTCACCTTAACTTTATCATCAAGATTTTATTTTACGTCTGTTTCTTTCCCACAATTCTAGCTCACACATGTCTTTGTTTACTTCCCTCCTCCTGCACTGCAGCCATTCAAATATTCAAAGAGGGGCTTCCTAACTCGCACTCCCTCTGCTGACTCTCCAGTGGTGCAAAGGATTATTTTTTTTTATTTTTTTTAATTTTTATTTTTAATGGGCTATACACCACACTCTTCATTCTAAAAACATCCTGGCACTGTAACACATTTTTTTCCAAGGGCAAAATGGGAATCCAACCCACTGATCTTTGAAAGATTCAAGTCAGGTGGGTCTGTGGAATTTTTTGGTGGCTTGATGCAACTGGACAGTGTCACTGATTTCTGTGTTTAATTATGCGTTCTGAGGAAACCAGAGACCATTAACAGTTCCTGTAGTATCAGCATAATGTATAAAAGCAGACAGCTGCTTGTTCTTCCCAGAGACCTTGATATCATCAGTAGCCCTGGATTGCACACACCACAGCCTTGTTATATATACATAGTGTTGCATAGTGCTTGACCTAATATTATAATGATGAGCTCACTCTATACCTAAAAGATGCTACAAAGGAGAGGATGAGAGAACAGTTTAGGCTTTGTGCCTAAAATACTTGCAGAGTCATGGGGTTTGTGGACCTCAAATTTGGGTATGGAAGAAGACCATGAGGTCATCTGCTCCATCTACCTTTGCTTGGTACATACATGTATATACATATAATATAAATGCATGCATCTATCTAATCTTCAGCAAGATCCTTTGTTTTCCCCAGTTTGCTGTCACATATCCCACCTTCTTAAGGTGGCTATACCACAGTCTTAAATGGATTGCAGCATCTGGAGCTATTTTCTTTTTTGATATTCACACCAAACCTCTACCACTTTATGGTATGACACCCCTTCTGGCTACCCCTCTCCTATAGCACACTGATCACAGCCTTTCCACTTGGTAATCAGCCTTGGTCCCCCCTTGTCTACTTATGGCCACATTTTAAACTCTCCTGATAACTTCCACCCATTCTCAATTTAATCTTTCCAAATTACTACATCCTTCCGTTTCTGACCTGCTCCCCCCACCCCCAGCCCCTTAATCCATTTACAATGAAAGTTATAATTTGACATTGCACCATAAATTCCGCAATTTGGTGAACAAAGGAATCACCCAGTGCTTTAAAAAACATGCACAGGCCCATTCCTTAGTACAACACTATTCTGATTCAGTAAGTGCTGTCAAGAGGATTTTACAAGAAGCCGAGCCAATATCAGGGAAAGAAAAGAGATTTTTTTTTCTTAGTAACATACCATGAACATTTGTTAGAAATGAAAGGCAAATTTCTGATTAACCAGATTTATGACCTCTTTAACGTTCAAGCATTTGCAAAAAGTGAGTGCAAAGTTCTGCGCTCATGAATATTCTCCTACCTCACATGAGCAAACTGTCGCCCAAGGTAAATTCCAAATTGTTTGTGTTTGTAAAATCGGGAATGCTAATTAGTTATATAAGTCACAATGTATTGTTTCTGTTCCTTAACTTGATGACAAAACTACTTAACACATCTTAAATTGCTAAGTGTGAAAATTACCGATATACAATTTATCACTCATTTTGGATTGGTTAATTACACAAGTTCCCACACAGATTGCCTATGGCATATTTGTCTAATGATCTAATTATTCCCTGAAGAAATTAGTGAATAACTTTACATGACAAACCTGACAATTTCACAATCTGCTCCTGGACAATTTGTAAATAGATAAGTTTGATGATATTTTGATTTTTATCTATTGGTGAACTAGTCAATCAGAATTGCGGGTCTTCATCACCTCCAAAAAAATCAGACTGCTTTTATTTAAAATAACTATTTCTCCCACAGGCGAACTGGGTCTGCCCCAAGCATTACACATTTGTCTGTTTGTCAAATGGGTTGAGAATATGATTAAAGTAAATGGAAAAATAACCTAAATCTAGTGTGTTTTAGGCAGCTGGTGCCTATCGTTTCTCTTTGGAGAAAGCTGAGCAGCGCGTGCAGAAATATTACATCTAGAGGCTCACGATGACCAGACAGAGGTTACCTGGAGTCTCTCTGCCTGGAAACTCAACCCACTACTACCTGACTTTTAAGTCCTAGATCAGCAAAGAACTGATCAACACTGATTTGCAATCTTCTTGGTATCGGAGGCCATATTCAGCACCTGCACACACAAGACAATCCAGGTGGAGCACTATAATGCTCACTGTGGCTTTGTAATGCCTACTATGAACAAAGGGATCCCATAAAACCTTCTGAAAACTCATCCCTTCACCCTTGGATAGATTGGGCTGTGACAGCCAGTATTACTGCCATCGGACCTACTTGGAGATACCAGTACATGATAGACTTGCTCCTACATTCAGCTTACCAAGAGTTTCTTGATACTAGACAGGCTTTTCAAAACACTGAGACTGGAGACTGCGTTTTTTACAGTGCTACCAATAAATATCTTAACAGGGATTTATGAAAGTAATAAGTATTCAAAGAAGGACAAGAGCCCCTTTATACTGTCCTCACACACAAAAAAATAAAAATCCCAAGACAAACCAGCAATGAGAGAACAGCTGAGGCTTCTTTGTAAGACAAAAACCGTAGACCATGTCAACTGCAAAACGACATGAAAAACTGGCCTTTTGGAGCAAAGTGAGCCTGGTTTGGTTGCTATGGCTAAAAAGAAAGTGGTTTTCCCTGAATTAGCTTCATGTAAAGATACTGAGACATTGACTTTGCATGTAAAGCCTATTTTTACCCAATATTGTACACTTCACGTAATAAAGTCTGACAACAGGCCATTTCAGTGGCTAGGGGCATAAACAGCTTGCAATAGACCACACATATAGACACATAATCGCTAGTCTACATTATCTGCCAGATATATGAAAAATGGTGTTGAAATACTAAAGGTCACCCTGAAATAAAACAGGGAAGGCATATTCTGATTCATACGTGGCCCTGCTCAGTCACAGAAGAGGTCCTGGAGACCACCACCACCACTACATAGAAGTTATGCATCATGAGAATGGAAAGCAAGGACCACACCTGTGTCCCCTTACGCATTGCTTCCTGGGACCTCATGAGAAGGTGGCATTTAGAACTGCAAGGAAAAAAGAATAGCTGACAATCTTACTAGAAAAAGATCTCAGAAAAGCCCTGGTGGCAACAGGGTGACCTCATGGAACTCTTGGACGTAGGAGGAAAGTAGCTATGCAGCTTTCTGATTGCTGCAGCGCTTCTAACCATGAAATAGCAGAAAGCAACTCAAAGGCTAATTCCAGCCTGGCAGTAAGGTTAAATATTTTGCTGGGTGTAAGCGCTTGTCAATTTTTTAACTAAATTTTGGCTTGGAAAGAAAAAACATGCTATCAGAACCTGCATCTTTAAGGACTGAAACCCCGGGGGAGGAGAAGGCTGGAAAGCCTTGTTGTTATGCACTGCCAGTTGGAACCAGACCCAGATTAAAGCAGATTTCTCACAAGAATGTGAAGCATTGAGTGATGGCTGAATACCACATGTATCGCACCTTCACCACCAGATCCCTGCTTCTGTCAGTACCTCCACAGGCTACCACGCTGCGGTCCCCACTGCAATCAGCACCATTAGAAAACGAAAAATCACTTGAACGCACCAGACAAGCCACTCAGCTGCGCTTGCCACTTGCTTATGCAAAGTCCCTCTTTTCCCTTCAAATTTCAACCACACTTCATATTTCAGACGGAAAACAGAGTCCAAGCCCAAACGTTTCTATACGTACAACACCTACTACTTTTTCCGCGCTATCAAACCCGCCTGACAGATCAATCACAAAAGACATATTCTATTCTTCAGCTCAGCACTCCCCTCCAATCACACGAACAGGTAGCACTCAGACAGCAGCAGATTTCTCAAAGTGCATCCAGCTGTGCATCATGTAGCTCTGTTTTTATGAAGAGGACCAGATAAAACAGGAGAAAAAAAAAAAGTGACATTATAAGGCACAAGCAAGCTAACAAAGGGACGTGCTCACTTATGTCAACGAAAGCCAAGGATAAGGTGCTAACAGAGCCTGACAAGAAACACTTTGAGTGGCACGAAGTCCATTTCCGACGCACCGGAGGACAACACAACCTCTGCTACCCGTCCTTCATCTGACATGCTCATCAGCAGTGGTCTACCAGGGGGTTAAGAGAGAATTGACAATTCTTTTGAAGTCCAGATTTTTAATATTTGCATCTGTAGCCTTGCTGTAAAGAAAACATTCACGGCTATGGCAGGCAGAGCGTGCTGCTTGCACAGTGCACAGGTGTGCTGTGAAAGATGGAGTCACCTTCACCCGAGAAGGATCATACCCCAGGAGATCAGGCAGGCAGCTGCCTCCAGTATTTATAGGTCCAGGATAAAATAGAAAATTATATGAGACTAGGACACATACCCATCCTAAGGGAGTTTGTTGACTTTGCCCTACTGAAATGAGATAAATAGGAGACTATTTGGGAATGAAGATATTAACTACCTGTATTAGGAATTGTAGATAATAGCAATAATAGCCATAATGTTCCCAGACTCAAAAAAAAACCACCTTAAAATACAACTTTATCATTTCATATGATAGCACAGGAAGCACGTTTATAGGCCAAAAAAAGATGAAAATAGTTAAAAGAAAGCATTAACACAGCACACAGTTAAACAGTGGAACTCTCTGCCACAAGGCATTATCTTTCAATTGCTTGGCTATGACTGAATGAAAGGTTTTAAAATGGAAACTAATTGCTGGGGCTACAAAGACCCAACTGGTTTGTGTCTGTTATCAGTTTTCTTGCACTCTCCTCAGAGGCATTTTTTAACTGGGCGTTGCTGCAAATGGGATGTTGCAACCAGTGGACCTCTAGTTTCAGCCATCACAGCAGTTGCATTTATGAGTCTGAGCTTACTTTACATTGAAATAGTATCTTCAGAAAAAAACTAAAGTGCATTTTAAAAAAATAAAGAGAAATCTCAGAATAAGATCTTGAGGCAAATGTCTTAGTCTCTTTCTAGCTAATTCAAGAGTTACCTATAGCATATACCAGCAGTTCTAACCACATGGTTATTTTCATAATTGCAAAGGTTGGAAGTTTAATTAGACAATCAGAAGGAAGCCCTCAAGCCAGCCCATTTTCTTAAACAGCTTTACCTAGGCAATGGGAGCAGCATTGTGTAACACGGCTATTTACTCTGAATAGCATAATGTTCCCTTATCTTTTTTCCTGATTAATTTCCTGACTGAAGTAGCACATAAAACCAAGCTGGTTAGACAACATGTGTCAGAAGCCACGTGTCCTATTCAAATTTGAAACGAGAGAGGCAGAACCAAGAGAGATTGGGTCTCTCTCTCCCCCCTTTCCTTGCATGTCTGCTCCAGGTGCACTATGCTTCCACCATGACACCACCAAGATCATGCTCAGACCACAGCTCCTGCAACTGCTACATGGAATGGATTTCTTTTTTTAAAGGTTTATGGTCCTCAGGAATACAGAAGGCAGCTCGGAAACAGGAATGCAGCGGAACTGAGGTTTGCCATTCGTTTCCACAAAGGCTTGATGGCCTCACAAGAGGCACTGGTGCAAGCAGGAGACCATTAACTGTCCTCACACACTGCCTCTCTTCACCACTGCTTCTCAGTTTCAGTTGCCTCCCTCCCCAAACACACCTGCATGCATGTACATGCTCACCCCCTTTTCAGGAATTTTACTATTGTTTTCAAAATGGAAAAGAGGGAAAGAAAAAAAAAAAAAAATATTGAATCTGAACTCCGCCAGGTCCTGCAAAGCACAGCAAGGAGGGATGAGGGTTGAATTGCTGGGGATGAAGATGAGCAGCGAGTCGCAAGTGAAAAGAACCCCATGACCAAGCACCGGGGTCTGGCCACGGCTAAAGGGAGAAGCAGCAAGCTCAGCAGGAAGGCTCTGGTCCTCACCAAGCCTCCCCATGGACACCAGCCCCCGGATGACTTTCGGCAAGCCACAGTCGCTCTGTACGTCTGCTTCCCTCCCGCGGAGCATAAACAGAAGCAGCTGGGCCCAGCTCTGCTCCGTCCCACATCTCGCCTTGCCATTTGCACCCACGCGCAGTGAGCGGTACCCAGCTACAACAGCGGCAATGTTTTCCACACACGTGACCGAGGTGCAAACGACAACCCGAGGCGCTGGCACATCCACCGCCTGCCAGGCTGGGCCCCGCTCACCCCACCTCCCCCCCCTCCTCCCGCCCCTCTCCTCCGCAGGCTTCTGCTCCTCTCCCCGCCTGGTCCCCGTGGAGGAAAACAACCTCCGTTTCTGGGGGGGGCTTGTTTTCTCCTAAGCAGAGTGCAATTAATGTCCCCCTTGCCTCTCACACCGGCTCAGGAGCGGAGCTCACTTTCCACCCTCATCACCTGTTTGGCTGTCTCTGGAATCCCCTGTTTCCCAGCGAGTTTCCAGTGACAACATTTAACCTCAACATTTAAAATCCCTGGCGGCAAAGCACAGCATCCAACACACAGCCAGAAGTTTCTTGATCTCAGCCCCCTTGCATCATGCTCCCCAGCTGTGCAGCATCCCTAATTAATCATACCCATTAGGGTGCCTGCCCTGGATGGTCCCTACAGGAGCAGCTTCAGGACTGAATTCGATGTGGTTTCACATCTTTTTCTTTTGCGGAGGTGATACTACGTTGCCAGCTACACTTTTTTACCATATGCAACACCAACACACTGGCAGTTAACGAGCTACAACACAGAACCACTTGGCAACACAGAAAAAACGGGCAGAAAATCCCCAAGCAAGGGAGCCTGAGGGGGGGAGAAATGTAATTAATTGACAGTATTAAAACACGCGAGGGAAATAAATGTAAAGGAGAGGCTACCAGAGGGCAAAGGTGCTCTCCCAGGACTGAGAATGGCACCAAGGAGGGGGACCTCACCAAGAATAACAGCCACTGCTTAAACGTCACACAGATGAGGCACCTGAATAGCTTTTGAAGAGCAACAGAGATGAGAAACCAGACCAATTTTAATGTCAATTAGTCCCTTCTTGAAGTCAACTGATGTAGGTACCTGCCGTATCTAGGGATTCAGGAGCCCACGAGGTGCCACCCAGTCCTGTGGGACCTCTAAATTTGACTGTCCCGGGTGTTAATTACAGCACGGACAATACTCATTCATAAAAATCATGGTGTAAATGGACCAAAAATGGCTGCTGCAGGCAACAATGCCCTGAAGGGCAGGGGTTCAGGCAGCCCGGCTCTACCTTAGGGAGCTGGTAGGAGTGGCTGATGGAGATGAGCTCAGGCAGTGGTGGATTCGGAGTGGGGGAATCGGGTTTTGCTCCTGTTGCTGGAATGAAGTTTGGAGCTGTCTTCACTTGTAACACCACATAATTCTAGATGGCTGCAATTTATGACTGTATTTTCCCAAATTTGGAAGACTTCCACCTTTGACCACATAAAAGAAAGAAACATTTTCCTTTTCTCAATATGACCTCCATTTTCTATTCGAAGACAAAAATCCATTATAGAAGTGCCTGGAAAAACAAAACATCTAATCATTTTCCCTGAGAATTCCTTTGAATTCTGCAATGGATTTAGCTTGTCCAGAGACCTTTTCCCCCACACCATCACGGGTAAGAGAAACTGCTTGCAAGATTCTTGATTTTTGAAGACTAATCATGGCTCAGTGTTCACTGTAGTGATTTCTCATGTTATGAGTTTGGTTTGCAATCACAGCTGAAGGCCTATACCCTGAATTACTTACTAATTAAGCAGTGCTTGCATGGAGGCTCTGCTTTTTACACCTTGACAGCTATTACAATCAGAAGCTAACTGGAGCTTTGACTTAAATTGAAATTATCAAACACCAACCAGTCTGAGGCAGAGACTCAAGCTGACTTGGACAGAAGACATAACAGAGATAAATTTGCTGCTGACATTTTATCTTGGGTAGGAGTAACAGTGGGAAAGACAAAATCAAAATACCCGTATCTTCCTTGCTCTTTAATAGTGGACTTTTCAATCCTCCCTAAAGACACCCAGAAAAATTATATATGTCATGGAAAAAGTATTGGGGAAGATAGCTGCCCTCTGCTACAATTAATATGATTAATATCCTTGCATCATCTTTTTTTTTTCCTTAGGGATAGGAGGGAGTGATCTCACTATTCCAACCACATTGCACCTTTGAAACAGAGAAATAGATATGAAAAAAACGTGAATGTGAGATTTTGTTATTTATTCCAGATTTGTGCCTCACACACTTCTCAGTGCAGGATCCTTAGAGCATCCCATAGGTACTGTCCACAGCCTCACTTAGGAGCCAGAAAGTTCTTCTCCACCCCAGCAGAGACAGAGCAGTTGGACTATGTATTTTGCTGCAGTTAAACCCTTTAATAAGCATGATTTTATTGCACTCAGCCAAGCACGGGTAAATGTTTCATTTTTCACTTGTTTCCAAAGTATAGTAGAAAAGGTCTTTAAAACATTTACTAGAGATTCCATTGCTCATTCCATTTATTTCAGACATAATGTATGCAAATTTAGTTACTTTATCAGCGACATAAAGCCTATTATCCATTGAATTTCAAGTCTGAGGTAACTCCCAGCAACCAAATACACGATTTAATAATAATTCTGTCATCGAGTGAAATCTTTCCCCGAGATAGATACTGAAAGCAGCCTGCCTACATAGCAAGATACTTGTTCTTTCTCAGAGGCTTTTCAACAGGGTCAGACCTGTGAAGATGGCTACCACGGTCCTTTTATTTCACCTAAAGTTTAGACCCAGATTGATTATAGTAGAGGACTGCATCCAGCTTCCCGTTTTGTTCATGATCTTGCTCTACACCATGCCACAACCCCGCAGTCTCTCTGTAATCCCCATCTACAGAAAAATATGAAAATATCAGCTTTTTCCGAAATGAATACCAGGAGATGTTGACCAGATGATAAAGATTTTAATATTCATAAAACCAGAACGTCAATGAGGAACATCTTGTATGAGAATTAATGCTTCCAAGTCATAGCTGTCATTCCCAAAATGCATGCGATACTACTAGGAAAAGTCTTACTCTCGCCTCCCTCCAACATGTGGAAGTTTAATTAAGCACCCACCAAAGACTGAGAATTACCTGTTGGAATTGTTCAGGTGTTCTTTTTTTGTTCTTGTCTGTGCTGGCCAGCAAGCAAAACCAGTTTTGATTTCCATATCTTTTATTGGTACATTGTTCAATCAGGCACGGGCCAATTCCACATTAAAAATAAATATACTATGTCACTATCATAAACTGCACTGGCCAAAACCATAACGTGCTGCTGATTAAGGCTGTGCAAATAGGACATCTCCTAAAGCCAGAGGAACAGGCACCTGCACTCATGGGAACCAAAGGAGCAGCCCAAATCTGGCACCTCAGCAGCTCTGATGACCCTGCAGAGGATTATCAACTCTTGACTTCACAGTGGAAAGATCTGAGCCTCCACAGCCTGCAGGGGAGGGGGGGTGTGGGGGTGGAAATGCAATTCACAGATGCAGGTGATGTTTCTAGTCCTGGTTTTGCACACCATGAGGAGAAGAAAGACAAGAATGAGAAGAAAACTCATCTATTGATAGACCAACAATCTGTAAGATATTGAAAGCTTGGGTCCCCAAAATACTACAATATAAACACTTCACCACTGACCTTCCATATTTCAGGGGCTGGAGAGAGCCTCCTTTTGGCTCCCCTCATCTGCAGTTCTTACAGTAGGATATTCCATGGCAAAGATCAAAAAATTAACACCACCCCTCTGCCCCCATGCTGTACATCTGCCACTGGTGCGCTGATTTTCATGCTCTAAGCAGTGGGCTTGTGGTATGTACGCTGCAGAGGAAGTCCATAAACCTGAGTTCAGTTTCCATTTTAGCATACATCTTTTGTTTATAACTAAAAGCTGCACTAATTTAGCTTAAAATTAATTTTTTAAACTCTGGCAAAAAGCTTTGTACAGATGTATATTTCTATTTAGGCTAAGCTTTTTCAGGTGCAGTTCAAACTGGGGAAGTTGAAATAAACCTGATTTACACTGCAGTAAATTGCATTTGCAGATTTCACAGCTGAATCCAAATGGATTCAATATGAATCAAATAATCTACATTTTTAGTCTCCAGTCCTTGCTTTCGGTGCCTATTTAAGTGTTAAGCTCTGCCCTATTCGTATGAAGAAAGCCATATATTCATGCTAAAATGAGAAATGCAGGTTGAACTTCACAGCCAAATTCTGCCACGAAACAAACAATTTTAATCACCACCAAACTTGTTGAACTGTTTCCTTACCCACTGAAATTACTACTGTTTCTCAACAGAGTTCCTACAAAAGTTGTAGGTCAGATCTGGGAGAAAAGGAAGTCAAATACCAAGTATTTATGTTCATTTAGTCACAAGCTCTTTTCTGCTTTAACTCAATCTCTTTGCCCCGATCACAGCTCCGTTGTCCTCTGTCCCTTAATGCTGGCCACCTTCATCATATGTTCTCCAAAGGCAGCCTGTCCACATCTTTGTGACTGGCATTTTTAGGTGTTTTTTCTCCATACTCACTCCTTGATTTGGCATTTTCTCTAGGGCCAGCTTTGCTTCTCCAGGGTAAGTGAGCCTCACCTCCCATAATTTCAGACCTTTGCTGAGAGTTTTTGACATTCCTTCAGCCTTCTCTCCACACATTTCTTTCCATGCAACTGCAGCACTTTTTCCCCCAAAACAAGCAAAGATAGTATGGTTTCATCATCTTGCAAGCCCCTCCTTCACTCTGCCAGTTTGAAAGGTTGAGGTCTGACTCTTGGAACACCTTTCCTATGGAAATATGAATTTCAGTCTTCCCATCCTCAGCCTTGAGCAGTCATCAGCACCTACAGAACAGCAGATCTGCATTTCTCTTCTTGACATCTTGTCTGCCCTCAGACCCCATGGCACTGGACCTCCTTAATCACTTCCACTGCATCCTCTTTATCACTTTCTTTCTATCTTGCCTCTTCCTAATTGCACTTTCTATGAAGGAAGATTGCCTGGGCCTTCACTGTCTCTCCTTCTTGCTGCAGCACGATGACACAATGTGTACACTCAAGTGTAGCAGGGTAACTTCTGAAGAAGCCTCTCTGCTGCACCAAGCAAAAGTCTCAGCATCTGGCTGACTTGTCTTTATAGGTAAGGAAATTTAGCATGAGTAGAAGTGCCCAATCAGCCTTCTCTGAAACAGCCCTTGCTATCTCTCTTACTGGTCATTTTGGGCCATTCTTCCAGTATATAGGGCCTTTATCTAGATCTTGACTTCACAATTCTAAGCTCTCTTATTCGCATGAGGTAGTACTTGCAGTTTCTTCCCAAATAATCTAAGATACAGCCTTCCCCACACCTCTGCACACATGTAACATAGACCACTCCAATAACATCAGTTGGATAAGTATGTGCCCTTATTGTATGTGTCACCACTTTACATATGTAGCTTTGATCCACTGGTCCCCTACAGGATTTTGCTGCAAAGATCGATGGATCATTGACTACATTTTGTTCATAAGCTCTTTGGGAAAGCACTATATTTTGTTGTCTGTTTCCTCCTTAGTACCCAGAGCAATAAGGTCCCTTCACACCATAGCAGTGTTGATAAAATATACTCCCAACTGTGCTAGGTGCTATGCATATGCACAGTGACACATAATAGGTGGGCTCTACCACAGGTGGGTTTTTTTGTTGTCTGCTAGTCTAGGTAATAGATGATCACAAGACAGAAGAATAAATAACCCTTCATTATATGAATTCATGTTCTAAACAGTTAAAACCAACACATTTCTAAGCAATACAAATTCTGTAAGCAGAATATCAAAGGAATATCTAGAGTAATTCATAATATTTTCCCATAAAACAGGGATTTTTGTTAACCTGTATACCGTAGGCACCAAGATGTAGTATGATATCCAAGATACAGAGGAAAAATAAATGCTCTTCACTAGGGCATATAACAGTAATGGTAGAAGTCATGCAATACAAAAACATTGACCTTCAGTTTACCACTATGGGGGGATAATTCTGCGGGGTTGAGGTATCTGCTTCTACCTATTCTTTCTCTATGGGGCTCTCCACAATGGGTTCTGGAAATAACACAAATATTCCTTTCCTTTATTAGAGAACAACGATTAGGCTGCTTTGGTTTTGTTGTGGAACAAACATTATCAAATTATGACTAGAAGTGCCATCCCAGCAGCGCACATGCTGTCCCACAAGTTAGCCCTATCTTCCCCGTGACAGTATCTCACCCCAGGCACCAGAGACAACCAAATCTCAGCCCTCTTACGTGCTCTTCAAAGACAGAGTATGCAGACCACAGATCAGGCTGCAGAGGGGCTCAAAGCTGTGCCCACTGCAGCTCCCACAGCCTATGAGAGACTGGGGCCAGTCTAGCCGTGCATCACCTACTGGAGTGACTGGCCAGCACTGCCTGGAAAACAGCCACGTAGCACGTCCTCGCTTTTCCCAAACTCCTCCCAAGCATGAGATCAACTTTTCATTCTTACCCAATGCATAAATGTTTGACAGAGATTAAAATAAACATTTCTGTGCTTTCTGTTAGCACCAGATCAGGCGGACTGTCAGGTGCTAATGCTTGATGTGGAAGCCTGCAAGGCTACCTCTCCTCCCAGCTAATCATCTCCAGGTATTCCCCCCGAGATGTTAGTGTTTTTCATGTTTTCCTGCTGCTGCTGTTCTTACATGTTACCTTTCACTGCATTTGACTGCATCATCACGTTGCAGTCAAAAACACCAAGAAACCCATATATTCAATAGTTCCTGTGCTGCAGGGCAGAGGTTAAAAGCAAACCCTCCTGGTACCCAACCCTTCTTAGCTGGCTGCATGAGACCTCCTGAGCTGTGCAGCAAAAATAGATCTGGGATTACTTCTATCACCAGAGTTACCACAGTTTTATTACAGTTTCCCCCCCACACCATCATTCCTGGAGGCAGGAGCATGAAAGGTCTCACACACTAGCAAGTCTAGCTCCCTATCTCCAGCAGCCTGCAGCAGAGGGTGTGACAGCACACCTCTGCCATCATCAGTTCTTGATGAACATCCCCAGGGGAAAGGCACCTGAGAGAACACAGTTCTCTATTTGATGCCCCGATCATAGAAGCAGAGCTTTTGCTCTTCTCCACGTCACACTGCCTTTTCACCTTATGAGAGGAAAGAAAAAAAAAAAAAAAAGAAAAAAAAAAATCTTATCTGAACTGAAGCAAATGCCAATTCCATGCTGCTGCTGTCCTCAAAATGTACACCTCCTTTAGGCAGGCAGAGATACTTCACAAATACAAGACAGTTTCTGAACCCATTACATCAATGATAAAGAGGAATTACTCCAGTAGATGCAAAACCAGCATAAAACAAGCACAAGTGGGATAAGAATACACTCTTCTTCTTAGTCTCTGTGTAGCCCTTTCCCCCCCACCCTTACATAAGCCTCAAGACTCCAAGTTCAAGGTAAATGCTTGCAATATTTCTATGCTATCCTCAGTAATGTGACAAGAGTAATTACAGAGCCCAGGGAAGCTAAGTAACACTGCTAAAACAGTGGGTGGTCTAATGGCTTGAATAGCTCCTGTGCATAACATTGTAGTGGGAGTCCCCCAGACTCCCACTTTGAACCCTAAGTAATTCAACCGTGCTCTGCAACACTGGCCTTTTTGTCCAGGACATCTTGGCACCAGCATCGCTTCGCTGACTTGAGACATACCCAGGTTCTTTCAGGTGGTCTGCAAAGTTAAGTTGCCCTTTAGAATTTGTCCTCGGTACCCACCAGATCTCCTTCATTCTCCATTTCAGTTGAAATCTCTGAAAGCTCTAGGTGGAAGCAAACTGAACATTTTGCAAGGAAAATCTGCTCAGAGACAGCTATTCCAGGTGCACAGGCTTTTGCTGAGTACAGCATTATTTGGGGTATTCTCTTAAAAAAAATTAAAAAAAAAAAATCTACTTTTACAGTAAAAGAGCCATTTGCCATGTGCAATGCGCTGAAATACTTTGCCACAGCAAAGTCTGGTCTAAACATGTTGTTGGCCAATAAAAGGGGGGAAACACGCTGCCAGTAAACATTTGCGTGGTATGTCTTTGAAGGCTTCAAGGCAGACTAAATGGAATAATTGTGAAGACGTATTATTTATAATACAACAATTCTTCCCCACAAGATATAGGTCTCCATTAATCTCATACCCAACTGCTTTTAAGTGCATTTTTTAATGTGTTTACCCTGCTAAGGGAGTTATGTTTTATTATCTCCATTTTGCATTTGGGGAATTGAGGTACTGGGAGATTAATAGATTTGCTTGAGGTTACATATCAAATCTCCAGCAAAGCACAAATGCAGACCAAGTGTCCCACATTGTTCTTTTCTACTGGATGTAGCCATGGATATGCCAGGGCACATTAAAACATCAAAGGTTTCTTACGATGTGACTTTTTCCTATACATTAAAAAAAAAAATAAATCTATTCTCATGTGAGCAAGTAGCATTGCATTAGAGTCAACAGAAGTTCATTTATTTACACAAAAGCTGAATCAAAGGCTGGACCTGTTATTGGAATTTCCTCATTTTTCTAGCTGTCCAGTGCATTCAACCCAAATTCACAAATACCTTCTCGCTGACAAAACCTGCTGCATCTGGCAAACAATCTATTCACTGATACAGTCTTACAGTTCAGATAATAACATCTAAAGTCAGATATTGCTTCATGTCTCCCACAAGCTTAGTGGAACTGCAGGGGGATTCTGCTTTTGAAAGTCTGCCCACATACTGAAGCTGCTAAATGTGGATTTGTGACCCTTTCTACAGGACAATGGTTTTCTGGATTCGTTGGCTTCATTTTGATCCTGACTTATGTGAAAAGAAATGATGGGAAAAAACATCCGAGTCTTCCACAGTACTCTACACCAGATGCCTTTTGGGTGAATGGTTTTACAGGATTCAGTAGGAGAAATTCTCTCTCCCTTTGTCCCCTTCACCAGCTCTCCACTAAGTCAATCTCCCTAGAGACAGGACCTGTGCTGCTCTCTAGCCCCTGGTGAAGTTTGGGGAACTGGGAACACTGCAAGTCCCTCCCTCCTATTCCCCACATGCTGGGTCAGTTCCCTAAGCACAACTGGAAAGTTGATGCTTTCAAGAGAATGACATTTCTGTTAATTTCCAAGCCCCAGTTTAAACCTAAGTATAAATGGAATTTGAGTGAGTAGGGTTGATAGCCAGGGGAGCAGGATACTTTGTACCTGCAGATACCTACACGTGCACATAAAAGGAGATACCATAAAACCTCTATGTCCCATCACAAAAACCGAAAAAGAACCAAGGGCTTTGACTGAAGCTTCTTGATTAGGGAAGGTAATCATGGGAACTTAGGTTATTCATTTCCAAGACTAAAAACTCCCTTTGGTGCAGTGAAGCAAGTTGCACCAAAGGAGTTCTGTGGAGAACATGAGACTGGTGACCTGTTTCTCCTCAGTAGGGACTGTGGACCCACTTTAGCTCGCAGAAAAAGAATAAAATCAATGGCAGAGTTCAGTAAGTTTGCAGTGCAAGCCATCACATCTAAGTCAGTCTTGTGACTGCAGCAAGCAAGTCCTCAGTGAAAAGCTGCTACCAAAGAGCCTGTAAGAAGTTATTTAACAAGCAGCAAGTACTTTCTCACAGCAGGGGCAGATTTTGTTTTCCATTTAAATCAGGGATACATACAGGTAAAGAGAAGCAATGCATCTTTAGTCTGCTCCATGCCTCAGCTCACTTTGAACAAGGCTACCTGAGGGAGGGGAGGTTGGTTTGGAAGCAAAATACAAGCCTGAGGAACTCTGATGTCCTTATCCTTCTTCACCAAGGTAAGACCCAGGTACAGACCATGATACTCTGCCTGCAGCAGAGAGTTTGGGCTGCTCAGGACACGTTTGACATCCCACCACCAACTAAAGTTCATTCATTATCAAACCTTCACCAGTGTTTTGAAAAGCTAAACAATGAATTTTCCCACTGCTTCTCCTGCTAATGACGAGCGAATAAAGAATCCCCTAGGGAATTTCCCTTCATCTGCTCACGAGTGCCACTTCGCTAGTCACATTTATCTGACAAATCTTACAGATGGCTTGGCACGAGCTTGCAACAAGCACACCATCTTTGGAGCTGGGATTGGCCGCCCGAGCCACGCGATGCTTTCCGTGGCAAATTGGGCAAGTCTGTGGAGAGCCTCATACCAGCAATCGCTACTGGAGAAATACCTCTAGTGAATGTGAAGCTTCATCCAGTGCTGGTTCAGAAGAAGACATCAACAAAGGTGATAGCATGTCCGACACTGCAGCGCCCCATGAAGAAAAGAGTGTCTTGGCACAGAAGTTGTGCTCTGACCCAGACAGAAAGACATCCTGGAAAATGACTCCCATTGAGTCATTTTCCTGCTGTTATTGTGCTGAATGCCTTTCTATTAAAGACAATTTTTCCCCGTTAAAATGACAGGGAAGAGAATATAAAGATCCATCTGCAGACCACATTTTCAGAGGGGTTTTTGTTTGTTTTCCAACATTGTCTGTGAAATGTTGGTACAGCCTTTCGAGCTCTTTCCAGATGTGTTCTCTCCTTATGCTATGTACCCAACTCCAATTCCAGTTTGAATGCTGTTTGACTCAGGCAAACGAACAGCAGAATTTTAAAACAGATACAAACAGTAAAACTAGGGCTTTGTACAATCCCATAGGTACTATAGACAGGACTGTCCAAACACAGACCCTTCTAATCCACCAAAAAAATGCCCTTAAGACCTGTTCAGAGCCAGACTTAAACCCATAAAATCCAGGAAATTCAGAGAGAAGCCTGAATATCTGAACTGATATTCTGTCCTCAGTTCACCTTGCTGGGTAAATGTTAATGAATGCATTTGTTTATTCCCTACACTTCTATGCAGGGAATATCAACAATCTGATATTATGGGAGGAGGTGAAATTTTTTCTCCTGTATGTATGTGTGTAGGAGTTGCTCAATATAATTTATTCTCTTTCACAATAAGACTTTACAGTTCCTTAAGCCTTTCAGAGCACTGAAGCTATGCAGGGTCTGTCTTGTAAAGCTTCGGAGGCCTCAAAGGAAAGTCAGTTATTACAGGAAACAGGTCCAATTTTCAGTACTCCACAGCCTCTCCCTCCATTCATATTAAGCTGGTATTCCATCACAAAACATCACCCCGATGCATTTCACAGAGGATCTCAAAACCCAGACAGTCACAAGCAACATGAGATTAAGTTCCCCAGTTGAGACTGGAAGACAACTGAAGCAATGCAACACCTCTGGAGCAGTGACTCGTGTCCACCCACTGCAACAACACACGCATAGTAGAACCAATTACAAGCAGAAGAATAGCCATACTGGACCATCTAGGTCAGCGTTGAGTCTCCTGTATCAGTTAAACAACCAGAAAACAGTAGAAGCATGGCAACTACTTATGCTATTTCCCTCACGTTTTTGCTAGCCTCCAGCTATTTTCACATCAAGGTATTTCCTAAGCTAGATGTGGTTTTAGCTACCTAGTAATCCTCCGTGCATTTCTTTACACAAACTTGTCCAGTCATCCTTTGAACCCTAATAAGCTTTTTAGCCTCCACAGCCACCGTTAGCAGTGAATTCCTTGTGTCCACTACCAGTTGCACGGACAACATCTCCTTTTGTTTGCTTCAAGCCTAGCTTCTTCTAGTTCATTTAATGACCTTATCTGACATACTGCCACAGAACAAGCAATCCCTGCCCACCTTCTGACTGATGCTGCTGCCTTGCAGAATTCACTCCTACCCCACCAATATCTCCTCTTCTCCAGGCCAAAGAGTTTCAGCCTAATTTATTGTTCCTCACATGGAAGCCATTGAGCTCAGCATTTTTATCTTTCCAAGTTCTGCAATGTTTGAGATGAGCAGTCCAGAATGGTTTCTGCTATTCAAGGTAGTGGCAAACATGGCTGAAGTATAAACCATATCCTTTTCCTCTCCTTTTGAGCTCCCAATATGACCATTTCACTTCACACTCAGGAAATACTACGTTTCTTGTGTTAGAGACAGTATGAAGTAGCCAGAAGGTTTGTCCTTAGATTTACAGGAAGTCTGCAAAGCGGCAAAGAAGCAGAGCAAAATCTCCAGGGTTTATTCCGACACTGGGGAGTCAAGCGATACTTTCCAATGTTAAGCCTTAACCCTGGTAACTTGGCAAACTCCAGTTTGGACAAAGTTTGCTTACAGTTTTTTTTAAGTTGTATGAAACTGACTTAATTTCAGTTATGAAATTATGTTTAGCACTACTCTTTCACCCCATCAGTGACGGGTACCATGACTGATCCCTAGTTTGTGTCCTGCTATGTTCATGAACGTGTATCTGAGCAAATTGAGTCCCAAAGTCCTGACACTCTCAATATAGATACTACAACTGTGAAATCACCTTCCCACAGAAAGGTTGAATAAAACCCATAGTCACAGCCATCTCTACCCACCTGAAGAGCACCATACATCTTTGCTACCATCAGCTGTTCTTCTCTCCCTGTCCCCAAAATACATGTAGTGCAAATAAGTTCAGCCTGAGCAGAGATTTCTGCAGTATGAGAGGGCAGATTTGGCAGAGACTCTGTGAAGTCTGCTGGAGGTTTTGCTATTGCCAGCTAATTTGATGTAAAAGATATGCAGATACTATTGTGATGGGCAGCCCCACAAGCCCGTAGGATAGATAAAACTTCTATTTATGACAAAATTAATCCCTGGTAAAAATGGCACTATTCCATCGAAATCAATAATGTTGCACCTGTGAATGCCAGCTGTGAATTGAGCCATGGTTCTCAAATGATGTAAAGTGCTTCAGGAGGAAAGATGCTATATTTAGGTGCCATATTATTGCTATGTAGACATTTTCATAACCCCTAATTATGGGGCTTTTTTTGCAAGCTCTGTAGTATTAACTGGATTGGATAAATATATAATTAGAGAGTGTTTCAACATGCACACTCTTGATGCTAGAAGCTTTATCAGCTCTTTCTTTCCTTCATGATCTGTTTTGCTTTTCTTTTAAAGCTGTTTCTATCAATTATGGCAAGATTTACTCAGAGCCCCAATAAAGGGTCACTGCAGACATCCCAGTAGAATAGAAGAGAGCTACATTTATGTTCCAGAACTCTTCTGTTTTCCAGAAAGACACCTCTGGGTTGTCATTGTATAGCAACTTTGCCAGAAGCTAAGCTGATCAGACAGAAAAGAAGAAACACAACCCATCAACAGAGCAACAGCAACAAAGAACTTTTTTTAGATGTTCCCTGACCCCAAATTGTTTATAGGCTAAGGGTTCCTTCTCCAACAACTTCAGCAGAAGATCTGCTGCCCAAATATTAGCTGGATCCTGCTCCTCTCTTCTGCCACAGGACAGAAAGGAAGACTCAAGGAGGTTCTTCATTTTCTGCAGTGTCAGAGATGCACAAATAGCTTCAAAGATCCCTAGGTAGGACGTAGATATACCTCCGCCTAAAAGAGCAACCACCCTAACAAATTAATAATTTAGTTGACAGGAAAAAAGGCAAGTTAACAGTTTTCCCCAGCATCTTGCTTTGTCAAATTGAAATATACCATTAACGTTTAAAGCCAACTAGTCCTACAGGACTGAAGGAGTGAAGAAAAAAGTAGCATTGGCATTTTCCTTTCTAAGTGTTGGTGAAGCTTATATTATCATTTATTGCTAACCAAAAAATGCCTTAAGCAAATATATTACTATTGGCTTTTCTGATCTGCCGTGGCCAATAAATTATTTGCCAGATTCTTTCAGATGTGTTTACGAACCTTTTCCTCTTACACCAGCTTACAGCCAGTGGGAATTTGAAAAGCTAAATTACAAGTATAAACACTTCAAAACAGAAGTTAATAATAGAAAGAATTAAGAACATTGCTAGAGTGACACGATACGGATGCTGTATTATTAAACAAACGGCTCACAATGGTATTATGACATGAGTCATAATGCCTGATGCTGTGAACATATTGCAGAAAGAACAATAGCTTCTATCACCAGCTATGGAGATACACAGAGCACAACACCGGGCGCCTGACTGGTGATTGATCTAAAGCAAGGGTTTTGTCTGCAAGCCAACAGGATAAATTCACACCTGGTGCAAATAGGTGCAACTGAACAGAAGTTCACAGAGCTGCAGCATCTTCAGCTAGGCTCTGGTACTGCACCAAAAGCAGTACGGGCTTCACTCTGCGCAGTTCTGCAGCCTGCTTATGACTGTGGTTGACTGGGGAATTACGATTCAGTAGGATTTTGAATCCGCTTTGCACAGGTGTGAATAACTGAATCTGGTCCTCATTAACACCAAGATATTTTTAAGCCCAGCAACTCACAGAGCACATCTGAATGGCTGTAACATTCAACGTCACAAAAAGTCTTGCGGAGACACAAAACTAGTGGCCATTAGCACATAGACTGGTTTGCCATTCCTTTTGTTGTTATATCCAGTAACTGTGTACTGCAATTGGTGATGCTGAAGATTTTTGTAAGAGCTGGCACATTCACAAGCATAGAATCAAATCCCAGGGTGCACTTACAGTATATGCTTCCCGTAATTAAAAGTCTATTTGCAGCATGCAGAGCAGAAAAAGCTTTCATTTGGGTAAAACTTAAACGTAGCTTTACTTTCCCTGCTTGATGTGGTAGCCCAATTCAAGGGAGTATGGTCTGGAAGCAACATTCCCTGAGCTTCACATGTCTACAGTTGCTGGGGGAGGAGGGCAAGAACAATGTAAATGAAATACAGGGCTTGATTCATTGTCATGCACTGTTAACATCGTGATTCTGACCACTGTGGTGTGCAGCTAATTTAGCTTTAGGATGTAAGCCAGCTCCATTTCTGAACCCATCACGTAGCTAATAAGACATACTCAGCACAGATGCTTAGGTGGAGTCCACTCTGCCCAAGTACCACCCAGCAACTCCCAGTATAAGAAGCATGGCCCAATGGAGGACGCGTGACCAAGGCTCTATAATATTCTGGCTCTTTCTCAGGTTTTACAGCAGCACTGGGGACCCTTGGCAGCTATCCTAAAGGCAGCCTCAAGGTTGCTCCAAACTGTGCGAAAGACCAAACCAGCTTCTGAACAATTTCAAAACATGGGTTGAGCAAAAGTGGTTTGCTGTGCTCTCTTGGATGTGGAGCTGTCTGGAGCACAGCCACATCTGAAAGCAGGCTGCCTTCTCTTCAGCCATCAGAAGGGCACCGACATACCATGTACTTAATGCAAGAAAACTTACTTAGGATGAGGTACCCAAAAGCCAAGAGAACTACTCAGGATAGCAGGTAGTTACCCTGCATTACCTCCAATCTATCATCAGGCTCCCCTAAAATACACTTTATTACAGAGGCATTAACATGGCAGAAGTTGATTTGCTTTAAGAAAGCCTTGCATTTCTTGTCTGTGTGTGTTTACACATAAGATGCTCACTCAGCCATGAAAACACACCACCCTGATCAAACCAAACATACACAATGCATAAGACATAAATAAATACTTATGAGTCACTGATAACCACCTCATATATCACATGGTCTTACAAAGTATCACTGCTAAAGATAATTCATACAATTGGATACAAAATACACACATACGACTCTCATTAAGACAGATAAGAGTTGTTTGTTTCCTTTAACAAGAGCCCAAGGCCTTAATTTACAGGGTCCTGAATTTCTTTTTTTTTTTTTTCAGCTTGGAACCCCACAGCCGTGGGTCAGTTCCAAAACCTGACCCAAAAAAAAGCACACAAGAGACCAAACCTGATTATAAAGACCATAGCAAACAGGAGATGGGACAGGGGGATCCAAAAGTCCAAGAACCCAGTCCACTCCAGCTCTCAGGAGCGAGATCTGATAGCATTTACAACCCTTTATCCTCAAATGGATCTTGCTCCAGCATCCACCTCTCCTACCTCGCTCCTGCCGCGCTTCCCTATACCGGCTCCCCCATCACCCACACGAGAAGCTGAACTCCAGCCGCAGGAAAGTGTGGCCGCTGCAGCAATTCCGCAGCTCGTGACAAAGTCTTCTGCAGGAAGGGGTGTAAGCCACTCCATCTGACAAAGCAGAGAAGGGCGAGATCAGCCCTGTAGCCTCCATTTGGGCAAAACCGAAATGCCACTTTGGTACCACTTGACTGACACAGCCCAAACACGGCGTGTTTGTTTTGCTGACACATAGGTTTAAGTTTGTTCCCCAGCCACATCTTCTTTCGCCTTGGATACAATAGTCATCTTCATAGCACTTATTATAACATATTGCAGCAATAATGTGCAATTATCCTCAAAAACAAAGCAAAAGCTCAAGATAAAAATAACAGGCACTGAGCACGCTTACCAGCTGGAGAAAGGCAGCACTAGCTGCAGCCCTAAAATGGCTGTGCTGTAGTAGGCTACAGCTGCCCCTTCTGGACTGATTTCCAAGGCCAGCTTGCAGGAGGACAGGCTGGGAAGTGGACCCCTCCAAAAGTAGGAGCAAAGTGAGCAGGAGCAGGCAGCATCCAGTCTCTGTGGAGCTGTCATTGGGTAGTGATGTGCTTCACCTGGGGTCTGTACACTTTGCAGCTGAGTTCAAGGATGGCATTTGGGCCAGGCACGAGTTTGAGACGCTCGACACCTGGCAGGGCTGATCCTTTCATTAGGAGAAGCCCATCAGCTGCTCAGCAACCCCAGCTCTCATACTGGTTCTTCCTTGATGGCGATGCCTGACCGAAGGCAATCAATACACCTTTTGTGTTTTCTTCTTGCCCTTTTTTCTGTTTTGCTGGATAGGTCTACTTTGCCCACAACTTCCTACCCTCACCCTTCTGTTTCCAAGCTTTCACAACAATGTACCCTGAAAGTAAGTTATAGTGGGGAAAAATAGCCACTTTCAAGGACCAAAAGAAGGGAGCTTATGAATTTAATAAAAATACTGAGTTAAAATTCTCAGTGGCAGACCATAAAGGTGGAAAACCTGATCAAGTATAAGGAAACTGTATACATATCTCTTCACAGCTCTCAGGTTATGTGGCGTGTGTCAAAACTTGACATCTCTGCTATGTACAAGGGAGACTGGATAGAGCTGCACATATTCAAGGAGGGCCTCTGTTGAATACAATTGGCCAAATCAGATTAAAAACCCAATATCTATGATGAAGGGCACAGGCAGCCTGCTCAGAGAGGTTCCACTGATGTGAACCAGAGGTTCCTTGCATGTGGTCAGGGCCTAAATTTGATACTGGAATTTAAAAACAAATTAAGATTCCCATGTAATATTGACTTTCTTTTTTTTTTTCAGAGTAAAAGATTTTACAGCATGGAATGCTATATGCAGTGGTTACATGAGTCCAAGTAATTGTACCAATTATATAATTTGATATAATTGCACTAATTACATAAACACATAATAATGAAATATAAGTTAGTTATTCCAAGAGCTAAACTGGAAGAGCATTAAAGAACCTAGATCTGCTCCCACTTATTCTAGTACAAATCAGAAACAATTCCCCTGAAATCAATGAAGTTACCCAAATAAAATTGGCCCCTACCATTAGAAGCAGTCAGGTAAATCCAGCTTTTGGTTGCAGGATACTGACTGGGTGAGCAAATGAATGTTACTGGGGTATTTTGTACTGCCAGAGATTGCTAATTCCTGGCCAAAATTCATGTATGCATGGAGATTCTCCCTGTGTTCATGACCAAGTTAGGTGTCTTCTCTTGTTCTGATCTGTCAGGCAGCATCTGTGGGTTTTGCTAAATCTTTTAGCTGCTGATCCTAAAGCAAAAAAAAAAAAAAAAAATTATTAAAAATAATTCCTTTTTAGAAATACCGAGAATGAGCTGGGCCCAATCAGGATTTCAAGAAAACCAGATTCAGCTGTGTCTTCAGTTACATTGGTGTTAGCCTGAATTACATCTGTGGGCTTTAGGGGAGCTACTGCAGACTGACAGTATTATTAACAGAAAGAGACTCTCCTCTTGGACAAAAATTTGCATTTCTGATCCATTTTGCAAAATGTTCTTCAATCCTGCGCACAAGAAACCACTCCAAACAAAAAGTATTCTGAAGAAGGATTCATTCAGTGAGGGGTTTCCCTCTTCTCCCAAGGCAAGGGGAATGCAGCAATTAATTTCAGCTGCTGACTTCATCTCTCACAAATAACAGAGCAAAGAAGGTGAGACCTGGCAATTTGGGAGCAGGTGTCTATTATGTGTGGAAATACATGATGTATGCAGAGCTAATCCACCAAGTGCTCTGTTGCACCACATCGTGACAGTCATCCCATTCACACCGTCCTCACTAACACCAGTGGGAGATCCAGGCACAGAGATGGGAGATTTGCCTGTGTTAGAATATTTTGAAGGACAAAGATTTCTCAGATGCAGAGGCTGATTCTGTCACGCGGTAGAATACAATGATTTAGCATTTATAGGACCAAATTCAAAGCCTATCAGAGACAAGAGAAAGACATATAGTCACCTCAGGGACAGTATGGAACTGACCCAGATGGTTTTGTAGGTACAGTACCTAACAGCATAAGGCAATGCAACCAGATGCTGAGTTTTATAAGGATGGGAATGACAGATGGGAAAATAAAAACCAAAGTTTTCAAAAGCAGCCATCAAGTCTGGGCATCTCACTTTTCATTTTGCCTGATTTCAAAAATGCAGGAGGTGGAAACTGCAAAAGGTGGTGTTCATGCAGCCACCTGCAAAAAGTGGGCAAGAGCAGCAGCCTTGCCACAGCTCTGAAAAATCAAGCCCAGACTGTCTCAGATTAGCCCCTCAAAATTAAAGGGCTTTTACAATTTTATTTCATTTTAGCCTTAGAAATCTCTGTGTCAGGTTGCAATTGGCACCAGGACTCGACTAAGGAGTACCTCTCTGTGCAGTGTGCCGAGCAGTGGGTGACTCCACACCTCAGAAAACTCAAAGCGAGTTCTCTTCAGATTGATTTCTAGAGATGGTTACACACAGAGTAAAAGGACTTGGGAACCTGGACTGTGATGCCCCAGATGATGACCCTCACACCATAATAATTCATGCTCTTCCATGCAGTTCTATTTTTGCCCCATGAATGTCAGGGCCAGAGGTGCAAATGAGGGAGCAGGGAAGGCAGGGGAAGAAAGCTGTGAAAGCTTTCTAGCAAGAAAAGGGGTGTTCCTTGCTGGTCTCTGAAAAGAGTTGAGGATCCTGGGCTTGCTTGTGGGATGCAGAGCACAGCCTGCTCCTGGTCCTTGCTGATGGCTGCCCAAGCTGATGACATCCTGCCTGCCAGCAGCTTGCTGCTCCCTGGGGCTACGGGTCCAAATCCCACATCAAGACACTCTGCTCTCCTACTGGGAGAGTGCACAAGTCCCAGTGTCCCATGTAGGGCTTGGCTTTCACCCCAGAAACCAACCACTTTCAATTAAGGATGAAACCCAACCAGACCCAGCCTCCAGGGCCTTACATTCAATGGGCAATATGTCTTAATATATCCCATTTTAAAAGTGCAGCCCAGTCTCATTAATGAAGAGAGTGTCATATTAGGTCAAATGTGCCTTCAAACTCCAGGGACATGAATTTGCCACTGATTTCAAGGGGAATATATTGAACCAGTAGCACGATTGACCCAACAAAGACAGGGGAGAAGGCTGGTACGAGATGGATCTGGACAGCAACGGCAGCGTTGACAAGTAACGTGCCATTCAAGGTGGTGATAAAGCTATGAAATATTCAAAAAATTTGGTCTGAGGGGCAAGGTTCTGTGCAGCAGCTTGTTGACACAGCCACAGCAAATTGCTCCTGGAGGTCTCCTGAAACAAAGCCATTTAACCCCACTGTCTGGCTTTGGGGAGGGGAAGGCAGAGCTATGCTTGAATGTGAATTGTAACCAGAACCCATCGTTAGTTGCAAGAACTTGCTTCTTCAACACTTTCCAGGTCTCAGGGTCAGATCTAACGGTCACTAAGTCAACAGAGATCCTTCTGTCAGCTTCAACTGGCATTTGCTCAGATCTCCAGGAGGAAGAATTTACCTGGGAAGATCAATTAAATCAGTATCTGGGTACATGCACAGCTGACAGGAATTTCTATGAGCACTTTTCAGCATTTTGGGGCTTTATTAGTTAAAGGGGACATATTTAACCACCAAAAAAAAAAAAAAAATCAAACCAAAACCAAACCTCTCCCCATGGTGCCAGCTAACAAAAAAAAAAAAAATTAAAAAAAAAAGTAAAGAAAAGAAAGAAAAGTAAGTTCATCAAACTTAACATTGACCTCTTTTTCCTGGAAGTGCTTTCCACGTTATTTCTTTACCTCTTGTAACCGCTCAGGGAGTGACCTAGACAAGAAGTTACATTCTGACACAGCAGGTGAACCAGGAACTTGCTGTAAACGACCTGCAGGTATGCGGAACAGCGCTGCTCCTGCGCCCAGATACCCTGCACGGGTGCAGATAGAAAGAAGCAGATGCTCACACGTGTAGACGGCAACAAAACTGGAGTGTAACATTTTTAGGATCGCAGCTGAGCTCTCAGACAAGGCTTTCTGCGATGACTAATACGACCACGGTCTAATGCGACAGTTCACCGTCTGCAGCCGCATTCAGTCCCGAAAGTAAGCAAGTTTCTCCTCCAGATGTTACACGCTGAGAGAAAAAAAAAAAAAAGGAAAAAAAAAAGACAAGCACATCCAGTTTTCAATCTTTTTTATTTATTTAAACTGTACACAAATGTAAAATACTTCAACAGCAAATCTAAGTGAAAATTGTTTGGTTTAAATTATTATGGAACAGAACCTAAAAGGAACTTTATTAAATAAACATAAAAATTGGATTTAAAGGATGCACATATTGTAATGTATTCTACAATAGTCATTTTTTTCTTTCACTCTATGTTCCATGTGCGTATGGTATAGAAAAGACACTGAATAGAACAAACAGAATCCATTTTGTACCCTGAAACAATTGGTAGGCCTCGTGAAGGATTGCTCAGTATGACTACATGATATATGATGGCTTTGCCATCTCATAAAAATTATAACTAATATGTTGGCCTCTTTGGTTCCAAAATTTATGTATAATACATTTAACTGTATTCATTTCTTGCTGCTATAAAAATAACATTTTTTTCAAATGGCAGTTTTTTGACTAATCATGCAACTAAATCAGTGCAAACATTAAAAGCAATCATTCGCTTTAAAAAAGAAGCAAAAGATTTAATTTCAAGTATAAAAAAATATAAAAAAGTCATATCATAAGTCCAGTTTTGTCTAGTATGGGTCAACACTTTAAATTGCATAGCTCATGCGGCACCTGTTTACCTAGATAGTGAGCAAAGATAAGTGCACTATCAAGTACCACTTTTCAAGGCATTGAAATTTGCAAGTGCTATTATACGTGCATTCAAGCAGTTTGCAAGTGCTATGCTGTATCATTATTTTCTGATCTTTATGGCCATCCTCGACACCTCCTGGTAAGGAAATAGAAAGCACTCTCCTCTCTCCTCCTTTCCAAGACTTGGTAAAATGTTCCTCGCCTGTTATTAAAAAGCACTGCATTTTTCAGAACGTCTCCACTCTGTTACTGTCACTCCTCTTTAGGGTTCATTGGTTTAGTCGTGGCGGCGGTTGCTTGTTTGCTCGTCCCCCACGTGACGTGTCCTTGCTGAGTCCCCCGTTGAAGAACACAGATTGCAACTTGGACTTTTCGTTCTCCGAACAGTGAGAGATGCCAACAGTCAACACAGTCCAGATACAGTATCGGATCCCCTTTCCCAAGACAGGGCAGTTAAAGCACCGCATCACGCCAGCCCAGCTTGTGACTTTGCAACGGTCGGATGTTAGAAATACAGCAGTTACTTATGCCTCTGTCCCCTGTTCTCTCTCTCTGATGGTACGACACGATTCCTTAGTGGAAGTGCTGTGTGAAGATGCGGGTCTCTGTGATGTTTACATTTAGATAAATTTAAATTAAGAGGAAGTGATCACCTCCCAAGGCAGGTGTCTTGCAGCTTCCCATTAGACCTAAGAGGTGACGGTCGACTTTTTTTCTTTTTTTTTTTTTTCTTTTTTTAAATCTTTTTTAATTTTCTAAGTTTGGTCATTTCGACACCTGCGTGCAAGAATACGTCGTGTTCTCGCAGTCTGTGCTTTTGCCTGAGCAAAGGGAGCTCATTTCGGTGTGACTTCACCGGCAGGCGGGGAAACAGCTGCTCAGCCGTTCACTCGTACTGGCAGGCATTTAGGTCCGTCGTCACTGGTCACTGACTTTCTGTGCTCATGTCCCTTTTCCGAGCTGCCTCGTGTGTGTGTGCCTGTGTGTGTGTATGAGCGCGTGTCTGTGTGCGTGCCCACATTTCGTGTGTGTGTGTGCGCGCGCGTGTGTGTGTCTTTAAGATATTTCATAGCATTAACTTATAAGTGGTAGAATATATAAGTGTCCAAGATCCACAAACTGCCACTGTCCTGACACCAAAGTGAAATGATTTTTTTTTTCTTTTTTCTTTTTTTGTCAAACTTTTCCACAGTGACTTTCCAACACTGATGCCTGGATACACAGTGAAACTTCCTCCAACACCATCTTGTACGGGAATGTTTCTTTCTCTCTCTCTCGCCCTCTTTCTCTCTCTCTCCCCCCCAAAAAACACACCTTAAATCAAGCACAACCACATTCTTCCACAATCATATTGGGAACGTCCCTTTTCACAATGTTGTATTCATCATCAAAGTACAGCATTGACATTGTGCTAAGTTTGGTTGGAATGCAACAGGAGTTCACGGTGCCCGGGTTCAGCCCCCGCATTCGGTACTGATTCACGACAGCGGTGTGAAAGGAGGAAGCCGACCCCGGGACGCCGGCCAAGTAGGCCGGGCAGCTCCCTTCACAGTAATTCCCATAGTAACCTGATGGTGCTATGATCCAGTCATTCCACCCAATGAGTCTAAAGTCAATGTAAAACTGTTGCCTGCAACATAGATTGGTCCTGCCATCGCACTCCAGGCCTCTTTTCCGGATCCTGTGTTTGTTATCGGCGAGGCGGGCTTGCACCACTAAAAAAGGCCGGTGGGATTCCTCCCCGGGGTCCACATAAATTGGCAGCACTGAATACTCTTCACAGCCCTCACATTGAACATCCAAGTTCAGTCTCCTTTCTCCTCTCTCAAACAGAGCCTGGATCGCCTCTGTCATGGGAAAAGTGTGCCAACCACTTCTTTTGAGATCAACTTTCTTTTCAACCACATTCCACTTGTTGCTAGTGTCCGGGTCTTGGAAATAGACTTTGACTCTTACTTTTCGCCTGCTGCCTTTCTCTAAGACATATGGAAGCAGCTTCAAGTAAAGCCACAGGCTGGCTTGAACGACAAACAAGTTCTGGTTCCCTTCATTCGAGATGAAGAAATAGAGGCGGACTCTAGATGAGGCCAGATCGTCTGCAAGATAAGGAGAGATCAGCAAGATTAAGTCAAAAAGGAAACGTTAGCTTGTGTGCCATTCTGGATTCACGAACAACGCTAGAGCACAGCGGATCGAGGGAGCGGCGGCAGGGCTGAGCCGGCGAGAAGGAACACAGATACCCCCAATTTGTAATCAAAATGCATTGAAAAGGGACTTCCCACAGCAACGTTCATCACCAGGCTGTAGTCGGATGTGTCAGATCCACAGACACCAGTGACAGCCCTCCAGAATACGAGGGGTTTCCAGCCAGCCAGCTTTAAAGACACTACGGCAGCACCTTGAAAAGACCGGCACTTGGACTCTGCTATCTCATCGGTCTGAGAATAGTTTTAACTTTCAGCTACCCACCAATTCTCACGGGGAGAGCCCTTTCAATAACCACTGAAACGCCAATGCCAAACCAGGGATTCTGTTTCGATTTTCAAATACTCTCGTCGCAGTTTAACAGAGAGGATGCATGAGACGGAAGGGAAAATATTTCAGTAATGTGCCTGCTTGTCCAGCACATCAAGCTAACCCCTACTTAGTCTGGTAGAATATCTGCTATTATTAATGGTTTCGATCTCTGCCTTTCCTCCCTGAAATGATAAACTCCCATACACAGCGAGGCAATGAAGCGGTTGCTCTCGCTGTAATGCCGTTACTGGCTGTTCTCAATACGCTTTTCAATAACACCAGAATTAAAGGAGTGAAATTATCACGGAAAACCAAATGTCACCAAATGTTTGACATAACCCCTTATTTGTAAACAAAAGAGCCTGCTGCGTCAAATGTTTCAGAAAGACCAGTGGCCCTGCTGCAATTTTGTACTACAGGTCCTAACCGAATTTGGCGGAGGTGATAAATGTACGAGCTGGCCTTTATGGCTGAGATTGTAATTCTGGTCCTTGAATCAAAGCCTCCCAATTGCTATTTTAAATTATTGCTGGAAAGGCATTTTCTCATCTGCCCTTATCTGTTTCGCTTTTTCCTGAACAGTGCCAAATGTAGATTTTTTTTTTCTTCCTTCTCTTTTCCTAAGAATCTTTATTATTTTTGTCAATCTCTGAATGGGATTTTTTGCATAGTCAGTGTCTTCATTCGTTACCCCAGATGCCTTTCAAATGTGCCTCCAGGGCCCACTCGGTACCTTGTCATATTTCAGGGACAAAAATTTTCACTGTGTTTGCCGATGTTTTACATAAAGTCGATTTGGGAAGTGTTACAAAAGCCAGCAATTGATTGAATACTAAATGGAAGTACAAGCCCACCCCAGATCTCCCAAGAACAGCCTATTAAAAAATAATAAGCCCAAACAGGCACCCTAAGAAAGGCTTTTGCCTGCTAATAAATATACAACTTCTTTATAAACTGTGGTGACAGTGACAGAAAAAGAACAGTACGGTGGTGCTGCACCAATCCACATCACTTGTGTTGTGTGAGATTGTGTGTGCCCATAAATTTTGTATGTGAATATAACAAGCATATGTATAATGCAACAGATCCCATAGATACTGTAAATGTATATGCCTTTGGTAAGTGGGAGGGTAGATAAAGAAGATGAGTGGGCAGCATACAGGATAGAAAGAGATTTATTTTGTGGACAAATGATATCTAGATGCCACAGGAAGATAGAACGAGAAAAAAAAAATGAACTGAGCAATGGAGCGATGAAGGAAAGGGGAGATGTGCGGATAGACAGGAGAGAGCTAATTTGCAGAGTGATGGTGTTATGGCCAGATGTGCAAAGTTCACAAGCACAGTGGTTGCCTGGATAAACTGCTGGAAAGCTACGCTGAAGGGATTCAGTGACACGTAACTGCAACGGCTGGACAGGGCTGAGATGGCTGGTACTGTGGGAATGGATGGCACAGTAAACAGATGGACAGACGGACAGAGAGGAGACAGGCACACTTGGGAGGAGGCTGCACACAGTAGACAAACAGACAAGGCCAACACTACGAATGGAAGCTAAATAAATGGGAAACGAACGGAAAGGGAGGACGGGCAAATGCAAGCCTCAACAGACAGATGCATGCAGTGAACCAGATGAATGTGCAGGGGCAGGCAGATGAGGCAAGGGATGCAAGAGATGGAGCGGGACAGGCAGAGAAAAGACAGTTGGGACGCACAGGGACAGAGGCAAGCCACGGTGCAGCTGGAAGATTCACCGGCTAGAAGCCGAGGGGCACGGAGGCCGCGGAGGGATGGAGGGAGGCAGCAAGGAGAGCTGCAGGTCACAACCCGGGCACAGGGACTCAGGCAGAGAGGATGGGAAGGAGCGAGCACAGCCAGGGTGAGATGGTGCGGGGCAGAGGGGAGAGTGGATGAAACAGAGGGCATGCGGGTGCTCCCGGCAGCAGGCTGGGCGACAGGAAGGGGACACCGGGGTCAGGGAAGAGCGGTCAGGGTAACTGCCAGGGGTCAGGCAGGAGGGCAGAGAGGATGGGCAGGAGGGCAGGTAGGGCGAGTGGGAGGACTGACAGGGGTCGAGCCGAGGGACTGAGAGAGGTAGCAGCAGGGCAGGCAGGGAGAGCGTCAGGGCAGGCAGGGAGAGCGGCAGGGCAGAGGGCCGAGGCCAGCCCGGGCAGGGGAAAGAGGGCGGCGGGGACGCGGGGCCGGGCGGCGCCCACCTGTCTCGGCGAAGCTGATGATCTCGGAGACGGGGTCGTGGGCTGGGGGCCCGGCGCTCGCCTGCCCGTCCAGGCTGGGGATCTCCACGCGTCCGTCCTCCCGCACCTTTCCGGCGTGTAGCTTGCGCAGCGCCGTGACCATGGCCGCCTTGGGCACGGCGTGCGTGATGTTGGGCCGGTCCCGCATCTGTAGCCGGCTCAGGATGTGCCTCTTCACCGCCTCCAGGAAATCCCCGTCCCCCTTGCCCGGCTCCTCGGGCCGCCGGAAGCCGCAGGAGGTGCATGTGTCCTGCGGGGAGCCGCCGGCGGG
>VXBJ01003374.1:868944-944052 GCA_013400055.1 Nycticryphes semicollaris | reverse complement strand
AATGCTGAAGGACAGAAAGATTTTAAATTAAAATCTTAATAAATATAGCCCTGAGGCTAGCAACATTATTACATCCAAGATGATTACAGCAACCAAGCCACAAAAGAAATATATATATATATATATTTATTTGAAGCATAATAAGCCTCAGTATTTAGTTAGAAGAAGGCTAGGCAGCTAACTGACTTCCAAACTAGTGAATTTTCCATTCCGCTCTGCCGAAAGGATGAACTAACACACGTAGTTTGCAGGGCTTAGTTTCATTTCTGTGCAAGATAGCATTATTACCGCTTCTACTTTATGTATACATAGGTGTATAAAAATAAAAATTACTATTGCTCAGATCACATGCATGAGGGTTGGCAGGAAAGAACCTCAAGTTTGCAATGTGCAATAGGAGATACGGATAATTAGTGAGCTTCATTGTCAAAGAACAATCTAGGTCCCCCAGCTTGCCTGAGTGAGGCAGGCTCTCCTAGAGACATTTGCCTTTTTCAGTTGATCCTACCCTGAAGACAAGGTACTGCACTTTACTTGTTTGTGTAGAGTTGTTTGGTTTGTTGGGTTTTTTTAATTATGGAAATATTTTAATAAAGGATACAGGGAAAATACAGGGATACAAAGAAAAGGATACAAGCTGATAAAGATGATTAAATCATAGAGCAACTGCGGAGTGGGTCATGAAGTGTTATAATCCCCAACTCCCCTCTGCTTTCTGCCTCAATGTGTTAATGCATCACACTTTAGTACAGTGACACTTTCAGCCCTAGGTGGAAATTCACACATGATGAAGAGGTGGAGGAGGATTTCCAGATGGTCAGACCTCAGGGAGTGCGAAAAGGTGGGGGGAGGAAGGGAGAAACTGCTGAAGGGAATCGGACTTTGGTCACATCAGTAATTTCCAGCTGAAAATGGAATATTAAAAAAACCCAACCCCAAACCAAAAACAACTACCAATGATCCCATACCAGAGCCAGGTGCATTCAGGTTTGGATGTTATGTGCGATAAATCCTTACCACTGCAGGTTGTGAAAGACCCCTTGGAAATAATGGTTTATTTGTGCGCAACAGTGAAAGGTGTGAGCTTCATTCCCTTGGCCAAATTTCAGCATGGGTACTAAAGCATCCCAACCCAGACCCAATTAGTTGTTTTATTCTCCACAGCTTGTCTTTACTAGAGGTTACTGTAAAGTGGTCCTTGCCCTGAATCGTGCATGAACTTTCCCTCCAGCAGAGGCTGCATTTGGCTGCTGCACATCCTTTGGGATCCTCTTCTGCAGGGCCACCTCTCCAAGAGCAGCGAAGGGCACTGAGACAGAGAAAATGCAAGGCTTGCAGCCAGTTGGTCCCATCACACCCCAAAACAGGCCCCACTTTCCCTTTAGGGGAGCATAAGGCAGCAGCTGCTATCACGCAGCTGGACTTCTCTAAGACCTCATTTACTATGGCCTTTTGGGGGGAATAGGAAGGTAGTCATGGGCCAGAGTTCAAGGGGTCTGGTCCTTCAGGGTGAGAGGTGCTATGGCTGTATAAAGAATTAGTAATAGATGGTATTTTGTGCAGCCACAGTTCTTTCCAGGTATCAGGGCAAGGGGAAATTGAAGACAATCAATTATTTCTGCATCACAGTACCACTATATTTGGGGAGGGGGGAAGGGGGGGGAGGACATAGTCCCCTCATCATGACATAAATAGCAAGCATTAGGTATGATGGATTACACTGCATTTCTAAGGGCTCTTGCTTCATTTTCTGAGGTGTCCCTTAGGTCAGAGCATTTCCCCTACCACAAAATGGACACTAGGGATGCCAATGGAGTGCAGTCACAATGGAAAGGCATATTTTGTTTAATATCACCAGTAGGATTGCATGCTATTTACCTGTAATTTCCTGGATGGCAACAAAGTAAATTGACCACAGCGTGATGAACTGCTTGGACAAATCTCATGAGAGATGAGTTTCCACTTTGGGGAAATATTTGTTGTATGTCCACTCCCTGTCACTCCCAGTACGAACCATGTTGTGCGTGCAGGTTAAGAAAAAGCTCAAGGAGACAGAAGACGCAGCTTTGCCTTATTCAGCTTCGCCAGTGCAACTTCAAATTTGTAAAATCTGTGATTTTAACTGATGCTGAATTCCTCCTCTCCTTAATTGACTCTGTATGTTAATATCCTTACATCATGGCAGAATGCAAAGAAACCTTGGGTATCTGATACGGTAGTGACTCCAAGGATGATCTATTCAAGATGCCCAGGTGCCTGTCACTGGTTGTAGTGGCAAGCCAAAAGCCTTGTAAAGCCTGCAGCATCCATTTCTGACTTCAGTCCCTTACAATGAACATCTCTGACTTTCTTCCCTAAGAACTCTGTGCGGCAGGTGTTTTCAGTCTGCCCACCTTCCAGATCAGGTGTCCAAAAATGCAGCGATAAATGTATTTTTTTCTTCCCTTTTTCTAAAAGAGCTCAAGGTGGGTGGAGGGGATGGGCATAGGCTATTTTTATTCCTACCTTAATTTAGTCAGCAGTCCAATGGTTCATGAAAGAAGAGCCGGGCTCAGTCCCCTTCCCTGCCTGATGAGTCCCAGGGAACATGAGGCATGTCAGGTCTCCTCAGGAGGAGCAGGCTAAGGGGTGATGCTAGGACAGGAGCACTCTCCAAGCCTCCAGATGAGTCGGTGCATGACCTAAGGGAAGATGATTCCACATAGCTCTCTAGATAGACAGTTCAGAGAGGCAGAAGGCCAGGTCTCCCAGCTTCCCACCCTGCTAGCCAAAACATCTGGAACCACCTAATCCACATGAGACTAGCTTTGAGAGGACAGAGGCAGTCCCCTCCCTGGCACAGAGCATGCCCAGGTAAGTGCACTCTGCTGGGAGAGGAGACATACACACTCCCTGGGGCAGAAGGGAATTGAGCCATGTGAAATTCCCCGTGTTCGGCACTAGCCTTTGGAGCGCCGTGCGTAGTATATACAAAACATTGCCACGCTGCCAACCACCCTGCCTTGCCCTTACAGGAACGGACCCACGCTCTGTTCCTGGAAGGGAGCCAAGAGAGAGCCTAAATTGTGAAGCCCAAGGGATCCTCAGCCCCCAGGCAAGGCAGATTTAAGAAGCTGTGTTCCCCATGGCTTGCTTAGGCAGCAAAGCAGCCTCTTAGGCTTGAAGGCTGCCATTTTAAGGCGGTGAGCGGTGCAGGAAGCTTCGCCAAGTAAGGCAAAGATCTGGAGTCTGTGGTTGCTGTCGAGAATGGGACATTGCAACAGTCCACGCTGATGTCCAACACCATTTTTAAGTCCGCTTCCCCCAAACCGAAACATCGCTGCGTTGCCGTGCTGGCACTCCACAAAGCAATAGCAGATGGAGTTCCCCCAGAGTTCAAATCACTGCACGATAAATACTGTAGAGATCCAGGTCTGCCCAAAGAGTGGGCATTACAGGAGAACAGCATTAAATTTGCCAAGTGACTCTTCCCCCTCTCTAAGTGACAAGGCACAAACAAACTTGCAGGATTGCGCCTGTAGAAAAAATGGTCCCTCGGTAACTCATCTTCTGCCTAGGTAACAGGGCTGAATTTGTTTACCAGTAACTGTTAAAAGACAAGAGAAGAACACGGGTGTAAGTAAGGGTGTATTTAGACAAGGCAAACACTTAACTGTATGTATTAAGATCAGAAAGTAAACAAGTGATTGAGAGCAGTTGATGGAGATTGTTCTTACAGCAGAAGTGGAAGAGCTGAATGAATAGAAAAGTAAATAGAAGCAAAGTATTTCCCGCAACAGGACCACTGCTATGAACTATTGCAGGTATGCAACAAGGAAAGAGCAAACAGGTTCCCATCCTCACAGCTGGAATGTTTTCTTACTTAGCAGAGACCACCTGATACACCACAGAGAAGACTTCATCTTCTCATTATGGACTTCCAAGGTTTAGAGGTAATATTCTGGGAGGCCAAAATTAATAGTCTTTCGAAGACATCTTTCCTACTCTCAACCCCTTGGTTTAGCTCCCAAAACAAGAGGAACCTCCACAAACCCTGTGACAACCAAAAGGGAGAATGCGCTGGCAGAGAGGGAAGAAGTTGTTCTGTGCATGTGTCACTTGCTGCAGCCTGTCTGGGGTGACACTGTTGTCAGCAGGAAAGGGTTACCAGGAAAGGTGGGGCTGCTTGGAAACAGGCCTGGATGCTGCAGAGCTTTTCACCTTTCGCTTCCTTAGCTTTTCCACAGTTAGGAACCCGCTGTGAGCCCATTGCAATTTCTATGTTCAGGATAGGTCTCCATCAGCTTGTTTAACTCAAAGGCCTGGATTTATATATATATATATATATTTTTATTTTTTTTTTTAAATTATTATTTCTTTTAAGGAAAAAAGAGAGAGAACAGGGCTCATGTTGAGTTAAGTAAAGCATGCAACCCTTTGTCATAGACTCACATTTCAGTGCTCCAAGCCTATTTAATACCTTGGACTTTACCCGATTTTTGACTCATGGGGAAGACTGTTTTCCTGGAACCTATATCCCCATTTCTTTCCAAAAAAGAAGAACAAAAGATAAGTTTTAACTTGGTGTTGATGCAATATTCACCCCACCCAGAACACTGTAACCAACTTTGAAAGCTCATGTAAAAAACATGAAGAGTAATTTTTACTTAGCTCTTGTTATGAACAATTCAGAGATAAGAAACAAGGCAAGACACGTCTCAGCTGCAAGTGTGAACATGATCTCAACACTGCAACATTCTCCGTGCCTGGCTAGAGATGGGTTGGCAGCATGAGGTATATGAAGGTAGGTTACAGGTGACAAGAATGTAAAAAGCCTATTATTAAACTAGGTGTAAGCAGTTTTGAAACTTCATTAGGGCCAGGGAATTCATCCCTGGACATTGCACCTGCTTGATTATTCACTGGAAATGAACGTGAAACAAATGCTGTAAACTTGAAGCTAAATTTGAGGGGATTCAGATGCAGCTTTTCCTGCCTCCTGACTGGGCAGCGGAAGGAAAGCAGTTTATATCGTGGACAGACTTCATTGCCTTCCTCTTCCAAGAAGGAAGTGAAGTCTTCTCCACAAGTTTTCACCAGGTGCAGAGGACAGGTCATTTGGTGTCCTTCAGCTGCCACTCTAGCAGAGGAGTGAACTGCAGAACTGCAGCATGTTAAAGGTACTTTTGAGCACTGACCTATTTTTGTTCTTTTGCCATGGGAGAGACATGTGGAAACATTGTGGTTTGATGGGTTTGATTAAAAATATGCTAATGAATAAAGAAAATTAAGTGCTTCCCTTGGGCTCCTGGCAAGCTGCCAAGACAGACTCTGGGACCACCAACAGGGGGTCCTTATGCTTCAGCTTTTGCAATCCTTCAGATTCCTACCGCGGAGGATGATGATCCAGCGGAAACAGGGCTGAAAAGTTGAGTGTTTCGCGGGTCCTGCCTACACTCTTCTCCAAATGCCACAATATTTGAGAATTCATGCCCCAGGTGCTGGAATCAGCACGCATAAGAACATCTTTGTTTTCATTGAAGAAAAAAAAAAAATTACTTCTACCATCATTGTTGAAGAAAGAAAGCTTGCAAACATGAAGCAAGTGCACTCAAAAGCCTTGGAAACAAAAAGACTGTGAAAGAGAACTCCAAGTTCATTTTCTGAAGCACCTCATTATTTCTAAACCAAATGTAGTTTTGGAGGGCCTGGCTTATGGTTTTCAAGCTCCTGAGGCAAAGCTGCAAATGTGGTCTTTATTCCCACGCAGAAGCTCTGCCTGCCCTCCTCCCTCCACACTTTTTTTTGGAGGGGAGGGAAAGGGGGAGGGCGGGCACAAATCAAAACAACTTAAAACAGGCACAGTGTTACCCTCTGCTCCACGACTGCCACACTACCATCATTGCCCAAATGGATTTACTCAAGGTACCACATAACTGAGGTCTAACCTGGCTGCAGCAATAGGAGAATCATGTACTTTTCTGCCGACCCTCAGGTAGGAAGCAGCTCTCATTAGTAAAGTCTGAAGTGTCCAGCTTTCCTAGTGCTCCTAATCCTTCTGTGGATAGTTGTTCTTCCCATAGTCTGATTCACACTCTGTTGCCTTGCAGTCCTCTGAGCTGGAACAGGGTGCTAGCTGTAGTTGGGGATGGGAGTGCCTGTAATCCAGTGGAACTACTCAGCACTGAATTGAAGCACAGTCACCAGGAGTGACAGGAAAGAAGGGCTCACGTTTAGTTAAGCTGTCTGAACCCAAGTAGAACTAAGAATATTTGAAACCCTAGGGATGAAGATGAACATCCAAGGACAAAGAACCCAGAAAATGGAGACCCCAGACTGAAAGATGTTCTTCCACACCCATGACCAGGGCACTAACTAGAAGAATAGCCATGTTTAAAAGTAAACACTTAGTGTAGTCTACCCTGCAGGCATTTGTTCAACAACCTGGTTTTGGTTTTCATAGCTCTACCTTCCAAGCAGGAAACATAGTTGTTTTAACTTTTGATTTCTGATTCCTGTCATCCTGGGTAAGGATACTTCTGTCAGCAAGGTCTGTGTCTGACCGACACCATCTCTTTCAGGTTCTCATCAGCATTTCTAGAACTGACAAGTTTTTAGGGACAAAACTGCAGGCTCTCTCGGGCAACGTTGCCTGATGGATTTTCATTTAGAAGCAAGAAAGAATTTGCCTGTTTTCTAGATAATTACTCCTTTCCCCAGTCCATAGTTGTTTTCCTTGTTTACACATACAGGAATGTAACACCATCGTTTTGTGGGGAGGGTAATCATGTTGCAGAACACTCTTGCAGGCCACGGGTTGAGAAACACTCATCCAAACAGCAAGTTCAGTTTGTTGTATGTGTTTTCCTTTTAAAACAAAAACAGCACACTATTAAACAGTAGGGAGTAACTTTCCTTGTCTCTCAATGCTACATGTATGCACAAGTTTGTCCTTGAATTTTGGCACTGGGCCTATGAAGCCAACATCCATAAAGCCTCTGATACACTGAACACTAGGCTTTAAAAATAAACCTTATAAACTTTGATTGTATCAAAACCATGATTCTGCCTCAAAGCAAACTAACAAAGCTCATTGATGGGAACTTAACTAAACTCTGGAGATTAATCAACTTTATCAGGAAGCCAAGTGCAGAGTATATGGTCTCAGTCTCACCTTAGCATTTTACCTTCCACCACCCTTGGGGTTACAAGGCTTAAAGGGCCATTTGCTGGTATTTCCCTAGTAGATCCTATTCCCACAAGAGACACCAAGTAGTCTGAGGGAAGGAGGGACTGAGGAGCAAGGGGAAAAAAAGAAAAAAAGATTTTTTTTTTAAATAGGATACTCTCTCCTTCCCTCCCTCCCCCCACAATAAGGCTTTATGTTTCAAAGAAAACCCAGCATCTTTAGTCACCCTTAGAAGCAAAATGTTTTGTGAAGTACTGCACAGTCCCCTGGAACAATAACTATTCTTTCTGGCATGCAAATCAGTGCTCAGCAAGCAGAACAAACTTATACTTGCAATGCAAACTGGTTTAATGCCATAGAAATTGTAAAGCCATCATCCTCATGAGAAATTGGGTGTTCTGCTACACACTAGAGCGTTCAGGGAAGAATTAACATCAGCATTTGCATGCAAAAGGAAAATTTTAATTTAGAATAAGATCTCCTACTCCATAAGAGAATTGTATGGCAGAGCAATGAGAACAGAAGGATCTAGTTAGTGTGGATTTCTACATGTAATTCAGGTAGCAGATTAACAGCAGCTACTTGTATGCTCGTCTGAGCACGCTGAGCAGCCCCTCTCCATGGTAGAGCTTCTGACTCTTAAAGCCACAAGATGGAGCCAACAGTTCTCAGGAAGAGGCTCCTGTAAGCCTCCAAGGGATCCTCGGAGCATTTAGTACACAGACCCACACTAGTTGAGCGTTCTGGTTGGGGCAGAACCCAGGCAAGCAGGAAGGCAGATGCCAAGCTACACATGTGCTATCGGTCTCCAGTTTCATCCTGCTACAACTTAAGGAAGGCCTGTTCCTCACAAGCATACACAGACTGTCTGGAAAAAGAGGTGCCATTCTGGGCACAGCTCTATTAGCTATACCCAGAACCCTCTCCTGCCTCCTACACAACACTTTTCATGTTGCCCTTCCTCTGCTGCAGAAGATTTAAAGAAAAAAAAAAAAAACCAAACAAAACATGACTTCACTGGAAAGGAGATCTACATACACCACTGCAGCCATCTGAAATACAGGGCAAACACCAGGCAAGCGCTACATAAACAATATTGATGTAAATTGCTATAATCCTTGGCCAGAAGTCATCAGATTGGGGATGTTCTGCTTCCAACTGGTACAGCAGTGGAAGCAGAAACTGCACCTAAAGTTTACTGTGAATTCCATTTCTATGCCACTCTATGGCTCAACAGTGCAGTGAGTCTGTCCTGAAGGTTCTCTGCTGCAGTTCCTCCATCACAAACCAACACAGAGGATGGGATTTGGCACATTCTGAAGACTGAGGATCAATACTGCCACAAAACATTCCTTATTGCGTTATTTGAGCCCCAAGACTGAAGAGGAAAGCAACTCTGTCATTTACACAGTTGATACAAGCTGTCTGATCCAATTAGGTTGTGGAAAATTATCCATGAATCAAACTATTGTACCAGTTCAGTCCAGAACCACTTTCCAGAAAAACAACGATAGAGTCCTCACCCACCTCCTCTTCCTCCCTTCCCACAGTCCATAATATAATCATGTTAGTGTTGATACAAAGGTTAGTTCCAGACACTGGAAGTCAGGGGTTACCTGATTCAAGAATTCGGGGGTTAGATGTGCTTTTAGAATGCTGTAGAAATCAATAACAAACAAATATTACGCCTGTTTTTCCTTTTTATTATCAATAGTAATACAAATCAGTTGTATTAGCATGATAATGAAAAGTGACCAGTTTTATAGACATTAAAAATGTTTGAGCAAGTTAGAGACAAAGCTCTGAAGCTATGTAAGGAAAAAAAAAAATAAAGACTTTACATTGTATAGTATAGCACACATAGTTTAGAGGCAGTTTTATTAAATCTTGCAATCATAATCACTTCCTCTACACTAAACCTCTTTCTTGGTGTTAGAGATAACACCTTCCCCTCCCAAGAGGAACACCTGCCATTCCCATGAAGTGTGGAGATTATGGTGAAAATCATAGCTTTTTTGTTCCTCTTCCCAACTAAAGTCAACAAGAGGTGAACATTGCAACATATGCTTATAGCAATTAAAAGGAAGCTTCTGTCTACATTGGCTCTGAGTTGAATTAGTAAAGAGTATCCTTGTTTTGAGCAAGAATTGATAGACCTGTCAGCCCCAAGTATTGGGTTAACACTTTGGAAAGCTTAAAGATCTTTGTGAGCATTTAGTTAGATGTAATTCCCCCCCACCTCTTGCTACATTTCAAACTGTAGCTTTGTGCCTCAGAACTAAAGCATTCTTGAGCTTTATATTAGCCAGACAGGATTTGACTGGAACTTCAGATGGCAATTAACATCTCACTAAAGTTTAATGCCCAGTAAATGTATGTATACATCTTTCTCTTCATTGAGCCAATTATTGGCCCAGAAATTGCAGTAAAGGCATATTAGTTTGTATAGAACACATATGGCACAAGTCATTGAAGACGTACTTCATCATGAAGATGTTACACCTATACTCTCATCTGGAGAGACACTCCTCTAAAGAAAAAAAAAGAGTCAAGTCTGCCTTTGTACTCCTGGAGTTTAACCTCTTGTTTTGTGTGATGACTTACGCCCCATTATAACGGGGCCTTGTTTCAGATGTTTGCTCAGAAGACTAGAGCACTTGAATACCCACAGCTAAGCCACATACGGAATATTGCATATAGCAGTAAACAGCTCCCTGACTTTATGTTAAGCCATTATGCAAGAACAGTACTTGAATGCTTAAGTGCAAGTGCATAGTCAAGTCTTGCATGACCTCCAGCTTCAAATATCCAGTTACTGGCCTACAGCCATGCTCCAGAAAGATTTAAGAGCACATTACACTGATGAAGACAAGTCTTGCTCCTTAATTACATAATGTGGAAAGGCTGCTAGAATATATCAGCTTCAATACAGCCTTCAGTTGCCTCAGCTACACAGCATGGCTAGCAGGCAACCACACACACCCCTCTTGTCAAAGCCCTCCTTGTTTGATGTACCTGATCTGTAAGTAGTCATTTAGATTAGAAGTCAAAGCTGCCTTCACTCCACTCAGAGGAAACCCTCTCATCTAAAGGAAGCATACATCTGTGCCACTTTTTATTTCCTGTAGTCAACCCACCTGATGCTGATGTCCAGTGAAGCACACCTGAAAGCCATTCAAGAACCCTCAAATCATATTGCCCCTCTGCAGAAATGCATGCATTCAGGCACTTCCACCATAAGGTGGTGGCAACAGGATTCCAGTCTGGGGACCAGTTTTACTGCCTTCCAGGTGCACGTCAGAATGCTTGTTGCCCACTGTTACAAAGTAAAACAAGGCAGCTAACTCAGCCATCAGGTTGTCAGCTGTAACCGGAAACTTAAACTGAGGTTTGCCACAAGTAGTAAAGAGGAATATAGAAAAGCTTCTCTGCTTAGTCTCCAGGCTTAATCTTTCTGGAAAAAGGTGACAAGTACAGAACACTGATGCTGCATCTCTTCACGCCACAGAACAGCAAGCACCATCTTCCAAGTCCACCCCTGTAGTGGAGCTTCATCAGTTAAAAAAAATAAAATAACCTGAGTGAGAACAGCACATGGAGCATAAGAACTCCCGTAGCAGACTTGCTGTTCTGAGTAGAAATTCATCTGTCCTATCAAATACTGTCAGGTACTTTAAGACTACAGAGATGAAAGGTCAAAGCACGCCGGCCTCTTGAGCTGATCTGCTCATTGTGAACTTCGAGTTCATTATTCATATAGCAAGGAAAGCTTATTCAGTTTTGTTAGACACATTTTACAATCCACCTCAGAGGGGCTTGACCTACATAAGCTTGTAATGTGAACTCAACTGTTGTTTATCCTTTAGGTTAATTAAGGACTTAACCTTTAGGTCTCAACTAAAACCAAACCTAAATGAGTTGCCTTCCTCCAGAAGCAAACATTCATTTGCTGTATATACACAGTGTGCACTCAAAAATGGACTTTATCCATGGAAGCTCAAGAGGAAACTTTGTTAGCTAAGTGCTAAATCTTCAATTGCCCCATTAGGTGCTTAATCCATGAACGTAAGTGACAGCTCAAACAACAAGTTCTGCAATCCAGCAGGATCCCAGGCTCTGCTTCAAAACTGTATTGTCAGCTGGCTTTGTAATACCAATTAATAGCACTGTTCAAAGAAATATTTCCAAAATTGGTTAACCAGTCTTTCTGAACACACAAGATAACATTAACAAAGGAATTTAACTTGACAAGAATGAAGATTACAGCACCTTTTTTATTTAGTACAATTCCCCCAATCCAATGAGTTGCCTGACAAGTTGAACTAGTTATGGAAGACAATGAGTTTGCGTTAAGTCCCTGTGAAACCTCAGACCAACAGAGGTTCTGACATCTAACATATCTTATTTCTCAAAGTTCAGAAGTGGAATGCACAAGAACAATTTAGTACATGTTAAAAAATGTTTTCCAATCTCAAATCACCACACTAAGTACCAAATGGTATTCACTACTCCTTCACCTCAAAAAGAAACCATATTTGTTAATTTAGTGCTGCAGTGTGCTTCATTGAACAGCCACATCACCTATTCCTTTCACCAAGTAACTGTGCTTTAAGCATCCAGTTAGCAGGCAAGGTACAGTCGCTTTAAGTCTCCCTACTTCAAAACAGAAGGCAGCCATAATTCATTAAGAGACCCAAAAAAATCAGAAGAGACAGTTACTTTCCACAACAGTGACACAAGTATTGTTTGGCAACTGCACTTAAACTGCCTCAAAGCTCAGTTCAGTCAGCTGACAAGGTTACCTACCAAGTACTGACTTCTATTCGATTTTTTGTTGGTCAAAAAAATGTGACCACCATCGCTTAACTGACAGCAAAACTCAACATGCATCTCCATGTGCTAGGTTGCTGTGCATCAGAAACTGTACATATAAAATTAACAGCGAGTAACAGACATGGCAACTGCTTAACTTCATTTGCTTTTTGACACTATACAACTCACTAGCCAGCTAACCACTGAGAGGTAGCACGTATGTCTCACCTATTCCAGGTCATGATTGTGTGATGTGATCCATCCTTACTCAGATTTTTTGTCTTCAGCAAGACAAGAGACAGATGCAGATGTTCCCTCTTTTCCAACATGATCACAAGTGTTCCAATATAAACAAAAACAGATTAAACCAACGCTTTGATTTTTCACTATTCCAGTACCAGGGAGGGGAAGGATGATGAATGTAGAGTGAGTGTAACCGAGTCTAGCCACAATACATGGAAGAAACCCAGGACAGCATTTCAAGGAGAGGGTGATAATATTATTCCTTTTGAAGAAAGGATTACAGTAATTTTCTCACCCAGTATCATTAATTTAAGGATGAGAAGACAGACTAGTGGGGAATGCACCTAGCCAGTATTTAAATATCAATTTTTGCATTGCCTAAATAAAATCTGATTTGAGTCCACAGGCTTGATTCATGAATGCTGTATTGACTTAACATAACATGGAAGAAAGTTTGATTTGAGTTGACTCTCAAGTGTCAGTTGTTATTTCTTACATAGAGTGTGTAGAGGAAACCAGCAGATTTCAGTGTAAGAAATAGCAGTGACATCTAACAGAAGATGGAGACTCAAACCCTTTACAAGCTGTCATGTAACTTTTCTGCAGTTTGCAACATCAAGAAGGGCAGCAACAGTGGGGAAAAAACCAAAGTGTTTGAACCTGAACAGCTATGCTTGTTAAGGCCAGTAGAGGTTCAAGAGAAACATTAGAGTTAACTAGGAAGTTAATATGAAAGTACTTTGTATAACCAAACAAAAGGATTGTAGGTCTGAAACTGTTTCTAGTTCTGAAAGACACTGGGAAGACAGAGCCCACTTCAGTTTAAGTAGGCACGGGTTTTGTTGGTTACCAGAAATGGTTTCAAAGTTCTGTTTTCACATTTTGAAGGTGTGATATGCAAAGCAAAAGATAAGGGAGTCAATACAGACTTCCTTTCATGAATCCAGCCCTACATCCTTAGTGGTATCTTATCCATGCCACCTGTAGATAGATATTTACAGTTCCCAAGCATCACAGCAAGCAACATCTTTCTTTAAAGCTTTTCTTGTTCTTGCCACTTTTCTTGCCATTCTTGTCTTTGTTTTCTGACATTTTCTTTGCTCTGATTTCTCTCATTAAATCAAAGAATACCTAGGAGGGAAAGAAAGAAAAGTTAAATAAGGTCTGCCACTAGAAAGCAGATAAAAAAATACTGTATTCAGCAGCAAATAAAGATGTAGCACCACAATGTGCTTAATACAACAGAAGTCTAGACATAGATCCCAGTGGCAAACGCAGTATCGGAATTATGTAGCACATCAAGCAGTAGCAAGAAGTAGGACAACCTTACCTGGCTACCAATTCATTCAACAGCCCTGTTTTGAGAGCATCTTATTGACTATCAGCCTTGCCCAGAAGTAGCATTCAGAGTTCATGAGAACATTTGTCTGTGCCTAGCAAACATTTCCAGTCAAATCACTCTTGTAACTATGCAAAGCATTTAGTTCAGTCCTTTTCATGTAGACTCTGCTTAGTAGTGTTCTGCCTGTTTCATAATTAAAAAGCTGTAGCATACAAGTGACAGCATCAGCCAGAGAAAATTTCCAGGCTGTATTATAAAGAAAGTCAGAGTCATCTTTTCATTCTCTCCAAAATTCTAGCTGATTCTGTACACCTGCTGTCTAGGTACATACCAATTAAGACACAACAGCTGTTTTATTGCAGAGAGTTATACAGAAAATTATATTTAGGATTACAGGAAAAGAGCTTAGTGTCACTTTATAGAGTAAGGCTTTTTTTTTTTTTTTAAATGGGGAACTACACAGGTCTTCAATACTTGGAAACAAGGGCACACTACTGAACAGAAATAGAATAGATTATCACTCATAACCCTCTTGAGGCTTTTTTTTTTATGCGGCTACAATTTCAATGCGCAATCGTCACAATGGCTGATAACTTGTCTTAACATATACTCATTATCCTCTATAAGTACTGTTTTGTATGTCACACAAGCTAGAGAAGACCCGAGAACAGGTCTAGAACACCATGCTAATGCACTCCAGCTACATTGCTGTTAAGTATAAAACAGGCTAAGCATTTTCTAATCACATGAGACAGCTTGTAGGCAAAAGCAAATCTAGGTATTCGTGTTTTACTACATCACCCACTTTGTACATCTGACAGCCTGCCTTTCTGTGACATTCCACAAGTGAGAATAGTTGTCTACCAAGTTTAAATTATGCCGTGCCCTTGATAACTAAAAGGTCTCAAGTCAGGAGTTTAATATACTCTGTTTTAACCAAGAGTGAGAAAAATGGAGTTCATACTAGGTGACTTACGCACTGACAGCATTTCCATTAGTAAACTAACATAGATTAGAAGAACAGGAAGCTGTCTACAAAAACTTAGAGTAAAGCTAACTGCAAATGTTCTATGTCCAAAACCAGAAAACCGATTATAATTTGTAATCTTTAAACAAATGCAGATTACCAAACCACACCTTTGGAGTCCTTAGATGGTCTGAAATTACCATTGGGCCCCCTTTGGTGGATTTGTGAAGTAAAATTACATCCTCTTCAGGAAACCCCCAGTACACACATAATTAAGGGGAGGTTTGGAACTGTTTTCTCCCTACTGAGCAAACACTCCATAGTCATAACTCATCTGTCTTCTGGAATAACCTACCACCACTGTGTATGCAAGAAGCCAGCAGCAGAAACATGCTGACAATGACTGTCCTAGACCAGCATGGACAAGACAAAACAGGGACGAGGATACAGCAAGATTTTTTTTTTTTTCCCCCCTCACAATTCAAAATAGTGCTGACAGAAAACAAGAATGAAATCTTTAACATTAGCCACACCAGATGTAGCTTTGTAGGGAAGATGGAACAATTTGTAAGTGTCTATAAGCTTGCTATTTATTGCTGTTATAATAATAGGACACAGTCTATAAACAAAATATTTCAGGGAATTCTTAAACCTGTTTACCCAATGTACTACTGGGATGGTACAGGTTCAGGTACAAATAGTTAAAACAAGACAACAGCATTAACTTGTATCAGGTCCCTGGCTCCTCTAAGCTCGGTATTTGCTTAAGTGTACACATTCTGCTACATTGAGTCATTTTGACTGTCTGGGCTTTCAGAAGACCAGCTGCGGATTTGCTTTTGTCCTAGCAAGAATCAAGAATTAGTCACTTGGTTATTAAACAAGTAGTGAGGATTTAACTGAGCAGATGTCATTTGTCTTACCTTATCTACATTTGCTCGAGTTTTGGCAGAGGTTTCTACATACTGCACACCCCACTCTTCCGCCTTACTTCTTGCCTCTTCTACAGGCACTTGTCTGCGCTCTTCTAAGTCAGATTTGTTTCCCACTACCAGTAAAGGTATTTTATCCTCTTCAGCCTTCACACGCAGGATTTGTTCCCTAATGCATCAGGTAGTCAAAGTAAAAATATCTGTGTTAGTAGTAGCAACAAAAACTCCTCCCTTATCAGGAGTAGATCAAGTGGTCTGCATGTAACTGGTGTTCATAACTGTACTCAACAGGTCATTTGCCAACAGTTGAGCATGCACTTTAAAATTATTTCAAGTTTAACACACTAATGCTATGAGCTTTACACAAGTAAAAGCCTCACATTCCAAGGCAGTGGTCTTACAGTCTACCTAGTAAGTTTACTAACCAGGTTCTAATAAAGAGCTGTATGGCAGAAGAGCAACTCCCAGCTGGAGTTCATATCCGAATGAGGAAGAGTGCAAGATCCACATTTGCCAAGTTTCACCTTGGCGTTCAGTTTTGTCTTCAATTTCCAGTTTACATCCCACCTCAATATAGGTCTGGTCAACCTCAACGCTTTGCCAGAACAGGAGGTTGGGAAAAGCTTAAGTAGTCACCAAACATCATTCTTACTGGGTACCGAAACTTTACACAAAGGGAAGAGTTACTAACAGTGCTGAACTAAAGTGCTAGCACTCTTCCTCCTTCAAAGACTTCAAGAAAATATTTGAACCATCAGCATTAACCTAGCTGTCCTGTGGCATTTTAAGGATATACCAGCATCCAGGAAGAGACACGCTGCATGTCAGTCACAAAGTGTGCTATTATTAGAGTAAAACACAGGTTGAAACCAGACTGACACATGCTGCTGTCCATCTAGGATGCTGACAGAACTGTACCACTCTACAGTTATTTTTAGATTGCTTCGTTTTGTTATGCACAGGAGCCAAACTAGACATGGGCAGGGTGCTGCACTCCTTCAAGTAGAGTTGCCACACTACTCCAGATGTCTGCACTTTCCATCCACAAAATAACTGAATGTATATATAGTACACAAGAAACTAAAATAGTGTTAACACCAAAGCAGACAATCTGCTGTTGCATTCAACTGTACCTTCACACATTTTCAGATTACAGAGGAACCAAAACCAAACACTGAATGCATAACATCAGGAGAGCTAGGGTTTAAAGACAGGCCCATAGTTCATCCCATATTCAACTTTCTCATCATTTGAGATTTCTGCAAGTAAGATGATCAATCCACCAATGTGCAGTCCAGCTGGTGATGCTGGTGACTCATGCTACACATCTCCCCCTCCTTCCTGGGGAACAGTTTTCCAAGGAGCTGGTTCTTCCACGTCTATTAAACTAAATATTCCATTTCAGTATTTCACTATTTGTTTACTTGTGAATCATTAAAAAACATGACATCCTCCATCTCAAAGTTTTTAGGTCCTTCTGGGTCTAGCATTGCTTCTTCATTGTCTTCTTGTGCTGGAACCTTGACCAAACACACAATTAACCTAATTACAGAAGTCTGACAAAAAAACCACTAACTGCCACAATGAACACCCCTACTCATTTTCATCCAAAGCCTTAAGCCTTGGATTTAACCTTATATTTCACTTAAGCAGACAAGTCAAAATCCAGGCTGGGCACTTTCAAGTGTCTCATTTTCTTCCTGTTTTCTGAAGATATGACTTTTTCCTCAGTTTTATACTAGGAACAGTCCGAGTACTTAGTTTTGCAGTCCTGCAACAGTTCAGCTGTTTTAACTCCTTTAAGTGCTCCAGTTTGAGCAAACTGAGCAGAACAGCTCTACTTGGATGCCTCACAACTGTCAGCCTTCTGAAGTCTAACAAAGTCACAGAAGTATTATGTGACAAAGGAACAGTATTTTTATACCCCTTACAAGATGCTGCAGTACCCCACTACTGTTGGAACAGCATAATGCAGTAAGAACCTCGACCAATGTCCTAGAGTGAGGGCAGTTTGCCATAAGGAACTTTAAGAAAACCCTAAAAATAGGAGTCTACTTTAGCACCAGCACTTGCATTACCAATTAGTCTGCTAACCTTACACCACTGAAGTAAACATAAGCCAGACTGATAAAGAGCTTTTATTCTGGGAAACATAACAAACTCCTATCACTTCCGCTATGTTTTGGAAAGTTTTACTTCAAACTGTACAGCTGTCCTAGGCAGTTTCTGGATTACCTTCTATACTGAGGCAACAGCTATTATCTAATAAGAACTAGAAACTTGCCCTGAAAAATCTGGTCCAAGACTAAAACAACGGTTTAAACTCCTTGTTTTTCTTTTATGCTACACAGGGGTTTCTGTGCTCAGTCTGATGGTGATTTTTACATTATAACTGCTAATCCCAAGAACAGAAATGGAAGCATTTATTACTACTGTGTGCCTTTCTAGGAATGTGTCTGCCTACAATAGTACTGCTTGGCTGCCAACCGTCGTTTGGCACCAATCCATACCTGAGAGTGGAGGATAATCCTTCCTTTCCTTAGAGCACCTGCTTCTAGCAGTAAGCAATACAGCATCTGAAACCTGGCCAAAAGGCAGACTTAATTCCAGAAGTACTGCTCTAAGATAATTAAACTTCACATCCACAAAGACTGGAAATTGGCTTGAACACGCATGTTTTAAGAGTCCAAGAATCTGTTACTTGCCTGACATTGCTGCTGGCATAATGTACTCATCAGTTGAAGGCATGAAGACAACTAAAGCCAGAGGCTGGATACTGTGGCTTAAGTTACCAGTTACTGAGAGCAAAATGGTTGGGTTGCCACTTTTGTTGACCAAATGGTAAGGGACAAAGAGTAAAGAGCTGTAGTTTTTAAGAGTTTTCAGAGCAACACAGGAAACATTTCCTTCTGCCTGTGAGAGAAACTACGTACCGAAACTCTGCTGTTGCTGTGAAGGACTCATGCTCTGTTATTGAGAAGACTAGAAGAAACCCTTCCCCGCTGCGGAAATAGTTGTCTCTGATAGCTGCGTAATCCTCCTGTCCTGCTGTGTCCAGAATGTCAATCTGAACTTCTTCACCATCCAAAACTACTTTCTTTCTGTAGCTGTCAGCCTTGGTAGGTTCATAGTCTTCTACAAACTGAAGAAGATAAGGGATTAGTGTTTAAAATTACTGTCAAATGTTACCAGTATTTGTCCATATCCATTCTTTTTCACTTCAGTGACATTTAGATTTCCCCAAAACCTTATCACAATTCAGTCAACCACTAAGTTCAACCACCTTTTTTTTTAGTTTTACTATAAAAAGCAAATTGTTTAAGCACTTAATACATCAAAGAGTCAGTCTACCTAGTCAAAAGAAATTGTCTTGCTACATGAAACATGTTTAGCGATTTCAGGGACAATTTAAGGGACGAAGATACAGAATAAGCTACCAGCAACCTGGTGGCATTATCAAGATTTCCCACTTCACAAAAAAGAATTTCAGTGTATGCCAGGTACAGCTGTCTGAAGTTTCAACAGGTGTTGATGTCAGCATCCAGATGTTGAACATGAAAACCTGCTCCATATTTAGAGGCACATACTTTAGTCCATTCAATATTGATCAGACCCACAAAGCCACTGTCAGTTTGACTTGTAGTTCTGTGCTGACAGCACATGTCCAACACAGGTTCCTTACCTTTCCATATCCTTCCTCTCAGCCTCAAAGAACAACAAAAGGCCGTGCCATGAGCCTGATTAAGGTGACTGACTTTCCCTAATGACTATGCCACCTCTTCAGATATTCACATCCCTATAGCATATGAGAACAACATATAGATAAATACTGACTTCTGAATTACAGGATAATGTATTCCTTATCACACTAGTCTGGATTGTCTGATCTAGCTTCCTAGACACCAGTACAGGAGAATTCATGCTATGAATATGCATTCTTCATCATTCAGCTCAGAACGAGCTAGTATGCTTACTTCTGACTTCAACCTTAACTGGCTAAAAGAAACTACAACTGAATTAAAGTTCAGTGCCAACAGGTAACAGTCTCGGTACACTCAAACAAGCACATTCACATTCCCCATGTCTTTTGAAGACTGTTCTTTACTAATAAGCATCAATTTTGTCTCCCTTAGCCAAAGATGTTTCCAGAGGGCACCCTTGCCAGATTCCTACATTCTTCTCCTGCCAGTAACGTCATTAGGTCTTTTGCTACTTACATTTAGTTCCCCTGTCCCACTAAAAAAGTTTAGTAACCTGTATACCTTGGTGCTTTAGAGAAGCTGAACCAGAGCTACTTACCTCATCGTACATAAACTGAAGAGTGAGTGCAGATTTGCCCACACCTCCACTGCCAACCATAATTACTTTATGGAGGGCCAAGGAACTCTGGTTCTTGCTCTTGCTGGCAGCCATGATCCTGCTTGCCACCGATGAAGTACCAGGCAACCAATTAGATCTGCAGATAGAAGAAACAGTCACCATCTGTGACACCATGGCAGAGAGCAGGTAAAGCATTTCACCAGCACTGAAAGACCAGATTAAAACACTGCCTAGCAAGCTATTTCAATGCACTGCCAAACAAACCGTGTCACTGATGGCTGAAGTGTGAGTTGGAACAAGGTATTAGAACAGAAGGTATTTGTGACAGCAGCACCATTAATAAAAGCACCAAAGGTTTGTCAAAGCAGGTACTAGCTGAATAAGCTATTCTTATTTGTAAGCCCATCCTACATGACTACTATCTAGAGCAATCTCCAGAGAAAAAAATTCCCCATTTTCTCAAACACATTGAAATTAAGTGGTTTTATTCCTGGTTTTATGCTTTTCTAATATACTTCTTTAATGTTGATGAAGCTTAGTTACAACCTGGAAGCAGAGATACACCTTAGATCTGCTTGTGGGTAGAAAGATGACTTTTTACCTCCTCTCTACATAGGCTAACAAAAAAAAGTAGGAATAAGCAGTAAATTCTGGCAGGAACAAGTTGCAAAAGTTTCCAGCAGACAGTCTTATGACACAGCATTAGCATTTATTTTATATTCTTCCGGCCTTTTGATGCTGCAAATCGAATTTGCTTTTGGAAAAAAAAAAAAGTAATCCTGTTTTACTGTAAGAAATTCTGTTTCTGTTCTTTTCCTGATGCTGCAAAGCCAGAAGAGTAAGTGTCAACAAACAAGTTACTGTCACAGAATATCAGGGATTGGAAGGGACCTTGAAAGATCATCTAGTCCAATCCCCCTGCCAGAGCAGGAACTCCCAAATCAGGTCACACGGGAACGTGTCCAGGTGGGTTTTGAATATCTCCAGAGAAGGAGACTCCACAACCTCTCTGGGCAGCCCCTTACAGTGTTCCATCACCCTCACTGTGAAGAAGTTTTGCCTCGTATTCAAGTGGAACCTCTTATGTTCCAGCTTGCACCCACTGCCCCTTGTCCTGTCATTGCCTGTCACTGAGAAGAGCCTGGCTCCATCCTCCTGACACTCACCCTTTACATATTTATAAACATTCATGAGGCCACCCCTCAGTCTCCCCTTCTCCAAGCTAAAGAGACCCAGCTCCCTCAGTCTTTCCTCCTATGGGAGATGCTCCACTCCCTTCATCATCCCCTGCCCTGGACTCTCTCAAGCAGTTCCCTGTCCTTCTTGAACTGAGGGGCCCAGAACTGGACACAATATTCCAGATAGGGTCTCACCAGGGCAGAGTAGACAGGGAGGAGAACCTCTCTCGACCTACTAACCACCCCTCTTCTAATACACCCCAGGATGCCATTGGCCTTCTTGGCCACAACGGCACAGTGCTGGCTGATGGTCCTCCTGTTGGCCACCAGGACCCCCAGGTCCCTTTCCCTTATGCTGCTTTCCAAGTACTAGTTAATAAACCTTTGTGCATTATGCTGACTAATTAAGTGCTGGAGAACTCTTACAAATAATACTGCTTTTTTTTAACAGTAGCTGGACACATTATCTATGACAGAAACACAAACATCAGCTGCCACACCCTGACTAGCACAGAGCAGGGGGTCAAAGAACAGCACATTGGGGACAAATGCAGAAGTGACTAATACAAAGAGATGTGTCACCGGCCAGCGAGGAAAAACAAAACCACACTAGAGATGAGTACTCCAGACCCATGATAGCTAAAGGGAGACTAGCTTAGTGACACATGCCACAAGAGAAGGGCAACTAAGAGTCCCAGGTGTCCATATCCTGGCAGAGTGCTGTGATGGGAACAGCAGACCACTCAGGGAACACTGCCATGGAAAGAGGCTATACCAGCCTTCATTTACAGCAGTACCCATTATTCCAGAAGCAACAGGCCAACCAGGAGTCTCAAATTTGCCTGGGCATGATTACTCCAGAAAGACACTGGAATGCCAGACCACGCCATCAAGTTCTACTGGATTGAAACATAACTTCTCCTATAGGTCTATATTGGAAAAACGTCAGGATAACTTTGTTTAGGGCAGCTCGTTAACTAGGAACTAAAGGATTGTCGACTTACAAACACGCTACAGGATTATTTGGCCTGGAAAAGATCTTTGGATGTTGTTCAGTCCAAACCTCTCCCTTAAACTGGATTGCTTGGAGCAAACTGCTTTACGTGTTCTGTGTTTTGAGGCTGACAATTCCATGACCAGTCTGGGCAAACTGCCCTTGGGTACAGTGAATGTGAAGTTCTTTCCCCCTCTGTCACGGCTTGATGCTCTGAAAAGCAACAAATCAAACTAAGTTCTCACCAACTACTGCATACAAGAACAAACAAGCCAACAATCAAGAAGTGCCCTCAGGGCAGCATTTTCAAACACGAGCAGTGTTGTTTTGCCATGCAGAGTATTTTGCTCACACCTGTTTGCTACAGACATTTGGTACAGTAATGCATATTAATCATCTTTCAGTGTTCATCCGGGCATAAACACTAATAAGACAGATTTTCCTCTGGTCATCTTCTATATTGTGTTATACATCAGCTCCCTCATCCAGGACACTCCTTAGCACAGAATTGCATATGACAACATCTACTTCTAAGATTCTCCCTGTAGAGCACAAATGCCCATTTGCATTGGTGACAGTTAATTCAGCCATCACCCCAGAGATTCCAAACCACCAGTTCTTCATCACCAGAGAGGCAAGAAGGGAAAAGAACAGAGCTCCCTGCCAGGGGAGTGTGGAAAAAATGGGAGAAGACACAACAGGTAGTATCTGAACTCCAGAAGTTGAGGCTGAAAGGACTTCTTTGCTTACAGTCCACGTGTTCTACAGATGATATGCTAGAATTCACATTGCTTGGATATAGAAACCCAAGGTGTAAGAGCTACAAATTGACTACACAATGAGGTGGTTTGGGGACTTTAAGTGTTAATAACACAGATTTTGTCCTAGTTCAAGAGCAGTCTGTCTTTGAAACTAGTAGACAAGCTGCCTCCTGAAGAAGCCAAGGCACCCTTAGCAACAACTTTTCAGTGTAACCATGGTTGCTTTCAACCTTTCAGTATTCCTTTCACAAGCATCCTAATGTTGTTGTAACTGCTGTGTTATCTAACACAAAGTTTTCAAGTTAAACATTTTTCTGGCAACACAAACTTAGTCCTGCTGCAAGGCCACCGTGCTATGCAACTACAATAAATAAAAAGGATTTACTAACAGCCAAGAGAGAAAATAGCAACACTCTCCCTCCTATCAGTAGGGACAACACATCTTTACCTGGTCACAGTCAAGGAATGGCTGCCTTTTAGGTAAAATACTGACCAGCTTGATTCAGTACAAGCTTATAACAGAGGCAAGTGGAGAGAACATTTAAATTCTTCCTTCTCCATCCCACCTAAACACTGGACAGTAGGAACTACAAGGACAGCCTTCATACACAGTACTACCCTGACTTATAGCCAGAGTATATTAAACAAACGCCATGCCATAGCATACAAATTCACAGTTTGATTACATCTAAAGCTAGCCCAGCTCTTAATGGCCAAGGTACTTGACTGTCCCTGCAGAGCTGTTGCAAGTGCTACTTGAATCTGTTTGAGTATCAACACTACATGAACCCTCTGAACGCAGGGGTCTGCTGACAACACAACCCCTACGTTGTATGCCCGCTGTGAAATTCCAGATGCTTCACACAAGGCATCTCTTCTTTTGTGGCAACAGAGGGAGCGTGGGCCCCCTCTAGCTCCAGAACAGCCAGGCAGTACAGAACAAGGCCAGGCTGAAACAGTGTGGCACAGGATTTAAACAGGCAGTGTCAGTGCAGAAGTACCAGTGTTTACAAGACAATAGGTAAATAGCACATCACTGGTGCAGAAAGGGCCACAGAGAGATTTTTAATAGGAATACTCTAATAAAACAGCAAGAGACATCATTGGAGCCAACTCTTTGTTTACTTGCATTTCCACCTCTGCAGCCCAAGAAAGTTTACACACCATGGTTCAAAGCTCACATCTAACAGTTCCTTAGGGTTAAAAAAAAAAATAAAAATCACTAGTAAGTGGAAGCTCTCTCCTCAGTCACCCAAGCAGACAGGGGGGACTTTCATGCCATTCTGTACATTAAGCATCCTTGAGGCAGTCAAAACACTGACATTAGCTCACCTGTCTCTTACAGAAAAGTATACCTTGGGAAAAATCCAACCACCTCTCAGAAAAGTGGCAGTGTATTGAAGAACTTGTAATGACCACAGCTGTTTTTAAAACATTATTCAACTTCCGTCAGTTTAGGGGAATGTAAACTTAAGGCCAAGAGTCTTAATACATCTGCTGAACAGCCAGCACTGAATAAGCCTCCAGACAAGTCACCTAGTTCCACAGTAAACCTTCTCTCCTCCCCCACATTACTCTTTACTTGCTGGAGAGTGAACTGTGCCCAAACAAGATTTACCCTCCTCTGGCAGGAAGAGAAGCAATCCAGTCAATGGCAGTCAACTCATCTGTTTAATTTCAATCTGTCATTTTACCCTCAGGTTTAATGACACCACATCACACTTTGTGTGCTAAGTATCATACACTGTAGCAAAACCTTCTGAAAGATCTCAGGGGTAACCATGAGAAACAGGTCGTCATTCTGTTATGGTTCACTCTGCTTTGAAATAAAGTGCTAGCCAGAGCCCAGGTCAAAGCCTAAACTTTTAGAGGCAGTCTTTCATCTTTAAGAAATTAGAAGTAATTACCCACTTCACCTGCTTTAAAAGATAAGGATTAAGTCATTGACTTGGTAACTTAGGGTTGTTTTTTTTTTTTTTTTATAATAGGTTACACAAAGCCACGTGCACAATAGGAGCACTGTGGTACTAATGAAAGATGGTCCTAGACCAAGAAATTAAGGTTACACCAACAAACAGGCTGACCACATGAAGAACAGCAAGATCTACAAATCAAACCATAGTGGTTGCCAAAAAGCTGTTTTTATTCAGACTTCTGAAGATCTGTATTTTTATCTGTATAAATCAAACCATGCCACCTTCAATATAAGAAATCTAACCCTAAACTCCCAACTATCTCAGCCTTCCCTTGCCTCATCTGTTTAGATTATAACTTCTCAGGGTTAACTAAGGCCTCCTGCTGTAGAGAAACCTTCACAATGTTGTGTCATTCTTGGCTGATCCCCCAAAACTGAGCACTTCAAGGCATTTGTTTATAAACAGCATCATAAACTCCAAACTCGAACATCAGTTTGCCATTTCTCCACCCTCTTGTCAGCCTAAAATTAAACTGTTCAGAACAATTTACAAACAGGATCAGTTTACCTAATGCCATGATTCAGAGACTATTACTGAATAACTACATGTACTTCAAACCACATTGCACTTTCACATCTCTTTTTACTTCATCTGCATTAAGACTCCACAGTTGTTCAGTCACTTAAAGGAAAAAGCACTTGTCACTTCACAAGAAAGGAACCCATTTTGCTACAACCCATGCAAATACATAGGAAAAAAAAAAAGAAGGAACATGAGAAATTTCACTAAGCTTACCTGTTTTCCAGTAAAAGTTCTATTACAGTAAAGAAAACCTCTAGACCTCTCTAAAGGCTTGAACTAGAAATGTTTCTAGTTCTTCCAATCCGGTTTGAGACATAAATCCAAAATAAAGCTCTAGGCTTAAAATTGCTGAGATCAGCCCTTGTTCTCTCACTGTGCAGCTGATATCTTTGGACACTTCATTTCACTACTATCCTGCCACTGAAAGCAGCCATTCTTTGGATTTTAAAATGGGATTGGATAAACTCTTAGTCCAATAGCTTGACAGAGGAGCTTTGTTAAACCCTTCAGATACCTACTTTTAAAGGAAAATCTGGGTATTCAACCTATTAAAGAATTAAATGATGTCATCAAAAACAAGCACAGAAAGGACAAGGTTTTGCAACAGTATTTTAGTGATCCTCATGTATCAGAATATGAATTAGAGGCTTTGAGGTGTTTGGTTCTGTGACATGCCTGTTAGAATGCACTTCACAGAAATTCCCTGGATCACAAAACTAATTAAAAATCTCGCTGAGCTATGAACTGTAAGAGCTCCTCAGCTGTTCTGAGGTTATCCAGAAAATATTTAAGCACTGAAATTCCATTAGCTTTCAATGGACTGTAAATGCTCTAGCTGGTAATTCAACTATAAAAAAATTCATTTGAGATTAAGTGGCATATTTAATGCTACTGAAAATTTTAGGATATGCAGGCTAAAAATAAAAATGCTACTCTATCTTCTTTTGCTGTGCTAATGTCTTACGTCTTGGCATGTCTCCAGTTATTTGTTTTCACACTAAACAGATATGATACATTTGGCTGAAATTCCTGGTTGGGATAGGCTTGTGTCCTTCCCCAGGTACTGCTGGGGGTTTCTACCTTCTCAGTTGTGGCTACAGATTTTTCTGGGCCATGCTTAATCACATCAGGGAATCCATTCAGCTCAAATTGTCTTGCAGAGCAGGTTGGGATAGCTGTTTCACAGCCCCCATTTATATCACCCAATGCTGCCATCACCATCCTCTCTCTATCGGTCCCCTCTCCCTTGCCCCTGGCTGTTCAAGCCCACCCCCTCTTACAGGAGAACCATTCAGCAGGGCTCAGCGGGTCACATCAGCAAGGCCACATGCTTCAGTGACAGTGTTGATGGGAGGGAAGAGAAACAGTTTGTAGGTCTGCAGCGAAAGATAGAACTATAGCAGCCAAAAGGTTAGTTATATTGCTGCAGAAATGGAAATGGATAAGTTCCCTGCTCCTGTTCACACTATGCTTCTTAGCCTCACGTGCTGGTGCAGCAGACACCCTGCTACAGTGTCCAGGCTGAGCACTAGAGTGAAACCCAAGCCCAAGGTTTGCTTTTGGTAATCAAGCATTTTCTCTCTGTCTGTTAGTAGACTCTCTAGTCTGTTAATCAGCTATCTGTTAATTGCACAACTCAGGGGACTGGACAGGAAACTAGAAGTGCATTTGGAAAAATTAATACTTTAAAACATCAGGAGGAAAAGTAGGCAAGGAACTACCTTACTACTATACTCCCTATAGCCTGGACCCTTGTCAGAAGTGGTAACAGCCATGCCATTAAAGGTTACACCAAAAACTGCAGAATGAATGCATTATTTACTCGATACACTAAAAGTTACAAACTTACATTACACTAATTTCACTCAATTCTGAGCAGCAGGCATTTACTTGCTAGGTAAAATTCTTAAATATGTCCTCTCACATCATTCAGTAGAGGACCATTCTAGATTATTCATTACAAATAAATAGATGTTATCTTACATGTTAGCAGTACCTTCAAGGCAAATAACCTTGTTTTAAATAACCTTCATGTCCAAGGAAAACTGGACCTAAATGCTACCCAAAGGCTGCAAATTTTAACAAAACCTTCAACAGTTTAGTCAAAGGAAGGCCTCTGTCTGGTCAGTCCAAGCTTCAGAAGAGTAACAGTTTAAAGCAATTCTTTAAAGTCAGATCTTATGCTGACCTGAAATACGGGCAAATGCACAGATATCCCCATTCCTAAGGGAATTTAAAAATCACAGATACTAAAGTCCCTTAAGGGGAAGAAAAATAGCCAAGTAACTTGTTTCTAACAAGTAGCTAAGTGACAAAGAGAAAGGACTTCCCTTAAATAGTACTTTTAAGGCACTGCATCACCAACGATCACAAAAAAAAAATCACTTCTCTCTGCCTGACTAAATACAGTTGCAAAGGTCATGATAAAGTTAATACTCTTAACAACCAGGTAACCACTGTATCAAGAGATAATCATTGTGTGCAGACATCCCAACACTGTACTGTTCTGCAATACTGCAGTCAGATGCAGTCCATAAAGACTTGCAAATCATCTTCTTCAGAGCTTGAACACACACACTAGAATGTAAGCCTTATTTCTGCTGCTTCATTTGGTCTTGAGGTGTCTTTACACAGATCTGCATAAAATGCTCATTTCATTACCATTATTCTGTTTTTGTCACAGGCATGGAGGCATCTCCATTTCCCAGCCCAGTAAAGCAGTGCCTGTTTCCCCCCCACCACCCCAGTCTTTATAAACACAAATACCACTGAACTGACAAAGGGAAGAATCGTGGAAGGCAGCATTAAAGAGACTATTAGAATAAGATGACCAAGTTACACAAAAGCCTTTCCAACTTACTACCAGGCTAAGACTAAGCTGTGATACCAAGTTGATGCCCGCTTGAAGAAAACACACAGCTCATCTCAAAGTTGAGCCCAGTAAGTAGAAGTGTAGTTACCTGGTTGTTCAGTAATGCTTTTGTACAACTGCAATCTGCCAGGCACCTAGGTAAGTAGTTCTAAGTGGACAGATGACACAAATTTAAGTATGTTTATGCTTAATTCATGTATAACGAATGCATATGAAGCATTGCAAATACCTGCAAGAACAGAAGCTAATGGTTGTATCCACTGCTGCTCCACTTCATCTACTGAACCATTTTATTCAACAGGTGAACTCCCCTAGGATATGATGCATGAAAACAGTCTACAGAGTGCTGTACCCCTACAGTCATTAGGTGAGTCACTTCTACCCAGACTTCCTCATGGAGGAGGGAGATAAACTGGCATTTTTTTCCCCCTACAGGACTCCTTATAGGGCCTAATAGGGATAAAAAAAAAAAGCAAAACCAAACAACAAAACTACAAACCAGACAATGTAATGGTGGGAAAACTGTCAATAGTCCAGCATGCACTAACTTTCCAGGGAGAGCACCATAAAAAAAAAAAAAGTCTGTGTTAACAAGTCAACTGTAGCATTGCTCAGTTTGTATTTATGCTGCTACAGTGTCAGGAAGTGCCACTCATGACTGTTCCAAGACAGAGAGACCTAACATGATACTGGGCCTTCAGGAGATCATCACTATTTAGAAGCTTGAATTTCTGTCCTAGATGCAGCATCAGCTCCAGTGACACTGACCAACACATGAGGAAGAGACAACAGAAACAAGGCAGAGATCTAGAATTAACCCTCCTGGTAAGCACCCAAGCAGTTTGGTCCCCACAACATTGCTAATGAGAACAATCTTCCTTTTAGAGCAGTAAGGTACTTGCACAGACATCTTTGAGTATTAAGAGACTAACAGACTTGAGAACATTTCTTAAAAAAAAATAAAAAACCCCAAAAACTTAAACCCACCATTTATAGAATACTCTGCCTTTTAGAGCTGGGTTACTCCATTCACTTTTTGCACATTGATGTAATCAAAGTTAAAGTGCCTTTTTAAGTCCAGAGAAGATGTGCAGCAACCAGGACCACGTTCAGTAGGTTTCTTACCCGCTCTAGTCTTTCCACATTGCTCTCTACAAATGCCCCTTTGACATCAATAGCATGGCAGAATTGCAGTTTGAATGTTATACCTGTCATTTTAGACTCTAATAGTAGCCTTGCATCCTGCTTGCTTCACTAGGTGCAACCCACCAGCTCTGCCATGTTGTTGTAGCATCCTGTCACAAAGGTATGTATCCCATGTCAGTGATGAACTAGATAAGCACAAAACATGCTGCTTCCCTTCCTTAAGTAGTAGTGTCTCTTCTCTTCACCAGAAAGAACAACAGGGTGCATCAGGCTCACAAGCATTACAGACCCCTGCAACGGGGGCATTACAGCATCACCTGAAGTTCCTCCTGAGAGGCAAGGTCTCTCAGGGAAGGTTCCAGTCCATCACAGTTCCCCTGAACTCTTGCACAGAAGGTCTAATATTTAGATAGAAGTAGCTACAGATCAATGCAATGCAGTTTATTAGAACTGCCTCACTATTTGACACAGCACACAGAAAAACCTCTGTGTAATTATGATTCTATGGGAGTGAAAAAAAACCCAGAAAAACCAAAACCACTGTCCCATTTTCCATATTACTCAGTGCTGAGCAACTAGCAGATTGAACATAGTACCAAGCAGAATATACTCCATTTCAACAAGATAGTGTTACCTGATGCAGAAGTCATAATACACTAATGCCATTACAGCTAGAACAGCTTCTTCTATAGGGAGATACCCAGCCAGTCCTCTCCAGGAAACCTTCTGGTCAAGTATTAAGCCCCAAAAGACACAATGTAGATGGACTATAGAAAAGGATCTACCACACTTCTCTTATCCTGGCAAGAGCTTGCTAGGAAACCCAATGGAGGTCTTTTACAAGCACAAAGACTGAGTTAATACCATTAATCAGTATTACTATGCTAAGATTTTTCTCACTGTGGTGGTAACTGTCTAGTTGTCTAATTACTTAGCGTGAATTATGACACCTTCTCACACAACTCAGGCTCATACCAGGAAAAAGTGATACTCATGCAACAGTTGTACAACACCCTCATTCCCACTGACTTGCAAAGCACATTTCAGCTGTGCTTCCTTTGAAAGCTCATCCATGCAGGAACATGCTTATTGTTGATACACAGCATAGACAAAGTCCCCCAAACCGCTGCTACGAGATAACAACATGCTACAGATAATCTAATATAATTTTTAATCAGCTCAGAGAGTGTAACAAATAAAACAGACAAGTCAAAACATTGCGTAAGCTGGGATATTTAAGTGGCACAAACTTGAGACTCAAATCCTACATCAGTAGGAGGTTATAGCACGGTTTCAGTTCCTACTTCTGTAGATAACCTACGGCTCTACGATCCACAAGGAAGTTGCCACTAACATTGATCTAGCAAATGCCAACATATACCAATTCAGCCATAATCATGCTACAGAGTTGCAGGATTTAATTCTTCATCTCTCATTCAATACTACCCAACTCAGGGATCTTGAGCTCTCAGAGTTAGCCCATCAGTCCTGCAAATACAGCATAAGACACTGCAGACACGACAAGCCATGAACTGCTACCACTGCTTTTCCAGAAGATGAATCATGCCAGGTCATGCTGCCTTCCATCTCCCCAGTGAACTGGATGCCTAGAATAAATTAGAAGCCCAAACACTATTTAGTTTGGCTTGCTTACTGCCAGTAGAAACAACTGTGCCTGTCCATACAATTACACTCCTTGCTCCTGAAGCAGTTAGTGTTTTAGGTTCCTATCTGCAGCTGGGGAAGTATAAACCACTGTTGTACTCACATTTAATGGAGATAGGCAAGTAATAAACTCCTCCTCTGAGATTACTCTTAACCATGGAGTTCCACCTCCCCAGGGGCACTGGAGAGTCATCTCCCTGTAGCCTCTGAAAGTAATTCCACTATTTTAAGCACTTAACTGAGGAGTTCACAGATGTATTCTGAGTCACTAAGCTCCTCAATCAGGCACACCACCCAAATGCCAAGCACTGAACCTTTCCCCACCTTTCAATCAATGCACTTGCATCACACAAAACAACAATAGTGACATTTACTACTTCAGATAATTACTAATTAACTGTAACTCAGTTGCTGTGTTAAGTCATCTTTAAACAAATTTCTTCACTTCAGTATCCTCAGCCAGGAAGAGTCAATACCATACCAAGGTATTCAGCACATATACCTTTCTACTGAATTAAGAACAGATGTTTCAAGTAAAGAAGCATGTAGTTTTCCACTCTACTGTATTCACATACTTTATCTCAAAGCCAGAAGAAGTATTTTTATCTTTAGATGGAAACTGAACTGTTATACCAGCACAGGGGGTCACATGCAATTTCTGTATTCATACACTAAGCGTAAAGTTGATAAAACTAAAAAGCTGTGGAGAGTTTCCTTTATGGGAGAAGCATTATCCTCAGTCTCCCTCATGGAGAATGATCTGCCTACCATCATAAAAGCATTTACACACACAGAGCCTCCAGAGTGCTGTAGAAGGAAGAGTGGCACAATATAACATGCTTGTTGGGGTGGCAGACTGTTAACTCTGACTCACTTGATTTCAACACAGAGAGAAGGGGACACATTTATTTCAGGACACTTCCCTTATTGACCTAACAAATAACAGGTCACATGAAAATACAGAACCAATGCGGAATATAAACTATATATATTTATCCTTGTGTGCTCTTTTGAGACATTTCCTCTCTCCACAGAGCACGTTACCAGAATAAAAAACTACTATTCTGAATATACAGCCAGCTCATCTCATAGCTCTGATCCCCTTCCTGGGAAATCAGCACAACAGGGTGCTTTTGCACACTAACGTGTATTGCACAGTGAACAGACAGGACACGCTGTGGGTCTGTGTGGACCTGCAAAGACCATAACCACAGTGGGATCACAGAGATGAGCTGGGATAGCTCTCACGTTTAGGGGACTGCAATGGATGGCTGCAGGCTCAGGACAGACAAGCCAGGAAGGCAAGGCAGGCAAGTTGCCCTTCTCGATAGAAAAGCAGGACCACATGAAACTCTACCTAAGGGTGATGAGCCAGTTTATGGGTCAGCCACAGCACAGTCAGCAGAAAGGCTGGATGAGAGTCTCCAGAAGCATCTTCCAGCCTCAGCAGCTCCACAATTCTAGTCTGTGCCCCAACAACACAGTTGCTACAAATCTTATTTGTGGAGAGTCTTTGGAAGTGGAAGACCTATTTGATAACTTGCACAAGTAGAACAGAGGTAAAATAAAACCAAACTTGCAGCAAGTCCTTCATGACTAACACCTAACTGGAAACCTTAACTAATATTTATTTACAAGACTATAATAGGAAGCATGCTCATCTGACAATATTAGAAGACAGTTGTAAATATTTAAGGAAAGAAGGTTGCACAAGATCACTGCTTGATCCCTGTTTTACAAACTAAATTAAAGATAAAAACAGAGTATCACCACCAGCCTACTTATGTCTAATATTTTTTTTATTAGTCTTTCCTTTATAGCTTCAGAACAGATTAATCAAGCCTATTTTGATTTTAGTTTGCCATCTAAGAAACTTAAAAGTAAATTACCAATGAGCTTGCAGAACTGTTAAAAAAATTAAATTACTTCCTAAAATACATTTTGAAAATGAGAAAGTAGAATGAGAAATAGCACCAATTTCAAGCACACATTCCTGTCTTTTGAAAGGCCATTTCCTTAAATTGCCTGCATAGTCTATTTTATGATGTGGTAGATAAAAGCAGAAGGCTGCCAAAATCAGTCAGTGAGACTTCTTGGTGACTATACTAATGAGAATTCCTTACCTACCCAGAATGGGATCTCACAGTAAGCCAAGAACACTAAATAGCATAAGAGTACCATCATGGGGAAGAGTTTTTGTGCTGCAGCGGTTTAGTGGAAAGGCTGTATTAGAGAATACTACATACTTTAGAATTAGTTCTTTCTAATCAGGGAGCAACTACCCTGATTAGCAAAACCATCTCTCTTCTAGAAAGCCAAGGGAATTGGTGCACAGCTTGGTCTAAAAACCACTGCATTTGTTAAATGTCTGCTGTAGAGTGGTGCACAAGACAGTGCCCTGCTGAGCAAAAGCCACTGTAGCTAGTGTTCTGCAACATGGAGTCCAGAATTCAGGTAGCTCCCACAATTAAACTAAGTGCTTTGTCACAATTTGAGTATAATACTGTAATGCAGTACCCTAAGAATCTTATCTGTAGTGGGGGATTTGGTTTTTTAAACCTTTAGCTTGCAAAAGACTGTCTTCAATATTAAATTGAAGTTGGAAACATCATCATGACCATCTAGATGAACAAAGCCATGCCCAAAACTGGGGCTAAGTCTAGGTCTGCAGTACTTCTCTGAAGAATGACATTCTTCACTTCAGATAAAGACACGTACAGGAAGAGCAACAAACCAGAGAAATCACAGTATCTGTGTAACGCGGCATGTTCTCAGCTTTGCAGTTATATGCTTCAACTTCAGATTACCTCTACCATGTTGCAGATATAAGAACATACTAAAAACTCAAGTTTTACCACACTTTTAGTAGCCTAAAATATTTCATACTAATCGCATCACCTGACAGCAACACTAATTCACAAAGTAACAGCTGACAGGATTAAGGCTTTAACAAATGTTTATAATCCCGTAACCAGTTTTTTAGACTTTGACTTGTGATCCTGCAAAGATTCCTAGTCAGGACTGCGTTTCCATTAAGTCTTATATTCCTGGAATCAACTATTATTTGCTCCTTTCTCAACCAACTCGGTAAGCATTAGGGCAGCTACGGGCTCAAGGTCCCATATAAAACGTTGAAAGTGACAGCTCTAAGCAAGCACTTTGTCACCATGAAGACTCAGGTAGCTACTTACACAGCGGGCTAAATAACAGTCTCACATTACATGACTTTATGACTCTCATTTTGACAGGTCTTGAAAAACACATTTGCACATCTCAAGCACAAGAGGCAAAACAGATCCTCTAATATTACATTAAAGTAGTATTTGGAAGAACATGAAGAGACAAAGCGTGAGTTATACAGACTTATCTTGCTTAAGTGACAAGACAACTTGATATTTCTGGGGCAGGGATGAATAAAAGTTGCTTAATCCTGTTTAATGGACTAAAGAAAGCTATCAAAAAAACTGATTGCTCTTTGGCAGCTATTAACAAGTACTTTTAAATATCTGCTCCACAGCCAGGTATCAACTGTATCATAGAACAGAAGCCCACAAAATTTATTACCACCAGGAGAGTAAAACAGCCAAGATTGTTTGCTGACCTTGCTGATTTGTGCACTAGTAGGTAACAAGCAATGGAACCTTATCACCACTGCTTGATGGTGATGCAAAACAGTTTCCAGAGACACAGGGAGGGGGGGGGTGTTGGATGAAGAGATAAAAGCCTGAAGAACTGAAGTGTTAGGGGGTGTTTGTTTTGTTTTTTATTTTTCTGTGGGTTTTTTTTTTTTTTTAAATCAGCAGGATAGTCCTTCTAAGTCGAGACAGAAAGAGTTTGAGAATACAGTTGCTGTCTAACCTGGCTGACAATTAGCGTGAGCACCCTCTATAAGTCATTCACACAAAGGTTACTTGAAGTCATAAGGGCACACCGGGTGTGAAAAGCAGCAAATACATGAGACCGGTGCTTATCTATCTCTGTGGCCACCCCAGCCACCATCTTTCACTCAGACACCCAGAGACCACTACTCCCATCCTGAGTTGTTCACTCCAGGCACAAGACACCTACTGACCTTAGGCAATGCTTGTTTGCCTTGATACCACTGTGCACTCACATTCCCCTAAGTGCTTACTGCCTGCACAGCTGTCATAAGAGACAGGCTCCTTCAATATCTCTGCTAAGAGAGGCCATTAATTCAGATGAATTCATCATGTAATAAAAAGCAATTCACTCAATCAGTAAGTAGTCACATAGTGTTCAAATCTAGTTAATAAGAAATTACCAAGTTAAACTTAAAGAGCAAGTATCCACTGCATGGGAAGTGAACAGTTTACAAAGCAACAGAACAAGAACAAACTACAAACCAGATTCCCAAATCACAGTGTTAGGGCTTGTTCTGCTACACCACTTGGCCACTTCTGCTCTGTTCACAGGACAGTTCTGTGGCTTGTGAAGCCTGGATCCCAACACTTCCCAGAGAAGCAAGCCATTTTATCCAGCATTTGGGCACATAAGAACTGACACTTAATCAGTTAAGTTGTAGCTGAAAAAATCTTAATGCCCGAAAAAGGCATAAGATTGCATAACATATATTCCATTCAGGATTTCAGTGTACACATCCAAGTTGCCCGGGCAGTGTCCCATCATTACTGCCTTGATTTGATCAAAGTGACTCTTCTATCCAGATATCCAGTACCACTGCACTGACAATTAGAGACAAGTTTGAGAGTTTTAGCGGGTGATCGAGAAAGGGCAATGTCTGGTCAAATTATGCTTTCAGTAAAAGTTTTTGTAAAGCATTCCAGCTAAATCTTTAAACTAGACAGTCCTCTGCAGCATATACATAACAGTAGTGAAAATAGACCAGCTTCACTTTTCTCCAGGCATGCAAAGCAGAATAAAGTTCCCCTACTCCAAAAGATGTGTACGACAAACAATTTACTACTAAAAATATCATATAGGAAACTGATTTACTGAAGTAGTCTAGAAGTTCCTCTATTCCTTAAATAATTTATTTAATACAGGAAGTCAATACAAAAACTTTAACAACTGGAACCAGACTTGTGGTATCCTTGACCATAGTAAGTTTCTTCTCTCAACTTTGATAATTTCATGGGGGGGGGAAGAATATGTTAGAGTTTAAGGCCTCTAGAGACAGACAGCTTTTCCTGAAAAACATGGCTCTGAGGATGTCCTTGAAAAGAGACACTTTCCTCCCCCTTACAAGGTGGGGGGAGGTAGATTCCAGAACTAGAGAAGTAGCAGTTCAACAAGCAAAAAGCTACCTAGACTGCAGACTTTAGCTTTGAAAAAAGCAAGGTTGGTCTTGGTGCAAGTACAGTCTTCCTGCCCCCTTTCCCCTATACGAACACTCAAGGGTAGTTAAGAGTAAGTCTTCTATTCTAGGTTCAGAACTTATTCAGCAGGACTCCAGCAGAATGTTAGATTCAGTTAGGCCTCCATCAGCTGTTCAGGAAGCATGACTGGGCTGCTTTCTCCCACACCCGCTCTCCCTGCCCTTCTCCAGGTAAGGTCACATTCAAGCACCACCTTTCTCCTCCTCCAAGGTACTCTCTGCACTGGTAAAGCTTCAGGGAGAATAAAGCCCAGCACAGAGAGAACCTGGCCAGACAGAACATCCTTCAAACTTCTGGCTCAGCTGAGACCAATAGCATCTCAAACCCTTCATTTATCTCACACAGATGAAACGCTAACGCCTATCCTAGAGCAGCCAAGGGAAGAGAGAGAGAAGCCAGCACAGGAGGAATTCGTCAGAGAAACTCACACTCAAGGCCAGCTCCTCCTCGCCCTTCCCCCTCCCCCGAGCCCCACTTGTAGATACAAGTCACTGCAACCGCCCAGCACCGGTGACTCCACCTCAGCCCCAGCACCAAAGAGCCAGACCCACGGACGGGGGGCTGCGGCGCCTCGCCTCCCGTTCCGCCTCCCACGCAGGCCCAGGGACACAGGCGAGGAACCGCTTCCCCCCATAAGCCGGCCAAGGAGCCGCGGCCCAAGATAGGAGTAGAAGCCGCCAAGCTCCCTCTCTCGCTGGCGTGACACCTCCTCTCCCTCTCCACAACAAAGCGGAGAAACGAGGGGGTTCAGCCATATCCCCCAGCCGGCGGGCCCAGGCCACCTCAGGCCGCGGCAGCTCCCGTCTTTTCTCCCCGCGGGCCCCAGTCGAGCTCCCCACAACCCCGACGGAGGCCTCTCCCAAGGCACAGGCATTTCCTTCCCACCCCCGAACTTCCCTCTCACCTGGGGGCTAAGACCCGGCTCCGCGCTGCGGTTCCCGCTCGGCGCCCGGCTCCGCTTTAACCGCCGCCGCCCCCCGCGCTCTCATTGGGGTGCCACCGCCCGCGCGCCCCCGCCGCGCACTTCCGCCCTCCTCGTCGCCGGGCCGGGCTCGCCGCGGGAGCGCGCGCGCCTGCCCGCCCCCGGCACCGACGGCCTCCACCGCCCGCCTGCCGGTCACGTGGTGCCCTGCGGGCCAATGGGCTCGGGAGGCGGGGCCAGCATGTGGCGGGTGGTGCTGAGGGGACGGGGTGGTGAGGGAGCTGCCCGGTTGGAGGTGTCTTGTTGTCGGGAACAGCGGTTGCTGGTGGAGGTGGGTTCGGGCTGCTGAGTGGTGTTCCGGTTCCGCTAAGGGAGCAGCAGGGACGCTGCCCACCCACCCCACCGCTGCTTTTGCCTGCGAGGGAAAGAGGCCTGTGAGGAGCGGCTGAAGCGGTGGTGACCCGGCAAGAGCCCGGGAGAGACCCCTCGCTGGGAGGCCAAGCCCGTAAACCTCTCTTTTGAGACAAAGGGAGCTCTGTTTTGACCCAAAAGAAGTAAGGAAGGGCTCTGTCTTAAAGGGCTGCAGAAAATAATTCTGAGATCAGAAGGCAAAGGAATGGAAATATCCCCGCTGTTACTTTTACATGTCGAGGATGCTGAGCGTTTTATTAAATCATTGTATTGCAATACTGTCATGTATGTGTGGAACACAGAACAATTTAACTGCTCAGGAAAAAACATAATGCCTATTGCTATAATTACTGCAATTCTTTCTTCAAATCTTTATCAGTCCCCAAATCCAGATTCTCCCTGTCCAATTACAATGTTAATCATACAATCGGACATAGAAGTCCTGACAGTTACAAAGGAAAAGACACCTTTTTTCCCTGCTTTAATTAATTTGGTTAATTTTTCTAGCTTTTAAGTGTTGACCTGTTTCAATTCTGGGCACTGAAGTTACAGTGAATACATTTGGTAAAATTCTACCTCCTAGAAAAACAGCACTATGCATAATAACACCCATTTTGCGAAACTATGGAAGTAATTATTGCCACTCACCTCTGGGGGTTACGATCCTCTGAAGTACAGAAGTAATAGGTTAAGTAGTGTTAACTACTGCTTCCACATTAGGCTTCTTTGTAGCCTCTTATGGAAGAGAAAGGGAAGGAATTGGTTACCTTCTACCTTTATCCATTGATAGCTGGGTGAAATTGTGTTTTGAAACTGAACAGCATAGAAAAGGCCTGTTGCTTAAAATAAATGAAAGAAGAAATAAAAGGCAATCCAGTAGTATAAAACTGATAGGTGAAACAATGGCCTATTGCCAAAACAAAATAAAATGGAGAAGAAGGAGGAATTGGAAAGAGATTTATTGTAATGTGTAATTTCAGGGTTGGCAAAAAATGCCAGGAATTGGAAAAAGGAAGTTACAGCAGCAAAATAAAGTCGGTGTGTGGCTCTGAGAAAGAGCTCAGTACTTCAGGACTTCATAAAAAGGAAAATGTCTTCTGAATTTCTCCCATCTTGAAGGCAATCAAGTTTTCTGCATTGTTTATAAATAAACAGGATTGACCTCATCTTGCATTACCATCAGTTTCTCCACTGAACTCAACAACTGCAAAACACCAGATTTTTGTTAACCCCTTAGATGGAAAAGTGAATTTCTTTTTGGGGGGTTATTGGGAAACATCCCAATTCCAGTAATTCTTCCACCCTTCATTATAGGTTCTGTCACATTAAGAACTGCATCAATATTTATCCTGCCTGCATTAGAAGCTGGCAGACTGAGACCTACTTACATCCATGTAGAGAAAGAATAAGCAGAGTAAGAAATACTTCCAAATATGAAAGAATGTTTTTTAGAGCTAACACTTAAATTACCCAAATCCTGGTATTTTTAGGATTAGGCATGAATTGTTTTTGAGATAGATTTTGTGCATTGTTACATAGTCCTAAAAAGTGATATATAATTAGAACTGTTTCCTATTTATTTTGTAGCTGTATGTCTCCATGGCCGTGTTTGAGGTTGTGCATGAAATGTGGTGGGACCAGTCGCTCTAATGTGACTATAAACATAAGATAAATATTTTCAGCAAATCATACCTATGAGTTGAAACTACCAAGAACCTGGGAAGGTGGGTCTTTTCAAACTCAACACACTCTGCTGCCCATAGCACACTCCTGACACTTCCTCTTCCCCCTTGCAAAAAAAGCGGGTTGAGAAATTAACCACATCTATTCTGCTTCTGCAAGTTGTTTAGGGGAAACCTGCTTCTTTGTAGTAATCCAGTCATGACAAAGAACATTTGTCTGATGCCACATTTTGAATCAATATGCATGTTGCCTGGTATAATCACCATGGTTACCATAGGTGTTACAGATATATTTTTGCTTCAGTACTTCAGGAAGAAAAATTCTATAGAACAATTTAGAGGAGAAAATTCCTTTTCACTGACATTTATATTGCATTTATTTTATTCTAAGTGCTTTGCAGACAATAAACATTTGCTTTCTAAACAAGTAAGATTTCAGCAGAGATGGAAAAATTTATCTCCAGCTGTTGCTTTGTCATGCCATAATATATTTTAAACTGCAAATTCTTAGAAATAGGGACAGTATTTTTGATGCATGCATTTAGTTTCTAGCCCACTAAGAATGTAACAGGGCACTCTGTGTCCCTGATAGTCATGAACAACAGTAGGTGTGGTGGGATGACTGAGCAGCAAATATTTTTTCTTTGCAAAGATTAAGACTCATACTTCCCTTCTGACCAGTTCTATTTTATAACAAGAAATATATTCTAGAAAGATGGTTAACTGAAACAGGAATTAGCTGAAATTAGTTCTAGAAACTAGTGATGGGAAAGACAGAAAACCCAGATATGTAGCTCTATTTGATTTTTTTGTTTTTTAAAATTTTTTTAATTGTAGAAGTAATTGACAAAGAAAATCAAGGAGACTTACATAAGGAATCAAATGGAAAAGATGGTAGTAGACCACCAAACCTAGCCTGAGTGCTAGGTTTTTATTTTATCCCAAATTTTATGGGATCTACTGATCGGATCCCTTGGATTACCATATCCTCCATGACTGAGGGGAGAGATGCTAACATTGTTATCTCCCTCTCCTTTCTGATATATTTGTGCTAGATGGCACTGGCAGTTGCTTTGGTCTCCGTGTTTGTCTTTTATGCCGGTAGAGTGTTTGTGTAAAACCACCATCTGCACACCCAGTTCTCCTTTGACAACATCTCGGGCTTCTCTTTTTTTTTTTTCACAAATGATTACGGGAGGAACAAGGTAAGGAGCCAGTTCAGGAAAATACATTTGAGGAACTATAAGGCCTAGCAGGCTGCAAATGATGGCCAGAAGGAATTCCCCTTTCCTAGAGGGAGCGTGTAACAGTAGTTTCAGGGGTAAAAGGAAAGGTGTATAAATGATGTTTATAAGTTCCTGATGAGAAATTTGGAGAGAGGATCTTGAATTGCAGGGGAATCAGTGCTACCGAGGAAGTCAGTCTTTGCAAATTTAGTGATGTCACTTGCAGTCTCTGGCAGCTACAAAAATAAGAGGCATGTTCAGTTCTCTGCTGACATCTGAATGCCAAAGGGGACAGTGGCAAGACAGGTACCCGATTCACAACTTTTACCCCTGCATCAATTTATAAGAAACTGAGACAGGAACTGTTGCCAGTAATAACTACAAAGAAGTCAGGGGTCAGTGGAGAAAGAAGTGGTCCTGCCACATCTTCAGCACTGAGGCTGAGACAGTAACATAAGAACAGGTTGAAGCAGCAGGAAGGTTTTGTCTCTCTGAAGGAATTCTTAGTTACACACAGCCAGTCCCACATAGCACCTATGCAGCACAAAGTAATGCTTCAGTGAAGGTGATCAGACCAGAATGCTTTTATTATTTTATACAATCCAAAGCTACTGTGCTTTTTTTTTTTTTATCCTACTCATTAAACCATTTTTTCAATCAAAATGAATGTTAGTGTAAAACTGGGGAGATCAGAAGAAAGTTTATTGGGGAAAACAGGAAAAAAATCCCAACTATTGGATCTTCTAGAATGCTGTGATGTCCTTTTTCTTCTCAAAATACAGCATTTTTTGTATGTGCAGAGTTCAGCTGCCAGAATTAATCTAGCCTCAGATAACTTGTCAGAAGTGGGTTATGTACATAGTGTGCAATCAAACAGAGTTTGTTCTAAAATAAAAACAATTTAGTCAAACATGATCTTCTCTTTGGCCATGGGTAGTCCAACAAGAACTACATTATACAGATTATTTTTATACTTAAAAGAATGTAGCTGACCCTGCCATGATTTATGTATTTCAGCATTCAAAAACTATATAGCAGAAAACTAAAATATATGAGAAGCAAATGACAGTAAATGAAACATGACTGTGGTTTTAGCCTTGTAGAAATTTATGGTGTTTTGGCTATAACTTGGACTTTATTTTTGTTATAGACAGCAGAAAATCACCACACTAAAATAAAGTTTACAATCAAATCACCCTTCCATTTCAGATACAGCTGGGATTCGTCAGGATCATATCACAAGGTCATTTTAAGGAGATTCTCACTGACATTTTGTGAGGTAAGGGATTTCACATTCTAGTTTTACAAGTGTTATGCTTCTGATCGTCATGATTATCAACAGCATGGCAGATTTAGGGCCTGATCTCAGAGTCTTTACAGAAGGAATTAAACTTATTGCAAATATCTTGGTAGCCTAGAATCAAAAGAAAATAAAAGGTCTAGAGAGAGTCATAAAAGGTCACGTAGTCTTATTCCTTGGCCCAAAGGCAAGATCAGTAACACATATATAATTTTTGGAATGTATTTTTTTAATTCAGTAAAGAAGACTGCAGTATCATTAAAGCAATTTATTTAAAATATTGGATTACTTTATCATGAGGAAAGAAAAATCAACAAATGTCACTTCCTGCAGTTTAAGCATATTAATTAGTTGCATTCTGGACATAGCAATCAGACTTTTTCTTTCCTTTTGCATCAGCCTGCTAAATATTAAAAAAAAAAAAAAAAGAAATTCACCCTCAGAATGATTTTCCTCCTTCAAATAACACTTGTTTTTTCAGTAGTTTTTTATAGGTTATGTTTCCTAATTGCCAGTCACTCTTTTTCTTCTTTGGACTCTTTCCAGCTGGTCCACATTTCCTAAAGTGCATTGCTGAAGGAGCTACATTAGCTAAAGCTTTACCAGTCATATGTAGGGTAGAAAGTGTACTTTAGTGTCTTACAGATAAAGTTGAATGTGATTATCATTATCATACTGAAGCCAGTTGTGTAAAAACTGGAATTATTCCAGAAATAGATAAGGCAGGGGATTTTTCCAAATAATAAGGCAGCTATTGCAAATTAATCTTGCTGAGTTGAACAGTGCTACCTTGTTGAATAGCTGCTGTTGGAGAGTGATTTCAGCATGCTTGAAAAAATTCATGCTAACAAATCTTGTCCTTTTTTTAATCAATTTTTCCAGATTAAATTACTGACAAATACGTTAAATTAATAATGAAAAATACTGGCTCTGATAGCAACCAGCATTCTAGCAGGGTGCGATCAGTGCTTCAGAAAGAAGACCTGTCAGTTAAAACTGTATGATTTTTAAGTACATACTTCTGTCAAGTTGAGGTAACTCAGAATGAGGTTAAAATGTCCTTCTGCAATTTAACACAGAGCATTTTTTATGCAAACATATTCTTAAGCCATAAAAGCACTTCATATTTAGTTTGCTATCCTAATTGTTATCAATAAAGTTTTCCCTTTTCAATGTTTAATTGCAACATTTGGGAGTTTTGATGCTCCTTTACTGTTTAAGGGACAATAGAAAAAATTTTTCCCAAGCGTCTCACAATTTATAAGAGGTATCTTGGGATCTGAATTTTGTAATAAAGTAAATTATTGTTATGAAAAGTTATTGTTATGATAGTACTTTACCTATTAATCAATGACACACCTTCTAAAATTAATTCTGATATGATTCAGTGGCTAAAAAAATCATACTTTTCTTGCAGCTCCATTATAACTTTACACTATCATGCTGGCAAGTGTCAAATGAAAGAATGCCTGAATGTGAACTTGAATGGAAAGTCTCTTCTGGAAAACCAGGTTCTGTATGAAGTGGTTTGGTTGGTGAAACAAATGTCTACAAATTTTGTCTGCCAAAATTCCTCTTCAGTTGCACTTTGCCAGAGATTCTTTACTCCCTAAACTTTGGCAGTATAGCACATAATTGTTCATTAGTGGCTATATTTCAATCCAGAGATGAAAGCTTTAAAAAGCGGGTAAAGTGGGTATTGTAGTAAACCTGTAGAAACATGTTCCACCAGTGAAGTGTATGAGGAAGTTTGTGTGTCTATGAATATGCTAACATAAATATCATATTGTTATGACATTATTATAAATTACAGAACTTGCTAAGACACAGTACAGTCATGTGGTAATATTGCTGCATTTGAGAAAATTTTCACTATTGAGCAAAATGTTCATGTTAGTTTACACAGTGTTCTTCTCTAGAAAAGATGTTGTTCTTCTCTAGAAAAGATGTTATTTGCAGCTGATAACCTAATGCAGTCTCTTTTTTCATGTTAAATCAATAAGAGTACAATATGCTTTACATCAGAGGATTAAAGAAAGTAATTTCAAAGTAAGCGTGCATTACATCCCTTAGCATTCTGGCTTCTCTATTGTCTTTTATCTTTTCAGTGAACAATAACACATACTTAGGATCTGTCAAAAGAGTAAGAGATTAACTTCTTAGAAAACACTATTTGCTAGAAGATAATTATATCAGCAGTAGCAATTTGCTGTTCAACATATTAATAAGTTAATTCATATTCAGCCTGTTAACTCACTTATAAATAAATTCTAAATAAAAATAAATATATTTCATCTTCTGATGCAATTTACATTAAGCCTCATATTCCTTTGAAAAAGCTTGGGAGGAGCTGTACTTGTCTGTGGGGTCCTCAGTCTGCAAAGGTAACGTACCTTGGCCAAAGTGTTATATACTGGACTCCATCAGACACTGCAAGCCCACAGCCCAAGCTGCTCTTAGGTCCCCAAGTTTTGTGATTTCATTATGATTTCTTTCTGGAAAACTATAAAAATAAAATAGAAGCACTGCCTCTAAAGAAGAAACTGAAATGATTACCAAGAGCCAGAAAGTTCTGAGTTCAGACTTGTGATACTGTGCATAATATGAGCAAGCAAAGGAACAATATAAGGAGAAAAGAAACTTTCAGTGATATATATATATATATATGCAGATATATATGTGTATATGTATATAGTTTTAATTTAAAAGTTGAAGCCATTGTGATTAGACAAAACTAAAATCATGTTTAAGTGTTAGAAATGCTGCTTTTCCCCAAATTTAATTGGAGCTACACCGATTTACAGCAGAGACAACTGTATTATGTACTCACAAGCAAATTCACCCATCCTTCTACGTAAACTAATCTCCTCAAAATAAATGACTGAAATCCTAAATTCATCTGATATTTGCAGCCTAAAATAAATTGTTTCCTGGACAGCAGTGAACATTTGCTTTAATTTGGTCTTGTCTTTTCCCTTTTATTACAGGGGCATATTTTAAGACCTTGCAAGCTGTGTTACAGATTTTCTGCCCTAGAGCAGAATGGCCAAAAAATAGCTTTTTTTGGACATTTCTTGACCAACTGCAGTTGGTCAAAATTTTTTTGACCAATTGCAGTTTACTTACAGTGCTATATCTTGACTTTCTCAAATCTTGCTTACTTGATTTGACATTATCATAGATGAGAGCAGAATCTATATATATCATACATGGCAAATCTGTACCTGTACTAATGTAGTAGTAAGCTAAGGAGTTCCATCTAGTCAGAATGTAAAAACAAAATTTACATAATATAAGAAATAAGCCCAGGCTGCATCTATATCTTCTAAGAGTCTTTGAGAACTATGACTGCCAATTACACAAACCACCTTTGTGTAACTTTGAGATCTTTAGTAAGAAGCTTTACACAACCTTTCAAACACAATAAATCAAACTGTGACTTTTCAAAATTGCCTCTCTGCATTCAGGCATGAAATTCATCTTCAAGCTGGATTTCTTGAAGGGCACCAGCAGACCTTTAGCTTCATTTTTTTCTCCTCATACTCTCAGTAGCAGAAAATGAATTGGTTTTATCTGGCTCATGTAACTATATTTATTCTCCTTATAACCGTTGTCCTTTTTTAAGGTTTTTCTTTTTCTATGCAATAGTTCTCTAACATTTTTAAATGGAATTACAACCAGGTCATAAGACATATAAGACCTGCTTTTCCCCTACCTTTTTCTTCCATGCATATTCCTATCTGTGAAAACATCTGCAAAGTGCTAAATGGCAATCAGTACAGATTTAAATTACTTCAGAAATGGTCAGATAATGGAGAAGGTGGCCCATAGCATGGACTTTCACTTCTTTGGAAGCAGTGCACAATGCATCAAAATTTCAAAACAGAAAAATGTACAGGTAGCCCAAAGCCCAGTGGTCTGATTGTAAGCAGCACCATCTGAGGCATTGTTGTCTCTGAGCATTGGATTTTATGGTGGTTTTTTCATGCTGTTTTCAGTATCACTTGATTATTTGCTCTTTGCTCTTAGCTTTAGACAGTAACAATTTTATTATTGGAATGAGGGCAGGGATAAAAACTGCTTAGTTAGTGAGGCTGTTCTGGAAACTTTTAGGGCCAGTTGAGAAATCTGAGTTGCTATAGGTGAGGAGTTTGGTGGTGCATACAAAATCAATTGTTGGTCTCAAGACACTTTCTGTAGTGTAAAAATCAACTTCATAATGAAGCATTGGGATCATCATTCTTTCAGTTGAACAGAAAAAGGAAGTAAACTCCCTTCAAGAACTGGTTTCTGCAGAAGAGTGGTGTCTGCATATATATAGTATAAGGGAAAAAAAATCTTTTTTTCCCTTATGCAGATCAGTAGAAGTCTTCAGTCTGCAAACATCAAGCTTAAACTCATATGTTGGTCACTGTAAGTTAACAGATAAGGTTAAAAACTAACATTGGTCATTTATACTGTTCCATAAACATGCCTGGCTCATAGAAATAGATGGACAATGCCAAGTAGATAATTTAAGTCTGGCCACAGAAGCTAGAACTGTGAAAGCACAGATGCCACCAGTGCAGTCAATACAAATTGTGACACCTGTGTGAGAGCAGGGACTCTTGCTTGTACGGTCTCTGGTTTAGAGAATAGTGTTCCATGTAAAATGGATCAGCTTCAACAAGGATTAAATATACCCCTTGCCTAGCATAAGGGAGTCTGGCTTGTATTTGGGCTATTTTCCTATTAGATATGGGCTCAAATCACCTCAGAAGACAAGGAAGTTGATCTCTGGTTTACTATAGGTTAGAGATATGCTGTATGCCCTAAGGCCTTGCATACAAAGGATGCATCTTCTTCCTGTGATTTGGAAGAAAAGGCTGCTAGTCTCTCCTTCCTTCCCTCTTTCAATTTATGGAGAAGGAAAGGATTTACAAAGTACCCTCTTCCTAAGTCATTTCCTATCAACTTCCCACTGAACTTATTGGCTTGCATAGATTACATTCAGAGAAGGGATCTGAAAGTGTTACTGAATCTTACTGTAATGGTTTAAGATGCTACTTTCTCCAAAGTCTGCCCAGTCCTTTTGCTGAATTTCTTAAGAAAGTGATAGACGATAGTGCTTGTGACCTTAGCTCTTCCTTTTAACAACTGTAATTAATTTAGGATGCAATACAGTTAGAACAGCAAGAGGCAGGTACATAGCTGGGAATGAGAAAAGTAAATGGAAGATCCAAAATGTTTAACAACTTCTCTTCTCTTGATAAATGTTTTAACCCAACAAGTTATTTCCTTGTAGATTTAGAAAAGCTCTTTATATAGAGCAAGCCTGAGATATTATTATAGTCTTGTGGCAGCTGCTGCTTCCTTCCAAGAAAGGGCAGTCCTTCATGCTCTTTGGAAAGCAAAAATGCTATGGCTTTGGCCATTGTGGCTGAAGATATCCATGATGTCAAATGCAAAATGCAATAGTCATGTCACGTCCATGCTAGATTCAGCTTGATGTAGTTCTGCCTTTTCAGTTTCTTTTCACAGAGCCTAAGCAATGTGGCCACCTGCTGAATCTCTCTTTTGATTAGCATGTAAAGAATCTTTTGTTTGGATCAGCTGGGCTTCTTTGACTTTTCAGCACTGAAGGCTCAGCAACAGTTTCCTTGTGGCTTTTCTTAAACCTCTCCAGGGGTTTTCTGGGGATAATTTGGGAAGCTTCCAATTCAGGAAAAGATAGTAAAACACAATTCATTTTCTGCTTAGCTGATTTTTTACTTTGTTGTATGATATTAACTGAGATAGGCCTAAGCTGCTATTTTTGAATACAGTTTGAATCATGGCAGAAAGTTGCAGCAATGCTCTGCATGTATAGTCCAAATTTTCTTAAACTGTGGGGCTCATCTTTAAGAATTGGCTAAAAATGAGCTCATATTTACAATCCTTTCTAGAATTCCTTGCCCAGAGAGAGCTGTGATTCTTCCAGCTTGGTTTAAAGCTGTCCTCATGGGGTAACTCCACATGCAAGTTCATTCTGCCTTGTAGCTTAACTCTTGGCTTTTGACATAGCTGTTGCATGACACAGGTGAAGTACCTGATAATTATCAGAACTTGCTTCTCAGCAATAGGCATAAATCAAAAGTAATCTTTCCTGTCAGTTCCTAAAAGCCACAAGTGTAAAAACAAGTAGGTGTGATAGCCATGCTTTGTCCTTTGTTGCTGCACCTACAGCATGAATTTTACCAGCAACTTTTATCTCCTTTTAAAAAGCTTTTAAGAAAAGGGCTCCTCCCCTCACCACGTTAGTTCAGTAAATCTGCAGCTGTCATAAAGGAGGCTGCTACATCATTTTACAGAGCTCAAGGTCACAAATCAGCAAAGAAAAAGGATGTGGAATTTATTTTTCAAAAAAAGGGTGTTTTCCATGTCCCTCAAGCTAAATATATATTCCCTTTGGACATGGAAGAAATAAGACTTTTTATGCTTTTCCAGCCAGCTCACCTGGAGGACCATGCTCACCTATCTCTGTTAGACTTCATTCAGTAGAAAGCCTAATTAACGGGAACACCAGCCTGGAAAGCTGACCAAGAAAATGTCCGTCAGCGTTTTTTGATCCACATTCCTATCACATCATCTATGCATTTTCCAGTAGTCAAGTTCTGTCACAGGTTTGGATTGTGGGGAGACTCTTGAGTTGTTGCTGGGAGAGGTACAAAAACATGCTGGTCCAGATTAGGAAGTGCTGAGCAGCGGACAGAGCTACAGTACATTAGATGGCACCACACTTGTGGCTACTCCTGGTCTTATTTTAGATCCACCCCAAAGAGCTACTTCCTAATTGTATTTTGGTCCGCGTGCCCTGTTAGCTCCCTGAGAAGCATGCTTTGTGTTCCAGCATGAGAATTTAAGTCAATTTTTATTTTATTGACCAATATTAAATCTATGTCCATTGTTCTTATTCCAAACTTTTGACTGTCTACTGGTCAGTTGAGTGGCAATGGCTTGTTGCTGCAGGACGTACTGCAGTACTCGTGTACTCTCAATTCACCAAAGCAGCCTTTCTCAGCCTACCAGGGGCATGGCTCCAGTTAGTTAGGCAACAAGAGCTTTAATTCAAATCCTAATTTTTGAGCTTAAACTTTTTCTCATAAGCTTCTGATGATTTCCTAATCTACCAAACTGCTGGGAGCCTTATTTTAGTTATATAAAAAAAGTTTTAATTCCAGCTCTCTGTTCCATGTACAAACATTTCATTCTAATTCTGCCAAAACTTCACCACTCTTGGTCTAGTTCCTGTTAATAAAATGCATAGTTTCCTGGTCTGCATCCTGTTAGTGCTGACACAGGCTCCTCATATCCAGTACAGATTCATGCCCCCAAGGACAGGAAATGTTCTGCTTTGCTGATTCCAATCTGACCAGAAATAATGTGGACTAAGAAACTTTTAAGAGGGAAAGTTTAGCTAAGAACATGACAGTTTAGAATGTAACAGAGTTATGAACACAAAAGGGAGAAATAACAGAATGAGCTTGGAAATCCTTGATAAATAGTAATGAAACATAACCTGAGAATTTAGCCTAACATTGGCATTCTTCGTTGCACATTTTTCCTTTCTAAGGCCTTTCATTGGTTTTTGGTTGGTTTGTTTGGGTTTTTTGATTTGTTTTGTTTTAAGATGTATTCTTGCCTATATGCCTTGTTATTTACATTGGTTTGAGCATATAGCAATGTCAATTTGTGTTATTTAACAAAGATTTTACAAGTGGTTTGCAATTTAATGTTGCTGATAATAACTTGTGCATGGATTCACCCCATGAAGATGAGAGCTTTAAATCTGCCATTTAAGGCACCGTTTGTGTCAAATTGTCTAAACACTGTATGTGGTTAACAGTAGTTGGTTCTCAAAAATATTAATATTACAAAAACTGCCTGTGAAATTTTAGACAAGAAGCAAAGGACGACTAGGGCACAAGACCCTGAATTCTGATGTCCCTTTCCAGGTCAGAATCAAATTGCCTTGGCTTAGAGGATTTGTCAGCTCTGTGTATATAGACAGGCCATTGTTTTTCAAACTCATCTCTTTATTCACACTAAATATATTTGAAATTCATAAATTAAGAAATGGTGGCAGTTGTTGTGCAGCTGAAAGGACAAAAGTTTTCAGCTGAGGATTTTAATGGGACATGGCATAAATATTTAAGTTGAGGTGTAGCATAAAAAGGTGAAAACCTATTAAATGTGCTTCATCAAGGAAGACAAAATAAAGACAGGTAAATCCTCAGGAAGTCAGAGTATGGGAGAGTGAAGTTCAATGTGTGCTTTGCACACCCATGTACAAAAGCATGGCTTCTCTTTCCTAACCAAATCTGAACATCCTATTGCTTAAACAAGGATGGCAAGGGATTTGCTGTGTTAACAGGGACTCTCTAGCTGATTTAGCATGACTAGGAAGGATGCTGTCCTTCCTCTGAGCTTGCTAATGACTATCAGGAAGTATTGCCTTCCTTCCTGGCTCCTAGCTTGCTGCTTCTACAACATCCCTTGCCTTTACAGGCAGGGCTTCCTTGCCAGATTCCAGCACAGATGTGCACATGCTGCTGAAAAAAAGGAGGTCCAGCCATTTCTGATGGATGTAATAATCTTTCTTTCTTTCTTTCTTTCTTTCTTTCTTTCTTTCTTTCTTTCTTTCTTTTCTTTTCTTTCTTTCTTCTCATCTGTTTTATATGATGCATAAATAACTGCCATGTTTGACCTAGTAGTGACTGTATTTTGGTTGTGAAGGGCTGATCTATAATTAACTTTGTTATGATAGTTATTATAGCAACATAATATTTTGGACATACAGATTAATTACAGTTTTGGAAAGCAATGGTGTTGACACCTCTGGGTTTGAAATATGCTGTATCAACAGATTTTAATGTGTTCACAGTTGTAAGGATCTTTTCAGTTTTAGCTGTTTACATGTTTCAGTCCTGTAATAATGGACTTTTCCCACTGATGACTCAGAGGAAATAGTCTCTCCACCCAGTTTTTCACAGAGTAAAACACAACACTTGCCCAAATTTTTCATTGCAAAAAATCATTATTGTAGAGGAAAAAATAAATACAACCCCAAATACTAGCATAAATATGTGATAAAACTGAATTTCATGTAGCTTGTGACCTCATTTGAAACCTCACTAGTATAGTGCCTGCTTTGGGAACCACTGTTTTTCACACTGTTAAATAGCAGATGTGCATTTCTATGTTACATTAGCAGCCCATAGCACAAAGCAGCATAGAGTCAGCATGTCGTGAAAAGAAGACTATGGTTATTTAATGTTTGCAGAGTCTAAGATAATGGGAAGGAATCTATTAGATGAAGCTTCCTCTCCCCTTCAGTCATCTTTGTTTCAAGAGCTATGACCGTATTCCATTCCAGTGACTTCAGCATCAAATTTGGATTTGCAATGGGATGACAGAGTAGAATTTGACTGCTATTTAAGGCAAAGCTAATTTGTATTGTAAAATTACTTCTTGTTTCCTTCTTGATCTTCACTAATTTACATAGAGTTACAGATATATATGATGCCTTAAAGGTGCATAAAGACAAACGCCCCTTCCCTGTAGATTACAATCAACAATAAGAAATAAAAACACAATACAGAGAACTACTGCCAGGAGGCAATAGATTCTTCCCATGGACTATGCTATCCTATGGGACATGCATGCATTTAGTAATTCTTAATCTACAATCAGTCCAGGTTAAGTACTCTGTTTCTTTTAAAGATGTAAATAGCAACGCCTAGTGGATTAGCATAGAAACACTTTATGGAAGAAATGCATCTTAGGAAGTATTTGAATGAAGATAGCATTGTGATTTCTTCCAAAAGACTTATCAGAAAAGAATTTACAGCAGAGAAGAATAGCTCCTGCCTTTTCATCACAGTTACTTTCTGAAAAACAAGTATTGAAGGGAGATAAGGAAACTTTCTTGTAGACTATTCCTATTATCAAATAGCAACTTCACTCCACCCTTCCCTTGTATTTGGCTTCTTACAGAGTGCCTGGAGCTACAGTTTTGTTCCAAGATTACTCTCAGAAAAATCCCCTGCCATTATCAGACATGCTAACAAAAGAAAGAAATGTATACTTCTTCCAAAGAGGAAAAATTTAATTAACTGCCATCTATCAAAATCAGAAAAGATACCCCTTTAGCTTGACTGAAAGTTAACACAGCTTTCCCCTGTACTGTAACTGGCTGCACGTGCTGAAACCAAACCATGGATGCATCCAGTAGCACTTTTCCTCAAGCAGAAGTTTCAGCTGAGATTTACATTGATCTCAATTGCTTAGAGAGTCTCCCTGAAGATAAAGTAATTGTTTCAACTTGTATTTAAGTGAGAGCTCTCAGTTTTGATAATTCATACTTAGATTAGATTAAAATTAGGTTGGTATTGTAATTCTTGCCATTGGCTTGTAATCTTTGTGTTAGCTCAGAATGGTGCTTCTTCCCACTAGCAAATGAGCTTTGCTATCAACTCCAAGGACAGCAACTTCGTTTCAGTTCCCATCAGCACTGTGCTTTCTGTACTCAAGGAAGATAAGACCCAGAACTGCTGAATATATTCACTTGAATAAAGCCTGCAAGATTAACCCATAGATCCTGTATCCTTGCATGCATACAGAATTCACACTTAATGAAATTATGTCCATAATTACAAGAAAATCATAATTCCTACTGTTTTGCAGGGAAATTGAGCCATGCCTCACATGCAGATGGCCAAAGAAAAGAGACACAAATACAATATGAAGAATACAAATCTAAAGAAATGTATTGACATACATTCCTTCTCAGTGAGTGATACTTACAGCAACATCAAGTGTATTAATATGATAGTCAAGCCCCAGAGGCTGCGTGAGTCAGATCCCAGTTTAAGGACAGGCTATTGAGATGACAATCAATAGCAGCTCATTCAGATGGAAGTACAGTAACAACTCATCGGTATTAGGGGCTGTTCTTGCCCACCTCTCTGCCAGAAGCATCCTCCCTCTGTTCCTTCTCTTTTGGGACGAGGCAGCAGCTTGCTCCTTGGAATTTCCATAGAAAAAGTGGTTCAGAAGATCCTGCAGATCAGATTTGGTCAGTGGGTGGCATATTGAACCATGCTGGTGAAGAACTTTCAGAAATAATCTGTTGGCCTGACTACATCCACCGACTGTGCTGTGAGTTTGGCCATTGCTAAAAGCTTTTGGAAATCACCATCTGGATCTGGACATAGACTCTTACTCCATCCTCAGTCTTTGTGCAAACCCTCTCTTTGCTATAGGACACTCTCTGCTCATAGCAGGCCTACACGATCCTATCTCTATCATCTGAAACACTGGGCAACATTATAAAGGAGACTGTCATCTCCTAAAAACTGAACACACAGCTTATGGCTTTTGGAGTCGTCAGCCTTTACTAGAAACAGAGACCAGCATGAACAAGTTGAAGAATTACATTGAACTCATAATCCTGACAACTATAGCCTGTTGTATTTTTGCTTAGTTACTTCGTTTGTTGTCACAACTCTCCATTGTGGAACAGAAACCCAGTGGACAAAGCATGGGATTAAAAAATTTAGTAATTTAACTGCAGCCTTAACATTAGTTGCTACATACCGTGGCAATGTGGGGATGTGATCATCACAGTGATGAAGAGAAGTTTTCTGCATAACAATGCTGAGGTGGGAAAAGTAGTGTTTATGATCGTGATTGGTACTGTGTTGCTACGGTGTAGTTTTAGTAAAAAAAAATGCTGTAACCTAAATGTTTCTGTGAGTTGGGAGTACACCCTGTTTGTAAGGCTACAAGAGTAGAAGGAATGTTCATCATCCAAGTTTAAAAGGTACCTTTTGAATAAAACCAGGGTCTTGGCCAACTGAGACAGCCAGGACTGAAGGAGATTGGCATTCAGATAACACTAGTAGCAAAACCAGATGACTGTAAAGAGCCTCTCAGATGGAAAGGTTTGGCCCGGAAAGGAAGTGAGAGGAATGGAGGGTGCTGCTTAGTAAGGGGAGGAGATAGGAAACAATGATACTATTGTGGCAGTGGAGCTGATGAAGGTCACAGAAGATAAGCTTTAATTTGCATGCTTTCAAACCACTCATGTAAAGTTGGTGTTTCTTTAGTGAAATATTAGGGCCAAGGGATATTGTGGCCAGGGAGTCTGCTGTATTTATGTGAACTGTAATCTACAGCACTTTAGTTTTCAAGTGAAAAACAGTGGCTTTAGCGACTTTATGCCAGGGATATCTGCTTTGCATTAGACTTGCCATATGCCTTCTGAAGAATTAGCTATAAACCTGAAGGTCTGCACTTTACAGAAAGCTCTGGGGAGGGTCTGTCCAAGCTATGGTATCTGGAGAGGCCACTGCTGGACATGGAACAGGCAACAAGATTATCGGGTTTAGCTCTCAAGAATAGATACTAAGCAGAATATTTCCACCTTGAATATCTGCTTTTGTGACCCTCAGTTGAAGAACTGTGCCCAATCTTTAACCAGACATGACAGACAGGAGTCCCAAGAGCTTGGGACCGTGAAAGCTTGGGTCTTGTGAAATTAATGGGGGTAGTTCTACAGGGGAAACCATGTTAAGTTTCTTTTACAGAAGTTGCTTATACAAACCTATCTCCTAGGAAACAGTATTTGTCTACATTAACATTCTTTACCTAGTATGAGATACATAGAACGTGCCTAGGTTCACTGCTGTTTAGATTTCCCTCCTTTAGCATTCCTACAGCTTGCCAGAATGTCTGCTTCTGCAGAAACAAAGGTTAATTAAACACATCCGCCCATTAGAGCAAGGAGCGAACATTACAATCTGGCCCAGAGCTACCTTCTTCAGCTGTCAGCACTGAAAGACACTTGGAACCACAAATTAGTTCCTCCAGCAAAACTAGTTTCAGCAGAAACTGCTGGTTTTATTGAACGGAGAAGTCCTTCCCCATATTTGCAGTTTCAGCTTGTACTTGCCCTCGCTGTACCTAGTCCCAGCAAGAAACATTCTATAATGGTATTTGCAAGTTGCATGATCCAAGATTTTTGGATCTTTACAACGCCACGATCAACACATAATAAGGAATGTTGGAAAAAATGTACTTTGCCTGCATTTCTAACTCCACCTTTTCTAATTGATATAATTTAGGGTAACTGATATTGGATTTTTTTGTTCCTTGTGACACTCCTTTGTACCTTTTACTGTGCTTGCATAATGGAACTAAACTAGCCCACTCGTTATGCGCTTCTTTTCGCTTTCTTTTCCATTTCATTCTGGCTCCAATGTATAAGCACCGTATTACCTCAAATACTTTCTCAATACTTTGAATCAAATTTCCATAATAATATATTCATTATATTAACTCTTCAGAGTAGCACTACGGTCGTACCTCAGTTTCGCTCTCACTGTTGTATGGGGAGTGAAGGCAGACGGCATATACCTCTCACAAGCCTGTACTGTTACCGTGCCAGTAATCCCCACTGCTTGAAGAACTGATATTCCTAAAACAAAAGAATTTCATTTCCTAAATGAAAAAAATTTCTTTCTATGTGGAATCAATCTTGTTTGTGTTGCAATAGACCTATTAAAGAGCAGTGACTACTAATGAGGTTACTAAGGTAGGCAGGTCACATTGAGGTTTTCACTGAAAGTAAGGTCTTTAATAAAGACATTTACAAATTTACTTATTTTATGTAAAATAGCATGTCTATTTAATCATAAAGGCTGGTTTTCAGTTCTCTTCAGTAATAGATGGAGCAAATACAACTCTCTGCATCCAAAATTCAAGGCCTACATTTTGTCAGGTCAGAGCTCTTCTCAAATGCATCATCCATTCTCATTGAGATTATCCCAAACAATTTCTGATTTTTCTCAAGATGACTCATTATTTGTACGTATTAGCTGAACTGTTGCTGAAAAGGATGAACTGGATGAGCATATATTTAAGTTCTACTGGTTGGGTTAGTTTTGATGAGACACACGGAATACAATCTTCTTCTTATTCCCAGCCTGGAAGAGAACACCTAGTCACATTATATTTTCAAACCCTGTTTTTCACAAATACTATCTAATGTTTGATTAAAAATTTCAGCTTCAGCTTCTCAAACATTATTGCCATTACACTTGATGGGTTAATAATAGGAACTATGGATGAAAAGAGACGTCAGTGTAGAGCCACAGAAATATTTTCAATTATTTGCATTGCTTTCTTGAGTTTGGTTTCAAAGTTTATGAAAGTCACAGCAGTGTCTTCTTTGTCCACTTTGCACTGGACAACTCCCGCTTGGTTTTCAAAAACCCCTTTGAAAGGCAGCATCTCCAGCCCTGGTAGATGAACGCAGACACAAAACTGTCTTGCAAACTGCTCATCACTTGGCATCAGGCCATTTTCTGAAGCCTCTGAGAAAAACACCTTAATCTCTAACAGAAACTGTTGGAAGTGAAGTGGGAACAGTACTCTGACCAGTATTGGACGGTTGATCACTGATGACAGAGCCCTAGTGGCAAAGTGTAAAATATGCCTATAGTTAACATTTTAAAGAGAACATAAACCCAAAAGGAAAACAACATGACAAATTAGAAGTGTTGACCCAGGAGAGGAAACAAAATGGCCTTCTTGGAACGTTTCTCCTGGGCTTGTTACCTGGAACCTTCTGTCTAGCTCCCAGTCCAGTAGGCAAGAAGTGACTCCCTTCTTTACAAGTACAACATGTTAAATTACTTCAGAGTTGTTTCCATAAATACAGCCTGCTAATGTTTACTGACTGATTTTACCACCTAGGAGCTTTATTTGCATTCAGCAATGAAGCAGTTGAATTTTGAAGGTATTTTGTTGTTAAATTGCAATTATGTTGGAAGGCTGCTTGCACAGCAATGCCCTATCCATTACATATGGCAGAAGTCTTTATAAAAATTTTGGAGCTGACCACCAGCCTTGTGCTGCTTGTCTCGCACACCAAAAATACTGTATGATACAAAGCATTGTGTAGGGCTGTGTAAGAGGCACAGAGACCAGTGTCTATACCCAGGTTTAATAGGGAACAAGCCACAGCAATATTATTTCTTCATTCCTTCTCCTGAGCTTCTTTCTGTCTTATGCCTATATACATATTTTCTGGGCTGTTTATTCTCTCCTATACTGAAGAACACTGTTGAACAGGTAAGGTAGCAAAGATTGGAAATATTTATACATGTCCTATCAGCATAAGCAAATACATGGACTATATCAATAAAAGTATAAACCTGCTGGGCCATACCATTAGCTTGAAAACAGGTACTATTAATTTTAACATGTTTTCAAGGATTGCACCTCTTTATGTACTGCTCTATTCAGAGATGACACAGCATATAGTTCAGAACTGCACTTCCAAGTAGATACTGCTTAAGATGCAATTGCTCTTTTGCGCTTCAGGCTACATTTTCATCTAATCATGACAGCATAACCCGCAGTCTATCTTTTGCTTTGTGTAGGGCAATAACTATGCTCCATTAATTAAAGCTTTGGGTATTATTCATTGGAACTGCCGTTGAGAGTATGAAAAAGAGCATTGCTACATTGACAGCAAAGGGATTGCTGTATGTTTTAAGTGTGTTCTCTTTATTTTTGGAGATCTGCTTGAGTGTATTTTTAGAGTTCAGAATTACCGTAAAGAAAAGGTATTCAGCTGATATCTAAAGCAATATCAGAACAACAAAAAAAAAAGGCTAAAAATGTCCTAAGCAAGAAAAACTTTTGCAAGTATTTCAGCTGCTTAAAGTGATTAAAATATAATGCTCCAACATGAAATTGAGAACAATTATTGTAGTCATTTAAAGAGTTCATTCAACTTTAGAGTTAAATCTGGTTTGATGATTAAAATACAGGGTGAGGAACCAGTAGACATAAGCTCTATTTTCAGTGTTAGCACTGACTCACTGTGTGACATTAAGCAAGTCACTTAATTTAACTGTCTCACTTTCTGTCTCACCTGTAAAATGAGGGAACCTACTTCACAACTTCTTTGTGAGTCTAATTAATTAGACATTTGCTGTACACCTAACATTTCTTGGATGTAAGGTGGTGGAAAATGTATGATTATACACATATATAAACAGGATATAAGAGCAGAGCTGGGTGGTTTCTATAAAGGAAACTTGGGTCTCTTTCATCTTTGAATTTTTTAAGCATGACAACAAAATAATTAACTACAGGAAAAACTGTGGGTGAAGCCTTTGAAAAGAGTTTATAGATTGAAACAAAAAAAAAAGGCATAGCCACAAACTAGACAGACCAAACTATAACTAAGAATAAAAATACACTGTTAATTCTTCATTAGAGTGCACAATTAAAAGACTACAGTGATTTTTTCTCTCTTATGATGTATAAACAAATTTACATCCAATGGAAGCCAAAGAAAGCAGATTTAAATCTGGAGAAAGGAAATAATTACGTTTTTTTAAAACCCCAATTTTTTTTACTGAACTCAGAGCCTCACAGCATTGTTGGAACCAAGATCTCAGTGAATTCCGGAAACAAACATTTATATGGAAATATGAATATCCACTGTGGTATTTTATGAACTGAAAGAGTTAAAACCCCTCATGTTGCACAGTACAATTGACAGGCATTTAAAAAAAATCTCCTGGGAAGCCTGTTAGCCAGCTGATCCCTCTGGACTTCCTGACAACTCTATCAGAAGCACCTAGTACAGGTCCCTGGTGGAGGCAGAACCCTGGAGTAGGTGGAGCAATGGTTGCCTCTAGTACAGCAATCTGGATGCTACTGAGGCTGGACCAAGCAGCACAGGAGCACAACTTTAGCATCCTTCTGTGCTCGTTGTAACTATGTTGTAGAAAATGGCAGGTTTGTTCTGTCATAAAATTAACTGCATCAGCAACAGAGGAGGGTTCAGCAACTTTTAACTGCAGAGGATCTTCTGCCTTGAACAATGCGGTTCAGCAGATCACAAAAAGCAGTAATTTTTACTAACGTTGTACAGTGACCCTATGAATGAGCCGATCAAACCCACCGTAAGCACAGTAAAAATGGGTAAGTGTCATCAATGTCATATTCAAAGGTTGTGGGATTCCTTTACAGCTGCTTGCCTCACCAAAGAAAAGTTTGGGGAAGGGGCACAATTTATTTGCACTTTTCTGAAGCCAATCTTTAACATTCATAGAAAGATCACTACCGCTTTTTGGTGGTTCCATTCAAAACTGAGTGAGGCCTTCATGTAAAGCATGGTCGTAATCATTTTAGAGCTTTGGAACAAAGCTGGTGTTTGCTATTCTACCGGGGCAACAAGCACAGGAAAATTCAGATTTTCTATCCTTTTAAAAGCAACTTTCTAGGTTAATAAATAAATTCTACAGTATCATTTGGTAGCTATAAATGCAAGCTAATTATTTGCTTTCATTAATACATTTTTTATGCTGCAAATTTTGAATCGTACTAAGCTATAAATACATTATTGATCTATTTTATAAGTTTCTACTAAATTAGCATTGCAGAGGCATCTAGAAAAAAAACTTAGGCTCTCCACCAAGAGTGGCAGAGCCTTTAGCTTTGCTTTTCAGACCTAAAGTCCAAGACGGAGAAGTGCAGAAGTACCACCACCACCACAGGTTATGCAGTTATACTACAAAGAATCAGTGACTCACTGCTCATATTGACTTGCCCTGTGTGCTTTAGGGATGAGAGGAGATTAGCACAGAAAACTAGCTCTTTTATTCTCCTTTTATTTTGCTTATTGCTAGCTAGTATTACTGCATTCATTAAGCAAGATTAAGAATAAACACGAGGTGTTTGTTATCCAGCATTAATACAATGCCATGTGCTCACACACAGCTGCTTGTGTATACATTTTAGCAGCTGCTTTTTCCCATCTGTCAGCAGTGAATGGGTATGTTGCCTCACACAGTACATGTACCTTGGCCCTTTCCTACACCTAGCCCACACCTTTAATCCAGTCCCTGCATCCTGAGAGCCTACTGCGTTGCTGCTATCCCTTTTCTCACACCAGCTGGGCCAGGAATCTCCTTCCTCTTCTCACTTCAGAGATGGAAAATGACAGCGAGTTCTCCTTTCACTTGTATTTGTGTCCCTAACTGAACACACATGTAAATACACAGAGAAGTGATCTTTTTCTCATGCAACTTTGCAAGCTAGGAGATTGTTTGCTTTCTCAGCTGATACTCACTGTGCTTAAAGGGTTGTTCGTCCAACAGCAGCAATTTCTGAAGGAGTATGAATAAGGCAGGCAGACAGACGGTGGCAGAAGCAACTCCGCTACAGTACTAGAGACCAATTCACACAATGTCTGGAGCTGGACTCCTCCTAGTGCCTCAAAGAGCTGCAAGAAAAGGGAAGGGCTCAGGATATGATATCATGCTCTCATTCTAAAAACAAGGAAACCGTTATAGATGATTGAAAATGTAACAGCTTAAAAATTCCTGAATGGCCTATAACAGAAAATTACTTTTCTGCTTCACCTTCCCTACCCTCTCCAGTGGAAAGTTTCAATAAATAAAAATGACAAACTTAGAAAGCAATATTTACATCATTATTAGGACTAGCCTAGGAGATGTGTAACAGCCACCCCAGAGCATTACTTGGCGTTGCCTGTTGAATGTGCTTATGTCAGATACGAAGCTTTGCACTTGTTACCAGTTCTGTTCAGGCAAATACACCAGTCCTTCTCACAGCTGGCTCTGCAGCCACAGTTGGGTTTGTGTAAGCATCAGGCACTCCTTCTCACTACCCTGACTTGTTTATTGCCTTTTTCAGTGAAAGTAAAATCTTCCAAAGCACCTAAGTGACTTAGGAATCCAATTAATATTTTCTAAAGCAATGTGAGCAAACAGGCTTGTAAATCTCATGGAAAGTCAACGTGATTTTGTGTAGATTTTCTGGGGTAAGTTTTACTCCTTAGATCCCTTTCTAATTGCAAGCCTGCTTCAGAAATAATAATCCATTTACAGGGCTATATTATTATAAATTTATTTCCCAGGTCATCGTTTACAGCCTTTAAAAAAGAAATATAAACATTTGAAGCAAAGCAGACGTTCTCACTTAGCACAATTGTTCCTAATCTGGATTTAGCTTTGAAGTTTGCTGTTTCTATTTCAGATCCAAAGAAGCACCTGCATGCCTGGAAGCTTGTCTGTTCTTTCCAGCTTTATCAATTGGTCTAAGTCGTCACTCATTTTTCTCTCAAGTTGTCAGGATATTTTTGTTTCTGATATAATCCTACAAAACACTGTCTCAGAGGAAAAATTAGTACAGCCTTCAAGCACGCAGCATTTTTATGTTGTGCTTGGAATGGCTAAATTTTCTGTTAGGGCAGTCATTGTGCTTGCCTTTCAGATTACTTTTTTGTGTTAAAAATTTCTAGTGATTTTTTTTCATGTAATTCATTCCAGATTCAGTATTAGGGCCACCCATGCGTGCTATGTTATAGTTTATCGTCATTTTCAAGATCCTATATTGGCTTTTGGTTTAATGGCTTGGATTTTGTGGAACTTTATCATATTAAAGCTGTTTAGTGATTGGGCATTTTATGTTTCAGTATTTTTCAGTAACCACCCACTGAGCTATAAAACTGGGTGTTGCTCTTGCAGCTCTATTGTGTAAAAAGCAATATTATTCTGCCAGATTTCTTTATCTAATTGTGCCCTTTGTTACTGGACTTTCAATTTCAGGAACTTGTTCTATTTAAGAGGATAGTGGAAGAACAATACTTTGCAATATAATATTTATTATACAGATGCTGATATTATCAATGCTTGTTTATCCAGTGGTGATGTGTCTCCTAAATAAACCAGTAGTAGTAGTAAAATAAACGGGACCACAGAACCATTTTCTTCATAAAGAAATATTAGAGATTTTTTAACTTCTTGTATTTCTGACGCAAGGATCTTTACTTGTTCTGTCTAGAAAAGGGTAGTGACATCTCAAATTGGGCAAACAGGAATTGCTGGTGAGGTCAAGGAGTGTGAATTAAGATCACTAACACATTCACTTTTGTAAAATTTGTGAAGTCCCTTCTCAAAAACTGGGATACATTTTACATTTACATTTCTCTTTCTCTGCTTGTGGCTTGATTTTCAATAGTAATATAAAACCTATGTAGGTGATCACCTGGATGATGATTCATAACAGCATAGACTTCTCACAGCTCCAGCTTTGATTTGACCATTTCATGTATTCACACACTGCAATGCAAACCGTACTCTTAAATGTTCAGATGATGAGGGAGCTGTAACTGCTGCAGAGAGCAGGGGTACCTCTGCTCTCTTCTTACTGCTCTCTGCCCCTCTGATTGGGTTACTCTATAGAATGCATCTGGCTGCAGCACCGGGGTCATTGCTCAACCTAAACTGTGAGGAGATGAGGTACAGCCTGCATTGTGCTCCTAATCTGAATCTGCAGAAAATAAAACAAATGGTATCTTGGAATATTGCAACTGAAGATATTCTGAAGACAACACACACATTAGTAACTGGGCTTTGAGTCCATACAGGTGAAGCAAACCTAGACCAACCACAGGCACATTAATGTTGATTCTCTTCTTGGTTCTCTATGGATTTTAACATCCATCTGACCTCATCCTGAACTACTTTAGTGCAAGCAAGATGAAAAGCAGACCATTTGTGCACAGCTCTGGTTTGGTTTGTTGTATTTCTTTTTCTTCCTGCCAGAAGACCATCTTTCTCTTAATTTCTTGTGTGTTGCTTCCTCTTCCTATTTTCCTTCAAGATTAAAGAATCATGAAATATTTCTGATTAGAAGGAATCACTGAAGATCATCTGATCCTTTACCTTCTCAAAACAGGGCTATCTTCAAACTTAGACACAGTGTGCTTAATGCCTTGCCCTGTCCGGGTGTGAATATCTCCAAGGGTGGGCATTCCAGTCTCAGTGGGCCTTAAGCTTTTGTCCACCCTGACTGTGAAGCCCACATGAAGTGTAACTCACATTCCTCTGTTCAAATATAATGTTTGGATGTTCCCCCATGTTAACATACAGCATCTGCTAGTAAATCTGGATGGGGAGGTATTTTGGAGCTTGAGAAAGAAGTGGGAGGGAACTACAATATGAGGAAAGGAGGAAAATCCAAGTTTTTAGTTTTATAGAAGGTAGTAGGAGAGAAGAAGGTGATGAGCAGGAGTAAAAGGGATCATGGCAGGAAAAGAGAAAAGAAAGGCTGTTTCACAGGTCAGGCAAGGTTGTGTGTGGGAGGATAATTGGGATGATGAAAAGGCAGAAGGACAATAACTACAATGGTCACCACCCAGATTTGGGTACCTCTCACATCCGTAAATAAATCTTCAACAATGTGCCATAGCTAAAAATATCTTGCCAGTTCTATCATGAAGCTGATTACAGGAGCGAGCAGATCATTTTGCTTTCTTAGGTTCCCTGAGTAATTTCAGCTGGATAGCACACTTCACATTTAAGACAGTGCAGATACTTTAGTCTGCTGCTGTTCTGCAGCAGAGGTACAGGTCCTGCAGCATACAAACACAGACAACACATATTTTTACTGGAGTTTTGTTATAGATAACTCCAGTTTTGATCACAATTAATTATCTCAGAGATCCCTGGACTACAGGATGCTTTATAAATACATGCAAAGGTTGTTCTTTATGACAGTACCAAGGAGTTGGAGCAGTGATAAGAAATTTTAGTAGTGAGCACTATGAGTTACAAATCATTTTCCAACACTAATGAAAAAGAAAACCAGAAACTGGAGAAGAATTCTTTTCCTCTGCTGATTATTTATTTGCTCAGGAAAATTCAGTGTGACTGTTAAAATTGCTATCAGGTATCCAAGAGCAACACTAGCAGCAATTTTGTTTTGCAGTAGCAGAAAACAAAGAAGAATATGGATGTGTGAAAAAAGGGAAAAGATCTTTAAGAAGGGTGAGAGGAGTTTGTGTTCCTAAGAACTAGGGTCTAGGTGATTTTGAATAGAAAATTGCATTTAGTGATGTAAACATGTTAACTGATAAATCCTCACAATACTGTTCTGAAGCAGGGAAGGATTGTGCCTTATTTTGACAGATAGAGAAACACGGACAGAAAAGGCTAAATTCTTACCAGGATCCTTGCCAGCTTCTTTCAACGTAATTTCCAAGGAAGATTTTTCTACAAGCAGAAAGCTTGTAGCTACAGACATCTTTCCAAGTTTCCCTCTGTTACTATGGGAGAACAGAGATGGCCATAGGTGTTGAAGCTACTGTCCTGGCCTTTTATGGAGCTCTGGCTGGGTTATAATCTGAAGAGAGAACAAGCAGAAACAACCTTTGCTATATGATGACTCACCTTGCCAGAGGAAGATTAGTCAATGGAAATTTGTGTCTGCCTGTACTAGTTAGTAAATATGTACCCATCCCTGCGTAAGGCCAGGGGCAAAGCACTAGGGCAGCAGGAGTGGAAGCCTGAGTTGAGTAGTCATAGCTTTCTTGCTGTTGGCACTCCAACATCAACAGAAGTAAGAGCAGAGGAGTCCTAGGCTGGTTTCCAGCATTGTAACAGACCTTACGCTTGAAGGATGTCAGGTGCTGAGTCTCAGCTCTCTCATTTACCCTTTCCTCTCACGATGTGTTCAAGGCATACTCCAGCCCTCGCCCAACACACACCCTCTTTTCATCTAATCTTGGGTCTGTACAGGATTGCTAAATTTTCCTAGATCTTTTCACAAGGGAAATTATTCAGTCTAAAGCTCGTGTAACTTTAGATTCATTTTGTACTGCCCTTTTAATCAGTAAAGTGGTAATGTGGTAACCAGAACCTTGTAGTAGCAAAGGTAAGTAGAGATTTAAGAAGTCATTACCTCCTCATTCAATAAACATTCATTAAAATGCCAGCCTACTTCTTTTTCTTCATTCTGGTAGTTGACCACAGTTCCATCACGGTCCTTCATATGGTCAGGTGTACCTTGGCTTTGCCATTTTTTCCCAGAAGTGTCTGAAATAAAGAGACTTGATTATTTGCCAGCTAAAGCAAATTCAGTCCATTTTCCTCTAACACTAGTAAATGGAGTTTGAATGTTGTCAGCAACGTGGTTTTGGTATATCTATGTTCACGTCCCAGATAGAGCCTTCACAAGAGGCCCACATAGAAAAATCCCTTGAGAGCTCTTTTCATTGCAACTTCTCTGTACAATGAACTATTGCTGAAACAACTCTGGAGATAAATGGGACCTCAACAATACAACTTTGTTTGTGCTACTGCAACTAGAACTTCAGGAGTTTAAAACCTAAAACCTATCACATAAATAAAGGCTGCTAACACCTCTCTCTAAAGAAATATTTCATTCATCTTAATGACCCAGAGGCTATCGTATACTCAGTGCATTCACTGCTCATTAATCATAGGATATCATTATTAAGTCCCTGCTTCCGGTGTACCTTGCTGAAACAATAAACTGTAAATTCAACCCCCCAGAACATCGGCCTGCATCACTGGACCCAATCTCTGTTTCCCATGCCCCTAATGCAATCTGAGCACTGTTTAAATAACTGTTCCTGTATCATTTCATGGCACATATGTAGGCTGGGAATCCCTCTCTGAACCTTAACGTAGGGTAGGCAGCTGGAACCGGTGTGTCAGAACGGGAGAATCCTTTGCTTGCTTATTCATGGGTTCCTTAGTTTCACCAAGGCTACAAGCTTCTAGTTTGGCCTATTCAGAGAGAAAAAAAAAAGGAAAACAAATCCACTGGTTTTAGCAAACGATTTTCTTTATCATCACTTTTTACCCTTAGAAAAAAACCTCCTGAGTTACACTTCTTTGCAAAATAACAAGTGATTTGTCTTTTCTCAGTCTGATCTCACTCCTGTGGCTTCCAGGTTTTATCAACATCTCAGGTGAGACAGAATGCTTCCTGTTACTCTCTCCAGATTATTTGTCTTAATGTTTGGCAACGATTTGCTCTCATTTGCAGAGAAGCCTCCCTTTTTATATATAGGCTGCCTTCTTCAGTCATGTGGTGCAGTCAAAATACTCTAGCTCCAACTGCATAAATTGAATTAGTTGTTTTGTGCAGTTAGGACAGGAGTGGGAGACATTCAGAGATTACAGCACTTGACTGCTTGATTTTGGTCTCTCAGTTTTGGTTATTCCAGGAGAGGTCAAGTACTGGCCCTGGTCTGAGCATCATAATAGACTGACATAGTCCATTTGATCTTTTTGTAGGGACTAGAAAAATACAGAATGGCAAACCTAATACAAACACAGGCTCACAGTACAAAACAGCTTACAATTCAATTCATATGTTATTGTTTCTACAATGAGCGTCTCATCTTTTGTAATAAAAGCTATTGGGATGCCATGTACTTACTGGTTAGGATAAAAACAAAGAAAAGAGAGGAAAATATGACTCAGAGTGGGTTACTTGTTAAAGAAACTCATTATTCAAGTATTAAAATAGGAAACATTGCAGAGAAAGGAAAGTTCTCCATGTAACTGCTCTTCACAGTTATTCTTAGTCATCGTAAGTTATCATGTATCACCTGGTCTAATTAATCACATCCTGATTTACCATGCAGAAAATAAATGTGTTCATTTGGGGGAAGAAAAAATGTATAGGCTTGTGTTGCATGGTTTGTCTCTGATTCTTATCCATCCATCCTGTACCCCAGTTTCTCCTCATGAAAGAGGATGTTATATCTTCCTGAAAATAGGTAGCAAATGCATTGTGACCAGTGTAAGTTTCAAAGTCATCTTACCTTCCCACAAGAAGATAGAAACACAAAAATAAAATTGATCACAGGTTATTTGACCCTTATATAAAGCAATTTCATATATTCAAACTGCATTTCAACCACTGAGAAAGTCTTTAATTTAGTTTATTTTTCACTGAAGTGCCTACTTTGCACGTTTATCTTCATCTGCTATATTCGATTGAGCCACTAGATGTCCCTCGTTCCTACGTAAAGCTCCAGACATAAGAAAGTCCATGATTAATCAGCAGGACTAAGTTGGAACGCAAGCAGGGTAGAAGCATGTTTGTGTTCACAGCATGCAGTGTTTTTCTGTAATAAGTGCTGGTCCTTTGAATCACGCCTCTGGGTGTGATTCTGTAAATCATGGCCATTCCAAACACACGGCAAACTTAAATTGTGTTTGGACAAAGTGTATATATGGCAAATACAAAAATCATATGAGGCTGAAGAGAACAGATGAAAATGACATTGAGCAAAATAGGCTACAAATCAATGCATTGCATAGTAAACTGGCTCATTCCATTCCCAACAGCACTTTCCACATACATGTGTTATCATAGACTTTTTTTACTATTAATGAAGTAAAATGTCATGGTCTTTCTTGTCAGTTAGACTAGATCTCATTTATTTAAAACATACATTTGACTGTAGTCTATTTGGGGTACGTATGGACCATACCACTACGTGGATTTATGTAATTACAGACCAGCTGAGGGTCGGTCACTTCAGCATCAGGCTGTGAATGTTGGGCAGTGTAAATCAGATGTTACCAATGAAGACATTTGACTTACACTGGTGATGGTGAAAGCAGAGTCAAACACTGCTCTGAAGGAAGCAAAGTGCTTCACCAAGCAAATAGTGCCAGGAAGCCTCTTGCAACTGCCTACGAGCTGCACTTCCTGCACCCTATCTGCCTTTAGCAAGTTTCCTCTTTGCACACAGACGTGACCCTCATTAGTTAAGTTAAACCATCAGCACTTTGCAAGAGCCTGCCACAGAAAATGCTGCCTCACAAATTCTGTTTTGGAAACTCTTCCTCAGAGTAGGACTCACTTCCTTGATATTTTAAATTCATGGACTGTGATGGGAAAGGTCACATCTAAGGCAAAAACTGAAGAAACCCTTCCTCCAGATGCGTTTTGCTTTTTAAGTCATGTGAGTGGTGGCAAATTACATCCGTATAAGAAACAGGACTCCAATGTCCTTTTTGCCTCACCAAAATGTTCATGGCAGAAAGTCACAGCATTTCTTCTCCCAGTTGTTTTCAAGGTTGGTCCTCAAAACCAAGGGTGCTTCCATTTTTCAGTAAGGATACATACAAAGGGTTCTGTCACCTCAGTGTTACTAGTCTCTTAATATTAATGCCACTGAGTGAATGACACAGATTTTCACTGGTAATTAAATGTCAGATCATTGTGCATACTCTCAATGTTATTTATGCTTTTAAGGTGTGATTGTTTCAGGGGGAGCATAAGCATCTAAATACCTTTATAAGTCTTGGCTCCGTTCTTAACAGATGAAAGGGAAAAATCATGCAGTTCCCTTATAATTTATTTGATTGTCCAAGGTATTGTCAAAACACATAGAACTGGGAATGTAAGAACTAAAACCTACAGAACATGCTTATGGTCATCTCTGCTTGCAGCCTTTGAACGCTGCTTCTGGTTCTCCCTCCCAAGCTGTCCTCAGTTTGACTCCACTGGAGTGAGCGATAGTTGAAGAGACGGTGTATACAATGCATCAACCATTTACGGCCCTTCACTGACTGCATTGTCTAGACCCACTCAGATGATAGTAAATTACAATCTTGCAATGAATATACCATGTACTTCCACTAGGCCATTTTCCAATGATACCAGAGAGGGTCAGATCCAAAGCCCCCGTGACCATTCGTGTGAGACTTTCATTGTTTTGAGTGGGATTTGTATCAGATTGTTATTTCCACTGATGAAAAGTAAACCAGTAAAACTTCCAGGTCCATATAATCCCTGGTGTTCTTTTTAATGTTTAATATCTCTGCTCTCACCAGTTATCTTAGTCTGAGGCTAAATGGGTTATTTACTTAGGTTAATACGTACATTACACAGAATCTCCTTTCCCCTCCTGCTTACTCTTGTTGCTGGCCATCTTTTTAATAGGAAACTGCGACCTAAGAAATGGAGAGAACAGAATGACCTATTGAACCGATTTCACTCCGATTTCACTGACAGGAAAACAATTGCCTCAGCTCAGGGTTCCAGGAACGGAAAACCAGATGTTTCTTGGCTACATTTAACAGATGTTATTCCAGTTTGAAACAACATTTTAAAATGTAGATCCCAAGAGTTTATGTATTTTCAAAGTATTTGAAGAATGTGAAAGTGGAAATTTCTTGCCAGTCTTCAAACAGTGCCAAGGATACCTTTTTTTCTTTTTTTTTTTTTACCTTTGTTTTTCAAAATGAACTTCTCTCTTCCTGTGGCTGATAAATACACCAAAACACACATTGGTGCCTACATGCCTTAGATAATCAGATCAGGTAGATTAACACTGCCACAAACGTAGCACGTGACCTTGGGAAATCAAGTGATTTGCCCTGGATCTTAGTTCTCTACTCGTGCTACTCGGAGCTTGTAAACTCTCCACGATAGTGACTCTCTCAACTACCAGTATCTGCAATAGCCTGTGCAAAGAAACCATGAATAAAAAGATAGCCCTGGGGTATTACCATAAAAAAGTTATTCAGTAAATGGTGACAGTACATAAAAGAAAGGGGGGGTTCTTTATAGGGTAATTATAGGTAATAGCAGACCATGCTGTCAATTGTGGATACTCTAAGTCCCACCACTTCCACGTTAGTGGAAGGATGAAAGTGGGAGAAGACAGTATAGTTTCCATCCTATTCTCTGAACGGATTCAGGTTGCTGTGTTACTCAGCCATAACAGCCAATTCTTAATTCAAATCATCTTCCTGGAGTGACCAAATTACGCCAGGGCCATGGTGACCCTCAGAATAAGTCAAAGCCAGGGAGGGCATAAAAGGTGTGTTGAAACATTCTTACCCTGAGCCTGCCAGGTTTGCCTCTGGGTACATTTAGCACACGTACAGGAACCCTTCCATCCAGCATCACAGAATTAGTGTGGTATTATTTTCATGCTACAAATGGAGAATTGAAGTGACAGCATACAAGTGATAACCAAAAATATACATTAAAGATCCTAAGTCCGTGGAACTGTGCATTTCCCAAGAATAATTTTTAGACCACTTTTACACAGTTTCTTTCTTCCAGTTATGCCACGTAAATCACAAGAGCTGGCTGTGATAAAACGCACTTCTTTTCCTGGCTGAAACCAGAGATAGGCTACCAGCCCCAAAACAGAAAAAGCCTCAGCTCCAATTGATTACTCGCTCTCCACTTGGTTTTGGGGGAAGTGAAGGTGGAGAAGATGACTCTTCTGAAAGAGTTCTTGAACTTATCAGACATTCCTAACATTCAGAGTACTGTACAACTTTGAGGTTGGAGGAACTGAAGCTCTTTATAGGGAAGAGAGAGAGGAAACAGTAAAGGACCAGAAGCACAAAATTTCCCTGATGTTCAAATGGATTTGCAGAAATTTCCTGGTACTCTCCCATACACTGCATCGATACATACACTTGTACAGTAGGTTACAGCAAATACGTTATCTTTATGAGAGAGGTATTGTGGATATGATTCTATTTCACTAGAATGAAATAATCACCACTTCAAAAAATGCAAACATAGTTGGAAATTGATTTCTTCTCAGAAAACTAAATATTTTCTGGGAAAAAAAAAATCACTTTCACAGAATGATTATTCTGCATGAAAATAATTGAGCCTTTTTTCAAATATTTCAAAATAAAAGCATAATATTTGGGATTAGAAATGATTCAAAGTTGTCCAAAAATTTTAACTATATAGACTGGAAACTTTAAAACAAAGTCTTCAAATGTTGGCTTCTGGAATGAAGACAGCTTCTTGTTTTTCAGCCAGTTATAGAAGAACTTTCGTGTATATTTATAGAATAGTGTGCACAATACAGCAGCTTGAAGGGTAAAACCACTGGCATGTGCAGGGGGGTTGGAACTTGATGATCTTTAAGGTCCCTTCCAACTCTAACCATTCTATGATTCTATGTAAAAAAGCATTAAATTTTATTATTAGAATTTAGTGTAGCCTGTAAGAGCACAGAAACACTGAAGCTGGGTGCTCCTCGTCTTTCATAGCCACAGCCCCTATGCCTGCTCCTTGCATTTAAGTTCCATAAATTGTTCAAAACCTTATCAATAGAATTAATAGCCAAAATACAATAAAATCATGTACACTTACATACTCTCTGGCACAAGAGTGCCATCCAGTGGTAATTCCCAAATCTGTATTCACTGGAGACATCCGGCCACTGGAGAGTCAACTACCAATCTGATAGCTGCAAATCCAAACTCCCGAGTAGCTATTGCTAAGCTGAGAGGAACATGTCTCTTAAAAGATTCATAAATTTTATTTTCTTAACCAGTTTTCCATATTGAAGTAGTTCACACAACGGATGTAGATTGCTGCTTGCTTAAGAGTGGGAATGTGCTAAAGTGGGAGGCTCCTGTGTTAGCTGGACTCAGAAGCAGTACCTACCGCCGTCTTAACGTACGCTGCATCTCACCTAACAAACTCTGCTACTTTTCAGCCCGCTCTGATGGGACAGCATTACCCAGTTCTGACTGGAACACGGCAATGCTAGTGGGAACACTCTTGCACAAGAGCTTCTGGATGTGTCCTGTGCAGGAGGCAGAGTTGAGACTGATCGAGCTTTGAGGCTGGTATCAAGGGAATACTTATAGAATTCACTGAGTTGTCTAATTTGGAAGGGATCTTTAAGATCATCGAGTCCAACCATTAACCTAACACTGCCAAAACTGCCACTAAACCATGACCCTCAGCATCACATCTACACGTCTTTTAAATATCTCCAGGGGTGGCAATTCCACTGCTTCCCTGGGCAGCCAGTTCCAATGTTTGAAAACCCTTTCCATGAAGAATTTTTTTCCCAATATCCAATCTAAACCTCCCCTGGTATAACTTGAGGCTGTTTCCGTTATGCACCCAGACATCAGTGTAACTACTGATATCTCTGACCTGCAAGGGACAGGCCCTGAATTCAGACCTTCCACTTCCTGGATAAATGTTTTACCAGCTCTAGTACATCATAACACTGTCTTTTTTAGAGGGAACAGCCACAGCTGCATTTGTGAAGTCTCAGTCCCACTGGCATCCAGCAGAGGGGTTTGAAGATTACCTCTTGAACTGAGCAGCTCTGGGGTATGGTGCAACACGTAGCTTTTAGTTCGAGCGAGTGCCTGGCGGTTTAGCCCTGCTGAACTGGTGCAGACCTGGAAACTTACAGAGAGGCTCTATACAGCAGAGTAGCTTATGTAAAAACACGGAAGATGGCTTGGGAATTTAGGCACGATGTGAGGTCAGACACAGCTCACTGGGGTTTTTCACCGTCTCTGGTTTAGATTGAGGAGCTCAAATTCTGCCCGAAACCCTTAGGTTTGGGGCTTGGCCTGTAGCCAATAAAATAAATTCTGGTTAAAACCCCACGTATTTCATGCAGGTTTTACTGATCTACCTTTATTGACTGCCTCACCCTTCCCTCCCTGCCCCCCCATCTGTGATGTTTCCCTTTGTAGTTAACTGTATCTCTTTGCAATGCAGATGTGTGTGAATGATTATGAATGATTCATTGATTTGTTTGGCCCGATTGCCCACAGATTAAATCACTTTGTACAATGTTCTTGTTTGTGTTCTACATTCATTTTACTTCTAAACAAATCAAATTAGCTGGTGGTGTGGGGTCACCATCGCTGATAGTCCTCCCAAGGCACATACCTGCAGGGCAGAGAGCTCATCCCAAGGAGCAGCTGTTTCTGCAATGGTCTCCTCAGGAAATGTAAAAACAGGAGAAAGAATACTTTTATTTCTAGGTAAAATTCCATTTTGATGCATATCTTTTACTAAAACACGTGAGATGAGATACCAAAGATTCAACTTGCTCCTATGAGCAATACAACAGGAGCTTCTCCTTCTAACCTCTGTAAGAGAACACTGGGCTGCATATAAAGAAACCGATAATTTTCGATAATTTTTAGTCTTCTACTTCACATTTTGCTCTGTTCAGGAACAATCAGGTGCACTGAAGTGGTACAAATGAACATTTTTACCTAGAATTGGCCTAGCCCAAGTAGTCGTATCCAAAATTATCTGAAATATTAAGGAGCATGGAAAATGAATTCTACATAAATGTTGCCCATTGAAATAAATACTTGGATGCTGAAAATGAGACTCATTCTTGGGGACTAAAATGAATACAATTTGACATATGAATTTAGCGTGGTGCAATTGCTTTGAGACCACAAAAGTAAGAGATCAGTAAACCAGCTACGGTTTTTTCTATGTTTTGTAGCGATCCTCATATTATCGATATGTAGTACAATGAAACAAAGGGTCACTTGTGTTCCTTAGTTCCATAGCACATAAGCCACAAGAAGAGATCAGAGTTTTTCAAAGAAGACTCATTCTTTTTCTGCTAATGACACCCACGCTGTTATCTACAATTCATTCAAAATTTAAGATAGACACTTCACGTCCCCCACTTCAAATCAAAGCAGAACCCAAAAAAAAGGCTTATTAACAGAAACAGTGACGTTATTTGGTGTCATTGAGACTGATGCTCTTTCCTTGCACTTATCCCATAAATGTTTTGGCAGCCTTTTCTCAGGTGAGCTGCCTTCTCCTAAATAAGATTTTATTGCTGGCTCCCCTAACACAAGTAGGGCAACCTTATCTTCTCAGAACACGAGTGCTCTGTCATTGCAAAAAGCTGCAGTGGGCAGTTGCAGTGACAGGATTAACACTTCTTGTCCAAGCAAAGCTTTGGAGCAAAGGTGGGGTACAGAAAAAATCACAATATACATTTCCTGAAACCTTTTGTGAGGCTTCCTACTTAGGAAATTAAAAAATATATATATATTGATTGGGGGTTGTCTAAATTTAGTGAAACTTTGATAGTTTTCATATTTGTTGGGACTAGAAATGAACGGACAGTTGGAACAATTGCACCCACCCAGGGTGCTGACCTCAAAGGATGAGCCAAGACAAAGTGCTCCCTGCAGATACATGAGGATCTGCCACCTCCTGTTTCTAGTGTGGACAATACAAGGACGGAAATAATTAGTTAATCTTCTGTTTAAATAAGGCGTTTGGGGAAAAGGCTAAAAATAAACACTGATTCATTCCTTGTCAGGGAAGTTTCTCCTGTCAATTATCACATTGTTACTGCTGTTTTTAATCTAGTCAGATGGTGAGATTGGCAATCCCTTCTGCAGGGGCTTCTGGGTGTTATTTTGTAGAGAATCTTGCTTGAAGGACTGATTACTGCTTTTATGGGAGCCAGTGGGAGTTTGGCCACAGTCCTTCACGCATGTTAATTTGAGGGACTTCCAAATGTTAGCTAATGATCTCAGAGTTCTTTTTATGAAAAAAGTGTAGGTTTGCATTGGGGTTTGGGTTTGTTGTTTGTTGTGTTGTGGGGTTTTTTGGGTTGGTTTTTTTTGTTGTTTCTTTTTTTTTTCCAATTCCTAGCAGGAGGCAATTAAGATGGTCTGGACAAAGGTCTGCACCATCGTTCTGGTCCATCCCCTCAACACCACCTAAAGTCCCAGCATGAGAAACTCAGAAGCGTATACTGCTACCGTACTCAGATATATTATACATAATGTTATAATTTAAAGTACTCATATAGTCCAGATCAGAAGCTTTGCATTGCCATAGACTGGGTATATCTATTGGCCTCCACTTACAGCAAATGGGAAAAAAAACCCAACCAACCAATCAAACAAAAAGACCCAGCACAAAATAATTACGCTTTTTGGGTTTTAGGAGCAATACTAAGGAAAAAGTAGTAGCCTCCATCGGAAGGCAGGAAAACGTGTCAACCCGGAAAAGAGAGGCATGTGCGGGCAGGAGGGGGGAATTCATCCCTGGCCGCTTTATGTAGCTTTACAGGGGGAACAGAAAAAAAAAAAACCCAAAAACACAACCACCCAAGCAAACCCCGCGGAAGCCGAAGCAGATGAGCAGGGAGCCAAGGACACAAGTCCAAGCAAGCGCTGGGGCTGCGGTTCTGAGGAGGGATCTTCGGGCTAAATGCTGGCTTGGAAGGGCTTGGAACGGAGCGCAGAAACAAACAGCCGCTCTCCGTCAACCCCCTTCCCAACAACCACAAAGTAAGAGAGAAAAACAAAACAAAACAAAAAAAAGTCTATTTCTGGCTACGTTCAGGCCAGACACAAGATTTTATACAAACCCCCCCCCGTGAATAACGGGGCCGTGCCAGGGCAGCGAGCGACTACGGCACCTTCCTCCCGCCCGCCTTCGCAGCCGGCGGCACCCCCCCCAAACCTCCGGCACGGCCTCCGGTACCACCCGCGCCTACCCCCGCCAGCGCCGCGACTCCCGCCACACCGCCTTCCGGAGCCCGTTCCCACCCCGGGGACGAACCGCACAGGCTCGGGGCCCGGGCCGGGCCGCTCCCCCCCCCGCCCCGCCCGCGCC
>VXBJ01003374.1:840917-868888 GCA_013400055.1 Nycticryphes semicollaris | reverse complement strand
GAAGAGGCGGGCGGAGGCTGCCGGCTGCTGCCCCAGGAAAGGGGCTTACAGTCCCGGGTGCTGGCGGCCAAGCGGGACAGGCCTGTTCTCCGCCCCCGCCAGCGCCCCTCGCCTCACGGAGCGCCCGGCGTTCTCCGGGCGGAGGGGCCGCGATCCCGGCTAAGCCTGGCGGCCTTGGCTCCCGCTGTGGTGCGGGCGGCCCGAGGGGGATCCCTCCATCCAACTCCACCAAGGTTGATGCCTGGGGTGGGCAGGATATAATGACTCCCTGCAAAACGGCCTGGGATGAGGGGGTGGGCAGGGTGTGCTGTTCCCCTGTGAGGTGCCCGGGGTGAGGGGTGGGCAGGGTGTGGTGTCCTGCTTTGGGGACAAACCTGAAGGGAGGCAGTGGGTGCAGCTGCGCTGAGTTTTCTCCTGACCAAATACAAGCTCATTATTTCTCCTCTTTGTTTTGTTCTGCACATCCCATCAGGACCAAACCTCATCGGATGTACTGAGCAGCCCCACCAGGAGAGGGGAGGGAGCTGTGAAGGTGAGATCTGGCAGGGGCACAGCAGGAAGGGTGGTAGGTCCCCGCAGGACCTGCTACAGCCAGAGCCACCGCTGTGCCCGCCAAAGAGAAGCCAGCACCTAGGAGGCTGGTACTGCTGCCCAGAGGAGGGGAGCAGAGGGAGGGTGGTGAGGGCACTGATGCGCTCCGACTCACACACAGCAGCACAGGGGATGCTTAGACAGCCTCTCGGTATGCACGGTTGTACTGTTGTACAGCTGTGTGTAGTTGTACACAAAGTTGCTTAAGTCCAAAGGTATGAGACAAAACAAAGCACGTGAAAGGAAGGAAGCGGTGTCAGCATTTTGCAGCCAGGAGATAACCCGGGGAAAGGGGACCCGTGACTTCCGCGATGCTGCACAGGAGGTCTGCGTTAGGGCCAGCCAGAACTCTTGTTTTCTCGCTTCCAGTTTAGGAGATTCACCACCCTCCTTTTGCCACAGTCAAAGAGCATAAAGCAACAAAGTGCCTTCTATCGAGCAAAAGACAAACAAAGAAATGCAACCATCCAAAACCCAAGCCAGAGTGCATCTGGCTTGGGATGAATACTGGACCACGTTAGCTGGGAGTGAGGATTTTTCAGAAAGCCAGGCTCCAGTCAAAAATGGACCCTGTCATTCGGAGTCTGAATATAAAAACAGCTTGCAAAACATTTTTTCAGGCTTCTAACAAAAGAGTTGGTCCTTCTTTTGCTCTGGTATCTAGGCTACATTGTGCAGGCTCATGCGTATCACTGGTTTTATTCACATGAGTAATTCCATTTGAATTTGGAGCGACAACGTGTATGTGTAAAGTTACTCATATGCTTTCTGTCTCCTTTATATATTGAAATTATGTGGGTTTGGGTTTTTTCCATTTGCTGGTGCAGCCCAGTAACTTGGCATCAAGATTCTTGTGAACCACCATGGTTGTTATTACTGTTTGCCTGCCTGACACCTTTGTTTTCCTTGCCAGATTAAAATCCTGCTATTCCTCTCTAGGCAATCTATTCCAGCTATGCAATTGTATCATCAGTTTTTATGCAAGCATCTTTCACCTGACTGTGTAAATTCATCTTCCCTATAAATGGTCCCTTTTGTACTCATTTTTTTCTCCAGTCATTACTGACAATCTTTCCAGTTGTGCCATCTGATTCTTTCTCACGCAAGTCTCTCATGACTTCTCCCATACTGTGTAATCTAAATTCATACTGATTCTAACATGATATCTGGATGTTTTAATATTTGCCAGCTGGAACATTTTACTATTCTTATTGCCAAATACCCTCTATTTTCTCCCTCACATTTCTTGAAGCTGCAGCTTCTGCTATTCTCATAACCTTGTTTGTCTTCTCTACCCCATTGCTCCATGTTATTCAAAGGGCGAAATGTCTGGGGGACAAGAAAAACACATTGTCTATCTTCCCTGAAGTGTGGCATTAAGTTGTAAGTGTGGCTGAGTGTTTTATTAGATGTTCTTTTTCCTCAGTCAAGGAATATAAAGAACAAAGAAGTAAAATTCAGTGCATCCTTTTTTTTCTATGGAAGATAATAGCTTTTCACTGATACACTCTCAGCTGTCAAGTATATACTATAGTACTCTTAATTCGTGCCTGAGGAGAGTAGGCTGACTGGACAGCCACTGACTCCTTTGTCAACTGGAGTCTTTCTTCCTAACCTAGAAAATTTTGTCAATTAGTGCAAGTAGAGTCTCCCTTAGGAAATAAAGTATTTTGAAGTTGCTTCAACAGCAGGGTGCGAGCTGTCAAGAAGATGCATTCAGTCACACCTAAGTACAGATTTATTACATTGAATCTGCAGGGCATCTACCTACTGTATCTTGAAAGAATACTAGTCATTTTTTTCTGAAATCCCCCAAATTATGCCTTCTAGGAATGCTGAAAATGGCTATTTCTAGGGGGAAGGGGTGGTGACCCATGTATTGGAATGACCTGTTTCCAGTGGTGACGGTACAGATTACTTCCAAGGAAAGGCTAAAAGGCCAAATACATCTTAGACTGCCTGTGAACACGGTAGGAGTTTCTTATTTCTTTTACCTTGAAGTGCGAAAACCAGGAACTGTATTTTCTCCCTCTGCCATATCTAGAAATGATAGAAATAATTGAAAAATTACCTGTTTGTCTCAGCTGACGTCTAAAGAGCCACCTTGCCGCTGTGACATTTTACAGGCAGGTGTCTATCTCAGTTACATGGTAAGACCACAGAAGAGAATGAGCTCTTGACATGCCCATGGATATGGTCAACAACATGACCTTAAATAACATTTAAAAAGCAGATTAGATTTCTGTAGTAAATATCCTATTAAGGACCAATAAATAAATAAAACCCATACACATATATAAGAAATACACATTTATTAAAAATAAATAAAACCCATACACACATTTATTATCAGCATAAACTTCTGATCAGGCACGGCTGCTGTACTGAATTTATATGTCCTTAATGTACTGTACTCGTGCCACCTGTAGATGTGTATTTCAGGAGGGTCTTTCTCTAAAACTTCACTCAAAATTGGGTTGCAGTCAAATGATTAATTGCATTTCTGAAAATCCTAATTAACAGATTACCTTGGGAGATCTGCTACTCAAAACCATGTATATATATGCTTATATATATATGATTCTATATATATGGGATTTTTTTTTTTAATGAAAAAGCTCTGGTCTTAAAAAAATCCCCCAACAACAACAAAAACACCAAAGCCCAAAGAACTAAAATTTTAATTTACTAAGGAAAATAAACTGTGAAAGTAAGGTAATATAGACATTCTTTTGTCTGTACTGTAAGACTTACTTCAATACAGTGACAAAGGCAATTTCCATTTACTAGAGATACAATGCAATAAATATTTTAAATACTGAAATTCTTGTATGCAGAACCCCCAACACCACTGTATTTGTGAAACAGATTATTTACTGTATTACCCTAAACCTAAAAATGAGAAATATACATAGCATTTAGGAAATACAACTGCATATATTTATACTTCTTTATTTAATAAATTCTTATATTTCTTACTACCTAAGAACTCTCTTTGTAAAAAGAGATCTATTAGTGCTGCACAGTAGTGAACACAAAGAATTTATTTTCTGGGCGAAAGCTTCTAGGGAAAAAAAAAAAAACAAAGGAGAATATATTAATGATGTCAATTTTCAAAATTTAATTTTGCAATTATATGCAAACATAGACATTTAGTTTGAAATTGTGAAATTAGAGCTTTAATATTATAGCCATCTGAATTAAAGAACCGTGATACCTTACCTGCAGAGTTCCAGAAGCAGGCAGGCGGCTGTTCACAAGGAGAGATTTGTGACGCTCCGATCTGTTTTGCAGTAAAGGTGCTGATGCCCTCGGTGGTCTAGGACTGCGTACTCCAGAAGTAGTAGCTGGTATATAAGTTTACAGTATATATAGAAAACATGATTGTTTTAAAACTGTTACCTCCTTTGAAATAGCTGTTTGCTACAGAAAGCATTCTGAAGCACTGAAATGTAACAGTGATAATGTTTAACAATACTACCCCAAACCTGATTTATTCAACATAAAAGGCTTTCAGATTTTCTGTAATTTTCAGTGTGTCCGCTCTAGGCTTGAGAAAGTCAACAGGGGTTGGAAGTACCTGTCATTTTTCTGAACCCTGAAACCAGGATGGAGCTGTGTCACCTGCTTTGATATGTCATTTTACAAATCCTCTTTCTATCCTTCAGCTTCCTTCTATCCTTCAGTAAGAGCAACCACTGTTTTCCATCTCCTTCCTTTTGTCTTGACTACTTCAGTTGCAAGGTCAGTCATGTAGTAACTGCATGTTTTACAACCCGTAGCAAAGCAAGGCCCTTATTTGAATTCAGAATTCTAATAATACAGAGATAGTACAGATGCCCTATATTCCTGAGCCTGTTACAGTCTTTCAAGTTGAAATTCTGAAGCTGAGCATCTCTGAGAATTAGTTCCTGTATTTTGCAGGAGAAAAAAAAAAAAAAACAAAACCAAACCACAAACCCCCCACGCTAGAAACAGTTCGTAGTAACTTGAATTTAGGAAATAATAAAAGAGCAAACCTGAGGATACTAAAATTTATGACACATTGTAAAGCATTGCAAGTAGATGTGATACACTGAAAAAAATCCTTTGCCTCTTAAACTATTCTAAACAAAGTGGCTTTTTTAAAGCTTTGTAACTGCCTTTTAAGTCTTCCATCAGTTTCCTCCTTTTTCATGCAGGCAGTCCCATTGGAACAAGCATTACAACAAAACCACACTAAAGCAAAGGTCTCTAAGATAAGTAGAATTGGGAATGTTGCTGTTTTTGAGAAGCAGTAAAACATCAAGTTGCCTAATAAGAAAATACAGTGTTCTGCACGGAGAGGTTCCAGGGTTGAGTTCAGGAAACTGGGTCATTAACAAAAAAACCCCACCCCCCAACTGAAAAAAAATTCCTACTTTTTCCCCCCAATATGAGTGGTTTAGTGTCTCATTATATTTCAAAAGGCTTGATCCTTTTAAATCTGAAACTTTTCCGAGTATATTGAAAGCAGATGGAAATGAATCAGCGGACCAAGGTAGAAAAAAGCTTTAATGAAGATCTATTTAAGTAATACTTTAAATAAATATATCATTTGTCTCAGAAACCACATCTAATAGAAGTATAAATAATTATATAATGAACATATAAACTACATTTCCTGAAGTAATTCCTGTCTTTCTACATTTCCTGAATTATTTGTATTATGAAACAGTAGTGTGGCACCATTAATTGATCAGCCCTGTGCTATAGTTACTGCACTAATTGCAGCTCTTTAGGTCCTCGTCTCACAGCTCCTCCAGTCATTTAACAATTGGGATTGATTGCACAGAAGCTATTTTTAGGCTGAAATGGCAGAAGAGTTTGGAGAGCAGCAGCCATTTTTTTTTGTGTGCTACAGCTGTTTTGGAAAAAAAAGAAAAAGTTGGATAAAAATGTTCTGAGTCGTCTTTGTGGGTGTTAATTTTTTTTTTTAAATCTGCTGAAGTTAGAGCTTCCTATTGGATAATTGATCTTGCTTGTACGAAGTTGAAGCTGAGGTCAGCGTTGCATGACACAGAGGATATTGCTCAGTGACACTTGCTCTCAGAAGAGTGGCAGATTTTCGTTAGGAAACAGAACTGTTAAAGTAGACGGGTGGTAGATGAACTTTGGTGAGTCTGGTTCTAGAGAAAGGCAATGCAGGAGTCAAGTTTGTAGTTTAAAATACCAGTGATGAAAGGCAAGATTCAAGATCAACTTTGAAGGTGTTTTTCTCCCACCTCTGAAATGAAGCAGTTTGTTAACTGATCTGTTTAAGTGACTGTAGGTCTCCTTCCAAGAATGCCTTATGCCGGGAAAGTGAATGGCTGTGATTCACAAGGGTCAGTTGATGCTCGGAAGGTGTGACTGGGAGGAGACACCCATTCAATTAATCCCAGATTGGCTTTTTGTTATCCCATCCTGCTCACCTGCTTTACAGAGTTCAGCTGGGGCAGATAAACAAGTGGACAGGATTTTGTTGCTAATCAGCTATACGAAATCAGGGCTGTCTTCTTCTCTGAGTGTTTGTGTAATAGGAGGCAAGGTTTGAGGGAAGAATAACAAAGAGAACTATGCAGGAAGAGGAATAACCAGTTTTGTAGTTGGGAACAAAACCAAAACTCAATGGGACAAGCCCATTTTACCTATGTAAAGTATTAATAGCAGAGACCTATCACCTTTTTCACATTAGAATATATCAATAGCAGTAATACCTTGCTACTGTCACATAGCACTGCATCAGCAAATTTGAAGTGTTTTTCTAAGGAGGTGTCTTTGTTCCCACTTAAGCTGTGGAAGTAAATAGATGAGTTGGCCAGGGTTACACAGCAGCTTTGGTGAAGTCAGGGAGAGAATCTCTGCTTCGTGCCTTCGGTGGCTTTTCCCTTTTCAATGGTGTGCCATCAAGTAGTGTGGACTCACACACCTACAATGCCTCCCTACTTCATAGCTGCTAATTCCCCTGGAAAGGAGGACTGCACACCTTTGTAAATCCTGCCAATCTTGTATTCTTTCAGACGAAGCACAAAAGGGATGTATTTCAGTTCTCTACAGTAACAGTTCATAATACTGGCTTACAATAAAAAAGATTAATACAAAGTGAATAGCTAGTCTTGCCAGAATATGCTACAAGAGGTATTCTAGCATGTTTTTGTCACTAGATCTATTCTAGTCTTATAAATTATTAAATCTTAAGAGATAAATTGGATGATAAATTAGATACATGTGTTTCATATTCATATAAAGTACATATGAACTTGAAATATGAAGGTATCTTCTGTGTCTTGTTTTACTGTCATTTTTGTTTTTCCTTAAATTACATGCAACTTCCCCTGGACTTTTCCTTAAGCACCTGAAGAGAGGGATGCAGTAAGGATTCATCTTGCAGTCACTTCCTGGGCTCACTTCCTTTGGGAATAAATAGTGCTAAGTACAAATTCCAGATATCATGAAAATACAGATTTACACCTTTTGCGAACAGAGTATCTAATATCTGAAGCACCTCACTGTAGCATGTTGTTTCCTTGTAGTTATTTTGATTTCAGGAATCAAAGTAACTGTTAAGCTGTTCCCATTTTATAAAGGCTGTGTCCCAACTGCCGGTATGTTTAAGAGAGAGGTCAGTAGTATCAGGAAGATAGAGGGCTACAGTTCACTTGGTATTTTTAGGACTTTAGCAGTGGCGATACCCTACAAAATGCAAGGACCTGGGATAATATGCATGCTAAAAAAAGCACTTCATACCACATGGGGTACTAGCCCTGGTCAACTGGGCTTTCTGTCACCAGCTCGGCACAAGCTTGATGGAGCCAATCTGATGTTACAGAGGGAGCTGAGTAAGTACTGCTCTTCATTTTTGACCTGGCTACTGCTCTTCTGAGCGCTTGAAGACATCTACACCTCAGCTACCTCTGCAAACTCAGCTCCAGAGCATCAACACCTCCAGATCACTCCAGATAACCTACCCGCTTATATGGTAACTTGAGGTGCAAAGGCCTTCTTTCCTCCCAGACTTTATATTGGTGCTTTTGCTGATAGGTACTTCCTACAGCAGGGGCCGTGTGGGAACGTCCACTACGTGCAGCACAGCAGGCTGTGAACTGGAGTGACTGGGTTTTGGATACACACCTTGCCTCTATAGCAGGTGGAACAGCAAACTGGCGCTCATCTGCCGGGGCTCATCCACTAGGAGAAGGAGATGGTGGAAAGGGACAATGAGGAGCCTCGTTGTTCATGGGTGGAGGGAAAGGCAGCTCGTGAATTTGCCTGGGACAGATCCAAGCTTTTGAAACCAAGGGAATCCTTGAAGACAGGAGAAAACCTTTGAAGCAGGGGGTATATATTTGTGCTGCTTCATAGATAAACCTCTCTAAACCAGAGGTGTTGGCGCAGAGACAGAACACTGAAAACTCCAGGAAACAGGAAAGTTGCTTCCAGTGTAGCAGTGAGACAGAAGACATGTAGGATTCTGAGAGAAAAATAAAAAGGAAGGCTTATTATAGAGGTACATGAAAAAATGATTAAATAAAGGGTTATGTACCTGGCCGCTGTTGCTGAGCGTGTTTATCTACATACAAACTGGTTTTACAGAAATCTTTTATAATACTCTTTTTTTTCTTCTGTAGTTAACTGTTCATCAGTGAATCCAAGAGAACATTAGTCTTTCCCTTTCATAACAAATAAACTTTTGATAGCGATCTAGATGTACTTTGTACATCCCTCCTTATCCTGTAATCAGATGTGCACAGGGTGAGCGCTGCTTATTTGACCTTTGCTGGCATATATATGGCTAAATGTAGTTTTACACAATGAACTTCAAGGCACAGCTCATGTCTTGAGTTATACGCTGGCAGCATGTGTAGTAAAAATACCTGCATTGTAAGTCTGCGGGAGAGGCCTTCGGTTAATCTGAACTGGTCGTTGCCCTATTTCTAAGTAACTGCTCTGGCCTAAAGAAAGTTTTAATTATCACTTGGGGGGAAACAATGTACATTTCAGACTCTGCACGGAAGCGGTTTCTGACCTGACAGCAGCGTTGCTGCTTGTATGCAGTGTCCTTGCAAACTAACCTGGGCAACCGAAACATTTAATCTCGGGCATCTCTTCCGAGGAGGTAGCCTTTCAGTGCTGCACAGCGGCCACTTTGAAAAACACACTGGGCACCCACAGGCTGAAGGCCCTGGGGCACTGAGCTGGAGGTGGGTGGATGGGATGGCCCCGGCGCCTGCCTGCGCTGCCCCTGGGCACCAGGCTTTGTAAGAGCTGTGTTACTCTCACCCCATCTCGGGAGAGACGGAGGGAAAATTTCCAGCCTTGTCACTGCTTTGCTCTGGAAGGCCATGGGCAGCAGCTGTAATGAAATTTCTCTGTAGATGTAAATGGTTTTATCACTGTACGTCCAGGGCAAATTTAGTGTGTCTGCTGCTGTGGTGGGGGTTTTTGTTTGGTTGGTTGTTTTTTAGGGGGCTGTGCTTGTTTTTTTCCAATTATAAATACCCGGACCAAGTAGGCATAGCTGTATCACATTTATCTTGGAAACAGCCTGAAATCCAAAGAAGGGATTTGCTTCATGATCGTTATGTTGAGCTGAGAGTCACAGATGACTTTACCCACTGGGATGCTAAATACCCGCGTAATTAAACCAGAGAAGCGAAGCGTGGAAAGCGCTGGTGCTGTGGAAGAACAGGCGTTACTTTGCCTCAGCACCTAAGAGTTAAGAGCGTGTCCATACTGAGAGATGGTTACCTATCAGCTCCCATCCATTCCAACAGCTGGAATCTGGCGTTGACTGAAACAGTCTCGGAATTGGGAGACTCTGTCACCTCATTTGGTGACATGTGTCACCTCAGACATGTTACCAATGCAAATCCCAGAATTTGGCCTAATGCTGATGTATTTTTTTATGCGGTTTTTTTTGTTTGTTTGTTTTTGTTGGTTTTTTTTTTTTTAGTACTTGGTAAAATGATGTACTTAAAACACTGGCCGTGATATATTTGATATATTTTAAAGAGGACTAATAGAGGAACGTTGTTCCTGGAACTTCTGTCCTCACAGAAGACAGTGACATCTTGTGGCTAACGAGGGGATAGTGTCATTTCCCACTCCTAGTTTCAGCTGGTTTACAGATGAAAGTAAAATTCTGGACAGCTGCTTATACATCTGTAATATTCAGTCTTTCAGAATTTTGTTTGAAGAACAGGTTAGTTTTAAGTGAAAAAGACCAAGCCTTGGTTTCTACCACATCGCAAATGTAGGGTATTGCAGTTTATCACTTCAGCTCACCGCTGTTCTGTGGAAAACTTAGCTCCAGGATTTTTCCTGTTCCAGTCTCGCTGACAGAAAAATCTAAGAGTCAGCACTGAAAATGTGTATTATCACAGGTGGCCAAAATTGTCAGGTTGCTTTTGATAAGAATGAAAAGAAAACACAGTAACTTCTTACCATAAGATAGAGACTTTTTCTTTTTTAATCTTCTTTTTAATTTCCTCTTTTTAAAAGAAAACTTGAAACTACTTTTTTTTTTTTTTTTTCTTTTCACAGACCAAGCAGGGTTTAAACCCTGTCCCTGATGTTTTGGGACCCTCCCCTGATATGGCTGTCCCTTGCAGCTGATACTTGGACGCAGTCCTAGTTGTCAGCATGAAAGGAAAAACTGCACATCGTGACTGGAAATCTGCACCCCAAAAGAAGCCCAGTCCCTGCGATCGATATAAACATGCCTGCATTATTTGGAGAGGATTTCTTTATCTCTATGGAGGGCGGAACACCACCAGTCTTAGGGATTTTTGGCGATACAATATAGGTAAGTTTGACCCTTCACTTGTGTGTCAGGGTTAAAGAGATTCTACATCCAGGCGTCATGAAATTGGGGATTCTTCATAGTTAACAGATTATCCCCCATTTAAAGTCTCTCCATCAGAATGCTGGATAAACTGTATTCCGTTCATTGGGCAAACAGCGTGTGTTTGTTCCTGTTGCAGGTGTCCCAGAAAGCTTAGATTACAGTTCATTTACTTTTTTATTTCATTATCATTTTTTACCAGATCTACCAAATCATTTAAAATACCCTAGATCTAGCAAGGGATATCAAAGATACAGATATCAAAGATTATTGACACTTTAACATGGGAATAGTTTATGCATGTAAAAGTGCAGAGCAGGGAACACATGAATAAAATACTGTGTAAGAATGTATTAATAACACAATGATATGCACTATCAAATATGATACTGTATTTTTTGGTTGACTATATGGTGTTCCCTGTTTAATTGTTGTTACTGGAATAAAACATAAAATTGTGCTGGGCTTCATGCCCGTGGAATAGTTGGATTTTGATGTATGTAACAGTATTGCATTAAAATAAAAATGGTAACAAGACCAATTTCTATTACATTTAAGTTTGCTAAATAGAAAAGTGCACACACTTAATTTTGAGGGAAGTGCTTCAGTCTTCTGAACTAACAGAGAGAAAAGATGACAAAAGGCTTCATTTTCCCCCATTGACTCTGGCAGGGCAGCCAATTCAAAGATGATCCTTACAGCTTTTCCCTACTGTTTATGTATTAAGTGCACCACTGTCTTAACTTCAACTTTGGTTTATAGTGAAAAATGAATGGGAAATGCTGGATTGCTCAAGAGGAGCTCCGGAAGAACTGGAAGAACATTCAATGGTGGCTTATAAGGTAGTAGAGCAAGATTTATATTGTCCGTATCCTAACATTTTATTTCACAGAATCACAGAATATCAGGGATTGGAAGGGACCTTGAAAGGTCATCTGCTATGCCATGAAATAAGATGCCATAGATTATTCTGTACTGACATACTATACCCAGGAAACACTTCTACGTCAGTGCAATTCGGGATGTAGCTGCACCAGTGTTTTGGAATCTTTCTGACCAAAGTGCCAGTATTTTAGCTTTGCAGCAGTGTGCACCTCCCCGATTTCCTCAGTCAATGCTCAGTACATAATAGTAATACAAAATAAAGACTTTGGCAGCACATTCTTTACTTAGTTGTATAGTTGTAACAGTTGCTCTGAATTCATTTGCATGATAAGCTACAGCGTAAAAACATTCACAAGAACTTGCATAGAAGAAGGACAGGGAAGCGAAGCCAAATAAGAATTACAGCTTTGCCTGCGAGGGGAAAGCAGAATTTAGGATATCAGGAGCTGCGACGCAATGAATTATTTCTACAAACATAGATAATTTAATATTACCTCAGTGATGCCTCTGGGAGCTCCAGATCCAGATCACTCAAGCTGTCCCAGACTGATGAGGAAGTGCGTGTCTCTGGAATGCTGTCCCCATTAAAATAGCACAACCTTCATCAGGGTTTCCTACTGGGAGAGGATAAAGACGTGATTCAAAGTCGGTGGCTTTTTGCAATTGCTTCTTGAATTGTTTGTAGATCATCATGTGCATTATTGTTACTTACTATTTTGGTGATGGCAGCCTTTTCATTTAAGAATTGTTTTTAAAAACTGATTTTATGCTACATGTTTATCTGTAAGTAACAAATAATTTTGCATTTTGCAGGGCACTCTGTGTATTTTTGGTGGGATGGTGGATTCTGCTTTCACACAAGCAAAAACTCCTCTCTGGATCTATGACATTGGTATGATACACAATAGCCAGTCTCTTCCATGGGACATTCCAAGTCTATAGGTACTAATAAATAGTAAGAACCAAACTGTTTTCTGCTGCTTGTAACACAGCCTAACATAGCCTTCCCTAGACTTTACAAGGAGTAATGTGTGTAAAACCATGTGCATATTTTACCCCTAAAATTAGGCTGTTAAACTATCAAAGACGCAGCTTTTACTTTAATTAGAAATTATTTTATGGGAAGGTTTTATATGTTTTAAGGTCTCAGAATTTCCATTTCACACTCCCCCCCCAAGTTTACTATTTGATCATAAACTCCAATAATTATTACATATAATATTTGAAGTTTTTTCCTTATGGTACATAAATTTTTAAAACTGAGCTTTTTCTTTAATTATGGAAGAAAGTAGATCAGTGAAATATATCTCATTTTGCATTTTTACTGAAGAAATACATAAAGTGGCAACAGCAATGGTGTAACTGGGGAAAAAAAAAGTAGAATTAAATAACTTGGGAAATAAACATCAGCATTTCATAACGCAGGGTGGGTTTTTTTTCCTAAGAACAAATATTTGGGCTCTCTTAAGTATGCATTCTAATAAAAGCAGTGCAACATTTGAATTCTATAGCAACGTTATACACTCTATATTCTACTATTGGAAATACTGTTGTGTGTAGTAATGGCTGATTATTTTGATGTCTGATGGAGAGGAGAGAGAGACTGACTTCTTTTTGAGTCAGAAAATGCTGTGGCAAGACCAAGTTTTAAGTTTCACGGCCTCTTTTGCTACTTCCCTGTGTAACTTCAAGTAAATGGGTGTTGTTTTAATTTTTTCTTTGTTTTCTGACATTTGTCTGAAATAATTACCTGCAGAAAGAACAGAGATCCACAGATAGAATATATTTCATAGGAGAAAGCATCTTGCTGTTCATGGTACATATCAGTGAAATTTGGGAATTAGTTATTCAAAATCTGTTGTGTGGCTTGTTCTTTTATGGTCATTTAAAGTCTTTCCTGGCAAGTACAGCTTTAATTAACGTAAGCTTGCACTGCTTTATCATTCTACCTCTGATGCTGGTTATGTCATATTTCCACTCCTTCATGGTGATCAGGTTTTTGACTGTTATTTGAGGACTACTATTTTAAGGGAGCTGTGAAAAGGAAAGAGAAAAATAAGGCTGTTGTCATAAGGTTTACATAATAAATAGAAGGAGCCACATATATCCATCAGTAAATCTGGGGATTCTGCAAGTTGGAAAATGCTGAAAATCACAGGTTATTTCTGCAGTACGAAATTTAGCCTTAGGAAGCAGGAAATGCAGTAGGGTATCTCTGTGATTCAACGTCAGATGAGGATATGGGGAAACTATTTAAACTATGTCTCCTGTAAGTCCCTTGGTACTGCTGTCATAGCAGGAAGCCAATTTCTTCATCCTTATTAGTGGAAAGCACCGGGATGAGACTGACTTGAAAATTGGATCTGTAATTTGAAAAATTAATGTTGGAGGAGGACTGTCCTCTTGTGGTCTGGGATATAAACTGCGCTTTATTAAAACAATCCCCTAGATTCTGCAAGATGGACAGAGTGCCGTAACGTACCAGCAGAGACTGAGGTAAGGAGCCAGGAAGTGGTGAATGTGTGAATCAAATGCCTGTTGCTTTGTTGATTAAACAGATTGCTTGGAAATATGTTCCCCCAAACAGTTCCAATCTTATCGCTTCAGAGACATGTGGCTATACTTTATATCTTTGCACTTTCAATAAGTGAAGCTTTTTCCTTCATTAAAGCAGCATTTAAAAATACTACTCTTAAAATTTAAGTCTATATAAGAAGTTAAGTCCTCTCCTCTACTGCTGCTTCTGTTTTTCTGAAATCCTTATCAAGAAAAACTAATCTCAAATGGAGTATAGCCATACGTGAAGCCTGTGCTTGTAAAAAGCAGCGTTGTGAAAACAGATTGGCAGTCACACTAATAAATTTTGAAAAGTGAAGTGCTGCAGCATTTCTCGTTTTTTCAGTCTGACCACGTGGACTCACCAAAATACTGCCACTTCTAGATGAAACCTCAGTGGAAGCATTTATGTCTTGGTCTTGTGACATTGGTTTTCTATCACTACATGTAAAGAATGACTCATTTTTTGCTATTGAAACTGAAATTGCACAAAAAAAAAATGTTAAGAAGTGACACAGTTACTACTGTGGTTACCTGTGCTTGGTGGAGGAGTCAAGAGAAAGTTTGGGACTGCAGGGTCACTTGTAGGGTTTGGGGGGATGTTATATGTTTGATGAAATTTTGTTCATGTACAACAAATCTGATGGAATTATGTATCAACTTCTTACATACAGAAGGAAATAGTTTTTCATAACTGAATGTAGAGAATGTGGCTTCTTCCTCATCCCCAAAGGAAAAAAAAAAGGCTGTTTCAGAAGAAACAACCAAAAAAGAACAAAACCAAACACTTGCTTTCTATTTTGTTTCATCTTTACCTGGGCCTCCCCACGTTTGGGTCCTTGAGTCTTAGCAGTGCTGAAAACTGCTGCAGATGGAGTGGGAACCACCTGGTTTCCTGCTGAGGGCCTGGGCATGGCCTGGGACTTGTGATGGGGCAAATCCACACCAGGCAAAATGAATAGAATTTACTCTTAGGACTAAAGTTTCCTCAGTGTGGAAAGGCTGTGCTCGATGATGGAAAGGGCTACTACACCCCCCATCATATTTCCCAAAGTTGCCCAACATATTTACAACCTGTCCTGAACCTGTGCCTGGCAGCAGCTGTGGAAGCAGCGCTCCTGAGGTGAGCACGGAGAGGGGGAGGCTGTAGGCATGGGATACTGTGGTGGACTTAAAAAGGGAGGGCTGCTTAGATTTGACAATGGTTTGTATTTGCATTCTACAAGTCTCCAGTGGTGGGTTTATTCTGTATTTACAAAGAAGTGTAACACAACTCGACGCCATGGGTTCTATCACTTGGGACCATTCCCAAGATGGAAATTGCTGCCGATACGCCTTTGTCTGTGGACAGTTTTTTCTCTTATTATTAAACTGTTGCAGAGCTCAGCACCAACTAACAGAAGGGGTCACAGTGCAGTAGTCTACCTTTCCAGCATGTGCATCTACGGGGGATACTTTGGCATCAGAGGCATTTCACAGGAGTTCTGGACTTTCCATTTTGGTAAGCTGAAAAGCACAATAGGGTTTTGATCCAGTGTAAAACGGTGACTGCTGCAGGACAGCATGGCTGGCTCTTACAAAAATTCTTACCAGTAGAAATGTTGTAAGTTAGTTTTGGCAGCAGATAATTATGAATTCTATCAAATAAATTAACACCCAGCTGAAATGAATTAGACTGTACTATCCTGGAAGAAGTTTTGCAGTATTTGCCAGTTTTAGAGCGGAAAATCGTGGAGAATGTTTTGTTCACAGGGTCCTTCAAGGATTACCAGAACCTTTCAGACGCAGCAGAGGCCCTGACTTCAGCCTGTTAATGCCATCTTTGGAATCTCAAATCTAGAACTGACCATGGGGAGGCCAAACCTGAGAGGAGATGGTTTCATTAGCATATTCATCACTAATCTGGTGGTTGCAAACCAGATGATTCCCAGAGACTTCCAAAATGGATAGCTTTTGTTATCTGGTAGCCATCCAGTCACTGTTTGAAAAGGAATGATGGGTTTATCTCATCCTTCATTCCCTCCCAGGGAGAATAAGCACAGACATTAATGGAGGAATGTTTTTGTTGACTGATTTTTCCCTCTTACAACCAGGAAATTCTCTTTCTGTGTCAGAGTTAGTGAATTAACAAAGCCGTAGGAAAAAACGCTCTGTCAATAAAATTCCATGGCATCTGTCATACAGCATCTGACATTTTCATTAAAAGTTTATTTCAATACTGATTTTTTTACATAGAGTTTTTCAGTGTCAGAATTTAAGCTGTTTACTTACATTATCATCAGCCTGGAGCAGAAACCCTTATTCTCCAACAGAACAGTTAATCTGTTCCTGAAATAAATCCCTTCTCAAATGCTAGGGTAAATTGGGTACACCTCTAGTTAACATTTTGCTTTCAGATACCAGAAAATGGTTGTGTGTTTCCGCCCCATCTCACAACACCGGCCCAGGACCTCGGCATGGCCACTCGGCAGTGGTTTATCATACGGGCATGTACCTCTTCGGGGGACTGATGGGGCTGAGTGAGCAGAAGGACTTATGGAAGTGGGACTTTGTAAGCAGCAGCTGGTCCAACATCAGAACAAGGTAAACAACTGTATTATTAGTTGAACAAAATTAACACAGAAAGAGAGAATTAGTCTTACTATTTGATGCTGGGTGCAGGCAGAGAGGGAGTTGTTGCCCTGCTGGCGATTGTAGGAACTGTTCAGATGAATCCGTAGTATTGCTCCATCCGTGGGGCTCCAGTTGGCTTTGCTTGGAAGAGCTGTTGGTGATGTGGTGATGCAGCTGTCAGCAGTGCCATTTTGATGTCCCCATGCAGCTCTTCAGCAGGCATTCTCTTGAGTCAAAAGAAAAACAGAGGCTAAAGTCAGTGTTAATTTCTTGTTGGCCCCCCCTTAACTGATGGTTTCTCTTACCTTTAGCCAAGGACCTGCTCCAGTGGTAGGTCATGCTTCAGTCGTCTTCAAAGACTCTATGCTGATTTTTGGTGGAGGGATTTCAAATTCCCATCCTAATGACGACCTCTGGAAGTATCATTTCCATACACAAACATGGAAGAAGCTAAGTAGCTCTACAAAGGCAAACTTTTCTCCCAAAATGTATCACTGCATCGTAGGAATTGGTGTTGATTTCCAGCCTACCTCAGATTTCACTAATACGTTCCCCAGCCGTTGGAAGAGTAGGCAGAAGGACCATCACCAGCTGGTGACCATCCCGAAGCACACTCGCTTTTGCAGCTACTTCCGCCGGCAGGCTGCATACCGGGCCTTCAGCAGCGAGGAGAGAAACGCTATTGAAATGAAAACCTTTAGCTTGCCTCTGGAGCCAGGGGGCTTTTGTGCCTTTCAGACCACCTCAGAGGCAGAACTAGACCCGAAGAGAGCAACAGGCCTTCTCTCAAAGGACAAGTCCTGCCGTCTGTTTGCCTCTTCAGAAGAAGAGCCTTCTGCTGCGGCTCGGGCTGTGGGAGAAGAGAAGGGAACCGGCTGCCGGCACGCGACAGCGGTGGATGAAGTCAGCAGCGGTGCCAACGCGCTGCTGCTCATCGGGGGTAAACCTTTGTCCAGCTTCTCTGAGATCTCGTTCTGGCAAATGGAGTTTGAGAGCCTGTGAATCGATTTGACTGCAAAGTGAAAGCATAAATTTCCCCCCCGGGTGCCAGTAGGTGGTGAACCAACTGCTTGCGACTGGCTTCAGTCTCCTGCCTGCACAAAACAAATCTAAACCTTCTCGTACTTGCTGTGAAAAGATTTATTTTTTTTTACAACGTGAACAGAACCTGAGCTATATGTAAGTCACAACTTGCACCTAAGTCGCAATTTCTGAGAGGAACTTGTTGGAATGCTGCTCTTTTTGTTAATTCTGGTCAGTAAATATCATTTCAAATTGCAGTGGCTGATGCTGCCTTGAAATTCCGTGCAAGTAGCTCCTCCTGGCTTCACAACTGCCATGTCAGATGCAAAGCTTATTTCTTATGCCAGTGCAAAATGAGTATGTCTGGACTCCTAAAACTACATTTAAATTAATTTTGTGCCTGTTAGGGTGCTGGTTTGAGGTAAAACGAACCAATTTTCCATTTTACAATTTAACTTTTTTTAGCTGGGCCTCTTCTAACTAACTGAAATTAACAGCATATTGTTCAGAAACTGTTCGCTCTCACAGTGACAAGACCTGATTATACCAAGGAATGGTGTGCAGAGAGGCCCTTGCTGATACTTATTGCTAGAACAACCAAGGTTGGGTAATTTTGTTATTTGCCCCATTGGAGGGTCGGAAGCGGAAAAAGATAGAGGGGTCACAGCTGTAGGGAGGAGAAGACAGGACAGGTGACTCAAAACTGACCAACTGGGGTATTCCATCCCACCCACATCATGCTCAATATAAAAGCTGAGGGATCAAAGGGTCAACTCTCTTCTTTCCATGGCCAACGTCCAAGGACAACCCTGTCTGTCCGTCTGCCTGTGATCCCGATCCGGGTGTTCCTGACTCCAGATCTGGAATCCAGCTCCTGTTGTTCACCGAGTCCAGTCTGGGACTTTTCCCGATGCCTGCTGGTGACGTGATTGTCATCCTGGGAGCTTGATACGGTTTTGTATGTATTGTATCTATTTCATTATTATCTTTCTGGGTTTTTAATTTTAGCATTAATACCTCATTAAAGTAGTTTAGTTCATTCTAAACTCGTACATCTCCATATCTCTTCCTCTCCTTTTCCGGGGGAGGAAGGGCCATCTGTCAGTCTGGTTTTGGTAAATTCGGCTGAAACCACGACATAAGGTCACATTGGAGGGATTCAATATTAATCTTAATGGCAACATTTTCTAAGATGTTTAAGAATTCGTTTTCTTCAAAGATACAAGATACTTGCAATGCGAGGCAGCCTATAACAATGAAAAAAAACCCAATAGATGCAATTAGCAAGAGAAATCTAGAAGGTATTCTGTGATTGCATCAAAGCCCGAGGAAGCGAAATCACGACACGTGCAGCATTCCATCCGAGGAAGCACAAGACACCTGGGAGAACCAAAGGTAGGTGTAACCACTGAGCACAGCATCAACAGGTTTTGACTTTCTATTGGAAAAACAAAGAGGAAGCCCTGACAGGAGCAGCACGAAACACAGGCTGTTCTGACTGGTACCTCAGATTGTGGTCACAAGGGGATTTCTGCTTTTCCAACTCCACCTCTCTCTGGTTTGTCAACACGGATAGTATTTGTTACACATCTCCCCCCCGTACTAATATTTCCGGAGTTCCTGTATTGTTTTTCTTTGTTGAAAAGAAAAAGTTGCCCTTTTTGGGGGGTTGTTGCTTTTTTTGAAGATAATATTGTCCAGTGTTTCAAGGATTTATTCCCATAGGAGTTATGAAGATACTGGCCTTCTGACTGAACCTCAGCCTTCTGTAAGAAGAGATGCTGATGTTTGAAATGAGTGGAAAGTGTGATTTAATGCTTCTGAATATTTGAAAGTTCTGAAACTTTTCAAAAGTTTCACAGGAATAATTTAAGTGAAAGTATTTACAGGTACTTTCATCATCTCTTCACAAGTAGCTGTCACATGAATTCAGTAAGAAAATTATAGATGAGTTTGCAAAAAGCTCCTTAAAGGGTTATGTGGCCTTTCTGTGACCTTTGTTTGGAAGCAGAGAGGACTGTGTGTGCTGGTGCCACAGGGGTAAAACCTGCTGCGTTTCTTATCAATGCAAGCTCATTTTCTGAGCTTTCACAAATCTCAAATATGTATTTACATTTCCAAAATGAACAAAGAACTCACCTTCCTAAAGGAGGCTCCCGCAGGCCCCAGTCATCTCCTGGCACTTCAGCCAGCCTCGAGGGCTGCCCAGGCTTTGAAAAACTTCTCTTCCAGGGATGAGGAATCACCCACTTAGAGGAGTACGCTCAGAAAGGATTGATGGTCCGTTCCCCATACAGTGATGGGGCTGGGCTTGTATGAAACACCGGGATCTTAAATCAGCAGCAGATTTTTCTTTCGCTGCCTGACATGTCTGTTTTGGCATTAGCCAGTGAGGCTTGTATCTAGGCTTGATGAGGGAAGGAAATTTAACTGGAAAAGACAACACTAAACCAGTGATTTTCCAAGTCACGCGAAGGCCTCCTGGCAGGGACAGGTATCCTGGGGATGTGCAAGAGCCCCAGGAAAATGCCATCCAGCCCCTCCCATTCCTTTCTTCCTCCCCCCCCAAACTCTCTTCCCTTTGGCAGCCCCACAAAGGGTTTAACATTTACTTGGAGCCAACACAGGCAGGACACGAGCCAGCCCAAAGGCGATGGCTTGGCAAGGGGAGGAAAAAGCAGCTTGCAGAAGGTGCCCATCTCCCCGGGTCCCTCCCCTCGCCTGGGCCACTCTGCCAAGTCAGGTGCCTGCACCAGCACCTCCGGCACAGCCTCAGCTTTTTCAAACTGGCCCAATGGTGCAGGGGCCTGGCTGTCCCCAGCCCTGTGCAGGACACAAGGTGCCCAGGAGCTGGGCAGGGGCTGTGGCTGCAGAGGTGGGCTCAAGGCTTGCTTGGGGAGGCTGAGCCACAGCTGAGCCCCAGTAATACTACAGAAGGGAAGGGAGCTCCTGTCCTGGCTGGAAGTGGGACTGTCCCACTATAGCCAAGTCTTTAGAAAACAAGGGCGAGCTCAAGCTGGAAGGGATGGAGTCTGAGACGTAAAGCCACTGCAACCTTGTCCCTTTTGGGCACATGTGAGCCGATGACAGGTACCCAGGAGTGAGGCACACCATCCTCCCTCGTTCCACCACATCACATTTCCTGAGACATCCTCCCTTCCAAAACTCACCCAGTGCTATCAGCTACACTTAACGGGGTTCTCGCAGCACCTCAAGTGGTTTCATTCCTGTTTTCCTGGTACATTTTTGTCCAAAGCTGTCACCTTTTCCCAGAGGAAGAGAAAAAGCCTTTGTGGAGGTGGCAGTGCTGTTTCTCCGTACCCGTAGCAGTTAACGAGAATTCATCCCGGGCCCAAGCGAGCGACTAAAAGCTGCCGCCATCTGAAAGCTCGGTGGTGGCCTGCATGAAATAATGAATGGAATTACTCCAGCTAATGGCAACCATTGAGAAACAAAACAAAAGACATCATTTTTGGCCGGGCACGGACTTGAAGGGCTGCCACTGACACTACCTGTTTTAAAATGGCTCTGAAAAACAAGGGACGCTTGTGTTGTAGTTGATGTGTCCCCAGAGCCTCGTCCCGTCCCTAGAGTAATAGGATGCAACGTTCTTTTGTGATCTCACCTGTGACACGAGATGCACCATTGTATCATAAATCATACATAAAAGAGAGCAAATCAAACAGCCTCTCTCAACAAACCGTCCTTAAAAACCACTCAGTTTCGGCACATGAAAACACACGAATGGCAACGGGATTTTCTTCTAAAGTCTAGACTTTTAAAGAGGTTTTTTTTTAAAATAATAACAATAAGAAAAAAAATCTAAACCAAACATCTTTCACTGTTTGGAGTTATAAATGGATCTGAAGAATAATCGGGTGACTTACCAGTGGGACTGTGGTTTGATCTACGCAACGTTCTGCCACAAGGGAAATTACTTTCTATGAGTTTAATCTGTGAGTTTTTTCACTCCCTTTTGATACTTTCTCAAGTTTATTAATTGTTGAGAAATGAAGACGATCAAATGGTTTCCTTGCCCTTTGCTGCTGCCTTTTACCACTCGGGGTTTGGAAATTAACAGTTTCCTTTGAACAATCATTAGCACCCCTGTACTTTGAAATGGAAACCACCCCCTTATTGGAAACGGCAGGGAGATCGTGCCACGCTCCCGCTTTCCTCTGCATGTTACCAGGTGACACTTGAAGTTCAAGGTTCCTTTCTGAGCACGCTCCTCAGTACTGTGGTTTTCAAAACCACCAAGGTCCAGGGCAGGGCTACAAAGGTGATTAAGGGAGTGGAGCATCTCCCATAGGAGGAAAGACTGAGGGAGCTGGGTCTCTTTAGCTTGGAGAAAGGGATATTGAGGGGTGACCTCATGAATGTTTATAAATATGTAAAGGGTGAGTGTCAGGAGGATGGAGCCAGGCTCTTCTCAGTGACAGGCAATGACAGGACAAAGGGCAATGGGTTCAAGCTGGAACAGAGGAGGTTCCACTTAAACATGAGGAAAAACTTCTTCACAGTGAGGGTGAGGGAACACTGGAAGGGGCTGCCCAGAGAGGTTGTGGAGTCTCCTTCTCTGGAGATATTCTGGACATGTTCCTGTGTGACCTGATCTGGGTGTTCCTGCTCCGGCAGGGGGATTGGACTAGATCATCTTTCAAGGTCCCTTCCAATCCCTGAGATTCTGTGAAAACTTGACAGTTCTCCTGGACAACCTCAGCTCTTGTGGAAAGAAGGCATTTAATTCTTTAGCATCTTACCTGCAAGTTTAGTTCCCTTCCCCAGTTGTGCTTTCATTGACTACAAATTAGGTTTAAAACAGCTCTAACTGCAGTTCTATCATCCCAAATAAGTTTACGACTCTCTCTCCAGTCCAGGTACCCTTCCTTAAATTAGAAGCTGCCAAGTGACCTCAGCACAGAGACAGAAATATGGTCCCGTGGAGAGTGAACGTGCAGCCCCCAGAGGCCCCTTCCCCAGCTGAGGACGGTGAGTGCCCGGTGACGAAGCCAGCGTCTGCCGCGCACCTTCGGCTTTGATTTCAGGGGTGCCCCAACTGTGCAGCCCCGCGTCCCAACCACCCCACCCGCCTTTTACTGCCCCACTGCTGCAATGCAGCCCCCCCACAGAAAGATGACTCTGCCAGACTTTTGCTCTGACGTGGTATATTCCGAGACAAAACTACAGTATCAACCTTTCCAGAACGCGTAGCGCGGACCACAGATCACAGTTTCTTGTTCCCACGTGCATTTTCCATACAGATCTCAGTGCAGTGCCTGAAACACTCCATACATCACTGTTGTCGTGAGACAGAAGCAAGAGGGTGACACTTTGTTTTATAAAAAAAACCCCAAACCAACCCAACCAATAAATTATACATTGAGAGCTATCGCCAAGCTTTACATATAAAAGGTAAAAATACAGTAGTTAGTGTGGCTTTAACAAAAAAATTCTAGCTAAAAAAATATTCTTACATACTTTAAAAATACATTTGTCCAGTTGTAGGGGTGTGTGTGGGGTGTGTGTGTTTGTGAAGCAGAGTGCTCGAGCCAAACAACACTACAAAGGAGGTGGATTTTGCAGGAGAACCCCCTGCAGCTCCTGCTGGGCAGGGTCCCACCCCCCATTTCCAGGGGGTGCACGTGCTGGAGCACAGTGGGGTGGGATGAGGGCTCTCTACTCATGTCCACGGTGCCAACACTCGGGGCAAACACACACGGATTTACACCCGCGTCACTGAAAGGCCATTAACATGGGGTTATTTTTATTTTTTGGTATAAAAAGTTAACGATTGTCCATCTGAAAGCTGTGACGTTACCGTGTCTAACAGCTACGTCATTTCCTAGACTGACAAATGCTCTGCGTGCCCAGAGAGAGCTTAAATGCTGGCTGGCTGGGAAAGAGAGCTGCCATCAACCTGGAGGAGGTTTGGGTTGTACCAGAACACGTTCACAACGTGAGAAGTACACCCAGCGCTGCCTGTGAAGGACAGGCGGATCTCAACTGTACACCTCTGCTGCAAGAAACGAGAAGGAGCGAGGCACCGACACCGGGGCAACAGGCAACGGCTGAAAACAGCGCGTGGGCAGAGACCCAAAGGCACCCGCACTGTTCACCCGAGCTCCTCTCGCGGGGGCTGCAGGTTTTCTTGCCGAAGTTGTGGCCAAAAGATTGCCCAAAACGCAGCTTTTCCACTGTCCGGCCTCCCCGAAGTATACGTGGAGTATGTTTCATACACCCAAGCCAGTTCATTAACCGTGACTGATGACCAGGTAAGTCAGTTCATGTCACATGACTTGCCTAATGGTGAACACCATCACCACTGACCTAAAGAGATTCCCCTCATTCCAGTGTAAGAGGGGCCCGAACTCCCACACTTTGATACCTCTTCCAAAACCTTCCAAGTCCATTTCCCGGCACTCGGCACGTGCAGCCTCCGGGCTCTCCCAGATGGACTCAACAGGTGAGGCCGAGATCCAGCATCTCCCTAAACTCAATCTCTTGGAGATACGGGTTTCGTTTCTTCGTTATAAAGATTTCTACAATGTCTTTTACTCCAATCACTTACGGAGCGTGACTGGACTAAAATCACTCTTAGTTTTAGATCCAATCACCTACGGTTTAAGTGACAGAGTTTTTTAATTACAGAGTTAAAAAATTATCCATCTCTGCTCAGCATTACACGTGCACACAGCAAAAGGTCCAAGGCCAGTTGAAGGGAAGAGGCTGGGACAGGAATTAGCAAATCCATAGGGATTAACTTTGTTGGGGGGGGTGGGGGAGAAAGGACCATTTTTTGTTTTTGTTTTAAACCAGGGAGCTGGCTGTTTCCACGTGACCGTAACAGCAGAGGCACTTACTCATCCCTGTCACCTCCTCAAGCTTTTAGGTGGCTGGCAGACCAGCCAACACCTCACCACCACATCCATACAGAAGTTTTGTTCAAAAACCTCTTTAAATTCATGTTAAAAAGCCCTTTCAGAGGATGATCGGACTGTGTAGCCAATCACTCAAGAGCACAGCAATGGTAAGGGAATCCCTTACTCTCAGTGTCACACAGGCATTAATTAATCCTTTGTGACACTTAACTGTAGGCATTATTAAACCTACTGGTGTTTGATACAATGCAGGTGGTGAGTAACGCTCCGCTGCCTGTTTGCTGGTCACGATACGACACGACACCTGCAGTTCTTAAGTGAAACGGTGACACCCAAACGACAGGATGCTCGGTCACCCACCGGTGGTGTCTGTTGAGAGCACCTAACGGCGGCGCCGGAGTCTGGCCAGGCTCCCTGGATGAGCAGCGACTCGGATTAACTAAATCAGCTCCCGTGAGAGGAATGGAGTTGGGTTTGCAGCCCCAAATCGACCGGAAATTCCAAGTCCCCAGCGTAACAGTTGAAAACTTTGAAATTTTAGATAAATTTTCAAGTCTTAGTCCTCTGCAAAGGAGGAGGCTGAGGAAAAACTCATCCCTCTGGAATTTTTGTATGCGTGCACGTGTGTGTAGATACAACATTCCCCTCCCATCAGCCCTACCCCGACCACGCTGGAATAACTGTTGGCTGCTCGGAACCACTGAGATTTCGGAGGCACACACCCACCACACGTGGTATTTACTTGCCGTTCGCTCTAAGTGCCTGCTCAGGAGGAATCTATGGATGGGGTTCAACGCACGGCGCGGGGCCGCGGAACTGTGAACTCCTGGATTTCTGCTTTTGGGAGAGGTTGGAGCTGACGGTTCAACAAGAGCTCCCGAACCCAATGGGAAGAGTCACTTCTCAAACCTGCCTCCAAAGAAACCGCTGCCACATTCTGTCTGTTTACAAGCCCGGGATGGGATGTGGAGCCAGCGAGCGCCCGCTCAGCTGCTGAGCAAACACACCCCCGGGGAGTGACAGACTTTGTGTGTCCCCCTCCCCAGCCCCGGCTCCACCAGCCCTGGCTCCGTGCAAGAAGCAGCCTCCTGCAGCCACAGCCTCCCTTTTCCTGCAGGAACTTTGCAGAACTAATCCAGTCTAAGATAAGCAATAGCTGAAATGGGGAACCTTCTACGTTTTAACATGCAATAAGGCTCAAACCTAAAAGTATCTATAAAGAAAAAAGGCAAATATTGAACTGGAAGTAAGGAGAGAGCTGGTCTGGAGCAGTGGGTCCCCCCCTGGATGGCAGAGCAGGGAGGGGGAACCCATCAGTGCTGGCTGGAGGGAGCACCTCAAGCGCCTGCCACCAGTTTTGACTCCCGGTTCTCGAGGCAATGGCCTCACATCATCCTCTGCAGAGTCACTGCGGCACCCGGGGCCCTAAGAGCTCCCCAGGCTTCCTGTGTTTCTCTGTTAAGGCCTCAGGGGTTTTGGGGAGCAGCAGTGGGCCATGTGAATGCCACGTGGCTTCTTCCTGAACGCTCTTCAGTCACCCTCCTGCAAAGAGGAGCACCAGAGCAGCAGTGAGAACGCCCAGAAGCCGCCCAGCCGGGCCCCGGCTGCCCTGCACGACCCAGGGCGCTTTGGTCCAAATCTTTGTCTACCAGGGAGGGACGCGCAGGCGGCCGGTGGGCAGAAATGGGAGTTGTGCACAGAGGGTTCAGAACCAACGTTCACATCTGAAACCGTACGTAAATATTTACAGACAGCAGCGCTACGCAGAAAGCATCCTCCAACCCCAGCCACACGTACAAACCTCTCCCTAAGAAAGGACGATCCCAGCTGTTTTCATCTGTGCTTCCCCGCTAGGAGATGGGGAATTCATCATCAGCTTCTGTGTTTCTCCTCCCTCTGACTCCGCAGCGACCTTTCTCGCAGGCTGTAACCCCGGGGTCCATGTCCTCACCTCTGCATGGCTGCCTGAGGATCCTGGGGCCCAGGACTCAAATGATCTCTGCAGTACCCTGTACTTCACCCGAGCACTGAAATGCCTTCACCCGCTCTGTGAAGCTCTTGCANCCCCCCCCTTTTTCACCTTATTCCTTCTATTCTCTCTTCCACGTACAACTGTTGGGTGACACTTGGAACAGGATTTGAGGTGGTGTTAAGAACTGATCTACTTGTGCCCTCAGGCTGCTAAGTCTGCCTGGAAGCATCCGGAAACAACACCCAGAAACAGTAGGAACAGAAACAAGAAAATTATTTTTCTTCTTAGTCCTACATGGCAACAAAACTAACCAGTGAGCAGTTCCTGAAGTAGGCTGCACTCATGCCTGCACTAATTCAGCATTGAAAATATACCTATCTCCAGCCTAAAATGCCTGTGTTTGAGTCATACAGGAGGTGAAACAGGCAGTGTCAGAACGCGGGGGCCCTGCTGTGCCCTGGTGCTGACAGAAGCTGTCTGGCAGGTTCATCTTCCCTTCCTTGGTTGCAACTAGCAGCTCAAATCCAGTCAACGTAGCTGGGTCACCGAGGGCCTAGATTTTCATTCCTTCCAGGTACCGTAACAAGAGGCGTGAGGAACATGAAGGGGTTTAAGGCCAAAAAGGAGAGTACGTGTTGGTGAAACAACGGAAGGAGAGGGAGTAATTACACAGAAGAAAGTGTCCTTGGCCGCATGAGAGTCATCGCTACTGTGAGCCACCGCGCAGGGAATGACCACAAGGTGGCCCCACAAGTTCTCCTAATCTTACCAAGATGTCTAAGAGGTCAGGGACACTGTGCTCCACACTCTACACACCGACACCACGGTGAACGCTCTCCAGTAACGCTCGAGAGGAGCACGGGGTAACTAAGTGTGAACGGGACACAACCAGATTGTTCCTCATGGTCAGAACTAGCTCCAGTGTGATACCTCACTTCTCCCGAGGCCGCACATCAAGCGTGGATGTGGTTTTATATCCCAGTTTCGACTGTAATTCCAGTTAGATTGCAATAAATGTAGAAGTCTCTTTCCTGGATCCTAGCAAACCAGCTGGCTGTTTGACTCCCGTTCAGCAAGAGTTTGGTCCCAAGGAAGTCTTTCAGAAGGATGCCTTAGAGATATGTTAGAAGATTAGAGTTTTTACAACATGGGAAGTGCAGAAACTCCTCCTTCTAGAGTTCAGTGGTGAGTAAACATTTCGTTCTTATTGTAGCATCCTCAGAACCTGGGCTAAAAAGGGGGAAAAAAAAGAAAAAAGAGGTCCTATAAATACACTCCTCCAAAAAGATCTGCCACGATGGATTAAAAAGGAAAAGGCAAGTATTGTTCCAAAGAGTGTTAGTAGCTTTTCCCCTTTTACTTTAATGATGCCAAGGGACAACCCACAGAAAAGGAAACTGAAGCAGCGTCACCCATGCAGCAGTAGCATCGCTGCCACCTGCGCTGTAAGAGGTTCATTGAAAGACCTGATCATTGCTGCCATCACTCTGCCTCACCAGCACGGCAGAACGGAATAAAAAGGGGAAAAATTTCTACAGATTCTTTTCTCAGACTTCCTTAAAGCGTGGAAATACCTGGGGGGGTATCTCCCACCCCCACCCCCCCC
>VXBJ01003374.1:822883-840881 GCA_013400055.1 Nycticryphes semicollaris | reverse complement strand
ATACTGAAACACTGTAAAGCGATTTCTCAGAAAATTAATCTGTTCCGTGATTTTAGTCCAGTTCTACAAGGTGTTGGGAGGGAAGGAAAGGAACTGAAGTGAAATAATAATTCAAAAGAATTAATTGATTTTCTAGCATTTACAATGACATCAGGTTTACCTGCAGCTCCAGCGGAATGTGTATGCTTTGTTCTTTTTTTTTATACTTGAATTAAAAAAAGCTGTTTTCTTACCCTTCAAACAATGTTACATAAAACCATACACATCTCAGCTGCCCCATTTGTAGGATTTCAAATGCTGTCGAGTGAGACAGAGCTATAGTTCATGAGCACAGCAGAAGAGGCACTGTGCCCCAACGACCACTGTATTCAAGTGGAAGTTGTCAGAGCACGTAGTTCCTTTTCCACCCTGCGCACGCTTCTGAAGGGAGAGCTGAGGAGACCTTACCTCGTGAGGACATCGGGTGTCTGCTGGGATGGTGGCAGTCCAGCTGAGGACAAGAGGGTCTCCCCGCTGCCTTTCACTGCCTTCATAGTTAAGGCAACGTCACTTCCCAAAGGCCCGTTGGGAATCAGCCCCGTCTGAATTGGGGAGAACGAAACAGGAAACTGAACTGAAAATCTGCCAGGACAAGACAAGCTCATTTTTCAACATGCTTTATTTGTAACAATAAAAACTGAGATTGGTCAAGTTCCAGGGTGGGCTGCAATAAATGCAAGTTCTTAAAAGAAACTTTATTGCATTTACCCAAATGTAACACAGCAAGAACTAAGTTTATTAACAGGACGTGTCTGTTTGATTTACTGCAGCTAAATTACTTCCCTTTAGTTTTGGTCCGGTATGGGCTTAAAAATTATTACAAATTACTGTATTTTAGTATTTTACTTGAGCTCCTGTTTTTTAATAATGACAAAGGCTTTCTTTTTTCTTTTTTTTTTGTTTTGTTGTTAAGGAACAGTCAAATGACTCACTGGCACTATCCACCTCGGCATTATTGTGGGCTGGGAAGACACCTACAAAAAGCAAACAAACGCTCATTAGGAAAGGCTGGAAGTAGCAGAGAATATTCTCAAACCACTCTTGCCTCCCAAACCAGTACTGCCTCCTCCCCAAACCATCTCAGATGTCTGTCCATCACCAGTCTTTGAACCAGGTTAGTGATCGGCTACTGACGGTGGGACTTCATACCGAAAGGTAAGTGGCACCCTCTCACTCACAGACCCTCACTGCCAGCAGTTTCAGCACAGTGCTCCCTTCCAAAAGGCAAATAAGCTTATTTGTGAAGTATTTACATATGCATACATGCACACATATATATGTCTGGGTATATATACACATTTACATATTATTTCTGAAGTATTATATTATTCTATACACCCAAAAGCCCAAGAAGGAGGCTGCCCCTTGCAGGTGCACTAAACTAAAGCTACAGGCTCTTAGGGCACAGTTAATCTTCAGGTTCCTCCACTTCCATAACACAGCTGTAGGTGTCACCCCAGGAGCAGTCCCCCTGCAAGCCGGGGGTGGGGGGGCAGCCCTGTAGTGCTCCAGTCCTGCCGCAGCAGATCCAGCCCAGAGGGCAGATATTAAAGCCAGAGGAGAGTTTCTGAGTGGAAAACCCTGCGTGTGTGAAGGAAGAAGTTTGGTTTTGAAATACATTTACCCGAGGTGTAGCTTCTGTAAAGTCAATTAGATTCTCTGTCAATGATGTTAAGGAAACGTCCTGGTCATCTGGAGCGCTCTATGGAATAAATCAGTTTTGAATTGAATTCCCAGTAGTAACCAGATAGGTCTGATGAATATTCTAGTGGCTTCCCAAATTATAGACCGGTGTCCTTCACGAACACCGTTTATTGGGTCTGTTTCCTCAAATCTTCCCACACGGTCTTTGTGACAAGCCTGTTCATTTCACTTATTCTCATCAATGTACTGGAAACAGTTATTGCCACATAAATCTGTCCCATTCTTCGATGTGAAGCTGGGGTACTGTGCCACCCAACAAGGTCAGTGAGCTCTGCAAGCTGAGTATTTGAACTCAGAAGATGAAACTGATCATTTTACAGCGGGGTCAACTACATAATACTGGTTTAGAAGGAAAATGGCTAAAGGGCACGGTGGTGTAGTGATCCAGAATAGCCCCTCAGGCTGCTGAAGGAACAGCAGAGCCCAATGGTGGACTCCCCTTTCCTTTTGGAAAGAGACAAAGGAAAGTTGTCCCCTGAATTACTATGTGCATTTCATGGAAAACAGTTAGAAGTTACCTTATTCTTAAGGTATTAGCCAGAATACAACAATTAAACATTTCCATTTAAACTCTTCGCTCTATGTTTACTTTGACAGGAATTGCCTACATCGGAATTTCATCTCTGCAGTCTCTTTCCTGGAGCATCAAATCACTGGGATATAAGGGGCTCCCCACCAGCATCAGGAAAACGATCAGAAAAGTAAGTCTCAGGCAAAGAAGCTGCAAGGACACTCAGAAACGGGCTTTGGTGAGATCTGTACAGTGTCCCTGTCTGCTCCAGAAAGCACTCTCTGACATTCCCCAACGGCTGGTATTCACTGAGTTATGAGAGGCACGCAGCAAGGTCTGCTCTGCTCGCCTGGAGGCACCAGCAGCTCAGAACGTGACACACAGAAACCTTCCCAGGCTGGCAGGTGGTGATACCTTTGAAACAGCCGCCTCCTCAGCTGGAGCCAGATTAGCTGGAATCAGCAGGTCCTCGTGGTTAGAGGCAGCATTGTCCTCCTTTAGCGTGTTACTGAAAGGAGAAAACCTTGTCATCAGCACGCTGCTGGGACAGCATGAACCGGGGTTGCTCCCCTGAGAGCTCAGCAACTCACAAACACCAGTGCCAGGAGGGGCAGACAAAAGGATGATGTTTGTGAGTATGTTGAAGTAAACGCCTCCCAGCTCCCTCTGCAGATTACTGCTCCCTCACACAGTTTCAGCCACAGCTGCACATAAACCCAACAGTATCAGAGTCTTCTATCTCAAAGGAGCTTCTTCAGCCTTTGTTTCTAATTCACCCAAAGCCTTCCCTGCCACCCTCTTGTCTTCCTCTTATCAGCCAGGGGCAGTGGGATGTCAGGTATTTCAGTCCTTTCAGAAGGTGAGAGAGGTTTGCATACTGCTTGCTAAGATGCTCACTCAGAGGCCTGGCCTACGCTCATTAACTGTTGCAACAGTAATTAGAGCTGCATTGGTAAACCTGCTTAGTTAGATTTAGCCTAAATGCTCAGAAACTGCTCCTCAGCTTTTCAGACCTGGTTGTGATAATCTCCAGGTGGTTCCCTTACCTCAGAAACACGTTTCTCCGGAATGACTTACGGAACAAAGGTGTTTGGGGCAGGGGTTGCTTTCAGCAGCTCCCTCGGGTCTTGAAACACTGGACCGGTTGATGGGGGACTACTCTGTGTTTTGCCTGATGGGGGAATGTTCCTGGCACAAAACAAAACAAAACCCAGGTACAACCATCCACCAACAGCTCTTCAGGAATCACTTATTACAGCGTATTTTTGAGATCGCTGATGCCCATTTTATTCGATATTCCCACATGCTCTCTGAGCTCTGACACCATCTGCATAAATGCTCAAGAAATTACATGTTGTAACCCTCTGAAGTTTTCCAATGCCCGAAATCCTGCTTGAACTAGCAATCATTTGAGATTCAGTAATTCTCAGGAAATCAACTACTAGTGTCAGGTTTCCGTACACAACTTTTTTTCTCCCACTAGAAAACAGCTTCTGCAAAACAGACCCATCCCCTCTCCCCGCACTGAAATTGTTCCCAGGTGAGAAGTAACTTTAGTCATTGAAGCTGCTGTTTCAAAGCTGTTTATCAAATTGAAGTATGGGAGAAAACAGAGCATCTGGATTACCTTGAATATAGTGAAACAGCAACAACAGGGCTTGCTGGTTCTCGTTTTAAGACCACTTCACACTCCCCAGGTTAAGCTGCACTATGCAGGGTAAAATGCAATGAGCACTGAGCCACTGAAAGCCCAACAGGCAACTGCTGGTTCTCTTTAACTAAACCACATGTTTCTTCCAAATCTATTCAAGTACCTGGCAGCAGAATCCTGAATGTTGGAATTCTTGATACATGTCAGGTTGTCTTCTCTTACCACCTGAGAGGAAAAGATGAACAAAGATACACGTTTCTGATATCTGTTTCCATCTTGTGTCAGTTCTGAGATTCACAGAAGAGCCGAATGCTGCCCTCCCAGCACAGAAATGTGCTGTTCACCTGCTGCTCAGGGACTTCACACATTAATTCTGTGTGAAAACTTCAGTGCAGAGATAGAAACAACTCACCAACACAGCCAAATAAACCACCATTATTTGCTGCAGAATTTACTAGAACATGCTAGAAGCATGGTCTTAGTCATAGAATCATACCATAATTTCTTGGTTAAAAGGCTCCCTTTGGTGGTTATCTGGCTACACCACCACTCAAACCAGGGCTAGGTCAGGGCCTTGTCCAGTTACATGTTGAGTACCATCGAGGATGGAGATTCCTCCTTGGGCAACCATTCCACTTACTGGACCCCTATTACTGTGAAGGAAGGTTGAAAGACACTTCCTCTACCTCACGCTTTGGTGCTTGGAGCACCTGTATCTGCAAAGCACCTTCTCCACCATCAGGCAATCCAAGAGAAATGAAACATTTGAGAATATCACAGTCCCTATCTGTTGAGTACTCTACCTTGTGCCCTGCTTCTGCCTGGGCCTTCAGGATATTGCTTTTGATATCTGCTGGAAGCCACGTTGCTGCTGTGATTGGGCTCTCAATTGCATTGTTAAGACACTTATCTGTCAACTTCACCACTTCATCCTAGACATGGAAAAAATAATCTTTATTAGAAGCAGTTCCCACATGGAGAAGTCTGGTCTGAAGTTTATTAACACCACTAAATAACAACAAGGCTCTGAGTGAGAGCAAAGTCAGCAGATTTATACTGAAATGAAAAATCACTTTTTTTTTTTCCATTATTTTGGAACTCAGTTGTAAAGTCATAGCAAAACATGATGTAAAAAAACCCCACAATGCTTGAAAGTGGAGATGCAAAGCGCTGTGCTAAAAATACAGCGTGCAAGAACCGACGTGGCCCCTAAATTTGTAGCCTAGTTTAGTGATAGATGGATATGGCAGCCAAAAGGGTGGGTTGAAGGAGGACGGAGCCAGACTCTTTTCAGTGGCTTCCAGCAACAGGACGAAGGGCAATGAGTACAAGCCGGGACACAGGAGGTTCCATGCAAATATGAGGAAAAGCTTCTTTCCAGTGAGGGTGACAGAGCACTGGAACAGGCTGCCCAGGAAGGTCGTGGAGTCCCCTTCCCTGGAGATTTCCAAGACCTGCCTGGACACAGCCCTGAGTAAGTGCTCTGGGCAATCCTGCTTTGGCAGGGGAGTTGGACTAGATGATGTCCATTCCAACTCTGAAATTCTGTGGTATCAGTACAGCTTAACCAGAGGTTGAGAATTTACTCTCATTTGCAAGTTTGAAAGATTTTTACTTTAAAATTCACTTATAAATTAGAATAACAGTTTCACGTGCTATTTCACTACCTCTCTCATCACTGATTATATCAAAGCAAACTGTCAGCCAGATACTTAAGATGACAATTAAAAATGAGATACCTTTCACTACACTCTATTTCATTATGTGAATTGCATTTCTTAATTATGAAACGTTAATTAAGCATTCAATCTACTAATTGCTCTTTGATTAGTGACAGAAGTTAATTAACTGAGTGGAAACTAAACCTTGTGACCTCTCTTCTGGGGGTATGACTCAGCAGGGGGAGACAGAGTCCTGCTTTCCTCACCATATGCCACCCTCCCTGGCTAAGGCTGGCTCTTCCCTCCTCCAGCAGCCCTGGAGCAGGCACAGTCCCCAGTCACAGAACCACAGAATATCAGGGATTGGAAGGGACCTTGAAAGATCATCTAGTCCAATCCCCCTGCTGGAGCAGGAACACCCACAGCAGGTCACACAGGAACATGTCTAGGCGGGTTTTGAGTATCTCCAGAGAAGGAGACTCAATCCTGCTTCACTCCTGCCTTTGGGAGCTACAGCCTGTCCAGAAGGAATGAAGCCCAGCACGTAGAGAGATCGCAGGGGGAGAAGTTAAGAAGAGGCAAATACCCGTGTGTCACCCCCACCCCCAGCTCTCCATCCACTTCCATCTTTTGTTGTTCACTGGAAAGGCCTGTCAGAACCTCGAGGTATTTGGTCTTTAGAGAGGGGAAACACAGTTCCTTTTCTCGTCTCCCCCTAAATCACCTTTTGGTGTATCCGAACAGGAATTTACAAGAGAGGAATTTTGACCCCAGTCAGCACTGGATACAGACATTTGCAAAATACTCCAGGATCACTGTCTGCTAATGACTGTCCTTAGCAGACATTAAGAGATACACATTCACCTAACTCATAAAGGCTAACAAAACAAAGAGTTGTTACACATTTACCTGTTTACGTTTTAGAGAAGCTACTGGAATTGCCAAAAGTCTGGAACAATTAAGAGTGAATTATTATAATTTGTACAGTCGCAGGGTACCCAACTGTGATAATCCTTAAATCCTTACACTGGGCCTCACTGAACCGGACAGAACGGTCCCTGTGCAGAATTTCTCATGTGTAAATCCAGTCCCAGGGGTGCACTAAGTTTCATTATTTTAACTGAGCACATCAGTAAACGGGTGCTTTAAACCCCCCTTTGGGAGTTTAACTTCCTCTCAGCTTCCTCCACCTGAGTTAGGTCACTCCAGTCTATTAGCAATTAGATTCCCAACTTTTGAAAAAGTTTAGTACTGTTAATAAATATTTTGATGTAATCAAGTATAAATTCTATACCACCAAGGAACTATTTCCATCAGTATTAGAGATGGAATTTTTTTGCCCAGTCTTTTTATTTTGTGCTTGAAAAAAAACCGCAGTGGTATTTAATTGCGTTTTTTAATGGACAGAGCCTGTCACTAAAGGGGAAAGCATTTGGCACCACAAAATGTCTAATTCATAAGACATTTAGTCGTTCACATAAAACTTGTTACGAATTTTTACTGTTTCCATGCACTAGACAAGCTGTATTTGTATTTCATTCTTCCATCAAAACATGGAGCTGAGCTGCAACGTAAGAAGGGAAGGAGAGATCAAAGGCAGCAGCGGGGTGTGCGATCCCAAACCTCTGTGCTTTTGAGCAGCGTTCCTGGTGCCACTGAAAAAATCACATTTTGGAGCGACTCCTGCGTGTTTACAGAACGCAATGAATTCATAAAAGGAAACCCTCACATCCTTGCATTTCTGACTCTGGAGCAGACTTGGAACATGGGCAAAACAGGGCAAACTTTTTATTGTTCATTTCACTTCAGAAGCTGATGAAAGTGGAGCGTCGGTGTTTTTAAGAGCTATTTGCTCTCTTTTGTCACGCCCGGTCACTGCACCAGTGAAAGCTGGGAAAGGACAAAGTCGCATTCTTCCATCCCAACAGATTTTGGCAGGGAGCAGCAGGGAAGAATGAAGCTATTCATTTCCCTTCCCAGTTCTTATTCCAAAAAGATTTCTCTTTTTCTCTAAAAGAACACAGATCACTTAGATAAATATTTCCCTACCAAAGAAATCAATGAATCAAGAATGATTGATTGCAAGTACAGAATTGGGTAAAGATGATGCTGGCTGGCCATCTCTGACTGAAAATAGTTAAAGATTTTTAATTAACAAAGCTGAAGTGAACAGTCATTTGACAGTATTGCTTAGGAAGTTCAGGATGCAGCTCGGCCTTCATAAGAAGAAAAGTGATGCTTTCCTTCGATATGTTTTACCAAACCTCTTATGTGCTGTACTTGTTTCTACATAGGTGGGTCTCTCATATACTGCAAAAACTTAAGGGAAGAGATGAGACATGGTGAAATTTGTAATCACACACTTTCTGAGAGAGCAGTGTAACACCGTGTTCTTCTGAAGTAACAGGAAGCTCCAGGATCTAAGCTCATTGCAAGGTTTTAGTGGATATATTGCATTTGGTTCAGTCAGAAGAAGATGCCATAAACACCTCTTTTACATGAGGATTAAGAGCAGAACTGGGTGCAGGAGGAGAGCCAGTTTTCTAACGAACACCTTAAGTGGAAATTTTTATTATTTTTTTTTTCTAAAGCAGCCTTCAAAAGCAGGAAACAAAATGGTTTTAATAGTTATTCTGAGGTCACCGCTTTCAGGACTCATTTCCAAAGCATTAACCTTTGTCGCTAATCACAACCGGGGGTGCTCATTTAGTGCTGCTGTAACCTACGTGTCTTTGTAATTTAAAGCACACAGAATTTAAAGTATACAGAGACAGCCTCTAATCTTTCTCAGCTTTTTGAAGGTAACATTCAAGTGATCTCTTTGGGAAGCTACATCATGGGCTGAAAAGCTTTATTCAATTGTTTCCACCTGAGAAAAACACTGATGATCTAACACTTAGGCTTTCGTAATACAATTTTGCATTTCCCTCTTGAAAGCTGAAGTCTCTTTCACCCAAAGGATCATACTGGCACACTGCTCATCCATACATTTCTCAGTTATGCAAATGTTCTTGCTCTCTAATCAGGTTCCAACCACCCCAGTATCTGCAACCTCCAAAATCCAGAGTCACTCGGGAGACACCTGTCAGCAGCTGGATAACTGTGACTGTCCCTGTCGGCAGCTGGGTGTCAGATTAGCCCATTACAAGACTCTTACCTTTCTTACGCTGTATCAGCTATGAATTTAAAAACCACTAAGACATTTCTGCTCCATTTTTTCCATTTAACTGATTAAATGAGGTTTTTTTGTCCCCTCTCCAGAGCTAAAACAGAGCTCAACAGGCAAAACCAGCCTTTGGGCATGGCAGGCCCTATGGGTTACGGACTAATCTTCTTAGAGACCTGCTAATCTTTGTAATGCACTCACCAGGCAGGGGTGCCCAAGGCATCTCTGACAACAGGCCTCAAAGGGGACACGAGCAGAAGAGCCTGCACGCAGCCCCAAGAAGCACGGAGAAGCAGCAGCCTGGGATCACACAGAGGGGGGGACAACAAACACTCAGGAACAGGCTGAGCCCAAGCAGGTGCTGCCACACACCTCTTGGCACCTGGATCATTGACTAGTGAGGGAGCAGGGGAAAAAAAATAATCACAGCTGCTTCACCCAAAGTTGGGTAAATCCCAGGGCCTCCCTGCAAGGGAGGGCAGCACCAGCAGAGATGACACTGCCAAGTGTTTCACTCTCTCTGCTTGTTCAAAATGCAATCAAGCAGTGCTCTGGGCAATCCTGCTTTGGCAGGGGAGTTGGACTAGATGATGTCGTCCAACCATCAGCCCTACTCTACAAAGTTCTCCCCTACGCCATGTCCCCCAACACCACATCTAGACGACTCTTAAACACATTCAGGGATGGGGACTCAACCACCTCCCTGGGCAGCCTATTCCAGTGTCCGACCACTAGAGCTTTAACACAGGGGAAGCAGAGTAAGTTGCATCCTCCCCACTCCCAAAAATGTATAATTATTTACAGGCAAACCTGGCAGAAAACCTAAATTCCAAATTTCTTGAAGCTCATTAAAATCAAGAGAATATCCTGCCTGGGTTTAGTTGTCTGATATCCAGTGAATCTATGGAAGTTTTTAAGAGCAGTGTCTTGTGAAGATCCTGTCCCCTCCCCTCTGTTCCTTCTAGCAGCACTACTTATTTTCACTAGGGCTCTAACATTTTTTTAACCCCTTCCTGTTTAACTCACTACTTAACAACTTAAAAACAAAACTAAACCAAAAAATCTCCCCAACACCTTAACAAAAAATTAAAAAAAAAAAGAAGAGGTAAAAAAATTGTTGCTTCCCATTTTTTTAGGCTCCATTGCTTCACCAAACCACGTAATGATTCCTGGAGGTGACAGAGAGGGGAGCTGGGGAATGAAGAGGGAAGGGGAGCGAGGGAGAAGAGAGCCCTCACCCTGTTCAGGGCACTGAAGCTCATAATTTGGCTCAGCTGCCTGTGGATAAACGGAGCCTGATGACTTGCTCAAAAGGATTTAGGAGAGCACTTATATGAAACCACATCACTCCTTTCTGTGTAAACACACAGACAGCGCTAACACCTACTTCAGAGAACAGGTAACAACTGGTTACTTAACAGGAGGGACGGATCACCAGCAAACTTGACTCAAAACAAAACGTCAAAACAATGTTCTGGGAGGGATACCAAAAGCAACTGAAAAACACCAGGAAAGCAGCTCAACCCCTCCAAAAAAGAGGGTGAGCTACACAGCGCCGTAGAGCTAGTGACCTACAGATAAAGGCAAGTGAGGAGCATTTCAAGCATTTATGCCTTTTACTCCCGCTGATTTTAGAAAGTTTCACTGATGTCCTCATACATGCACTTCTGCCCTCCATCTTTCTGTGACTCACAGGTTTACATGTAACAAAATGTTTGTATTTCCTTTACTATCCCTCAATATCACACACTCGGATTCTTAAAAGTCTTGCAAACGGACCGAGGTAAACGAAAGCCTTTTCAGACCATCTTCAGACCATCTAAACAAAACTCAGTGACTCTGCCAGGAGGAAAAAAGCCCAAGTACCTGTACGTTGATATTCACATTGGGACGCTCTGCTGGCACGGGGCTGCTCTGCTCTGCCTCCAGCTGTTTCAGCTTTAGGAACGTGTCTTCAAATGCTGAAAAAGACAGAAAAGATATCAGCTTGCTAATGTCACCGTGGAGTTATTAAGACTTGTAACTTGCATTCTTCCTGAAGGCAAATTGTATGGTTTTAAAGGTGTGGGGAAAAGCACAGGGATGGGGGAAGCTTCTTGCTCAACCTTCCATGCAACTGTCAAGCCTATGGACTGTATGTACCCAAATCACAGCCCTCTGCACCCCCGTAAATTCGTTCAGGCAGCCATCCTCACAGCAAATGAGCAAGCAGCAAGAGTTAATTGCTCAGATGGTTCCACATCATTTCACTCTATGTGTGGCTAATGTGAGATCCCCTGAAGAACTGTGATTTTTCCCTTTGTCCCCGGAAATACGCAGCTTCTAGGTGAAATGGGAGAGCTGACCAACTTGCTTGTCTCAGTGGTGGGTAAAACTGTCCTTATACATGTAACCTAAGGGAGCTTTCTAAAACACTTCTGGATTTGTTTTAAGGAAACAACCTCCTAACAACCTAAGCAGTTAACTTTTACCTCACACATGATGATAATAGGGAAAAATGGGTAAGTTTGCTTACGATCCAAGTCTGCTTTTTCAGCAGCAGCTTCCTTTGTGCCAGGATGAGGGAAATTAACAGCCTCTTCTGAATCCCCTGTGGCCAAACCAACAACTGGACGGCCTATGGCATCATCAACACAGGTTTCTGGCAACTCCGTGCTGTCTAGCAAATCAACAAGAGGTACACTGCAAGGGCAGAAAGATGGGCAGAGATACACAGAGTCGTGTTACTGCTCCTTCTGTAACAAGAAAAAGCTTTAACACCCGCAATCTCTTTTTTTCAAGCTGACTCCTGCTAATCAGACACATTCTGTAAAAACCATTTCAGGTAACTAACAGACATTGGCTTCTTACACAAGGTTTTTACATGAGAGAAAGAGGGAAGTTGATAATGTTCATAAAAAGCTATTTGTACAGCATTTCAGCCAACGCTTGTAAGCGGATGAGAGGGCAGCTGGGCACCCTCTACAAGGTCTGTGTCACACTGTGTGACAGTCAGGCACACCTACAACGAGTTTCAGCTTTATTAACTTGGGCAGAGACACGAAACCTGAGCAGACACAGTATCTCAAGCGAAGCACAGCACATACTCTGTGCCCTCTCAGGATCACTTTTTTCACCTCCTTTGCATTCTAATGGAAATGTCTCCCTTTTATTTTGTCCTAACACCTGTATTCACAATGAAAATGGAAAACAATTACAGTAACACAAGTTATGTTATGAGGCTGGTGTCGTGCAAACAGTCAGGAATCTCACCTCTCTCTTCAAAGTTCAGGAACAGCTAAAGCTACCCAACCAGCAAACTGTGACAAGTATGAAAACAACACCTGCTGCAGAACAGGACGGTTGGATCAATCGGGCAACCTGTGCACACAGCTGCTGGTTGACTGTCACCCTTTTCAATCAACAAGCACACTCACACACAGGTTGCTTGCAACATTGGTTTAAAAAGAAAAATCTATCCCTTTTGAAAGTCCTGTCCCAACTGTGAGAACAATGACACCAAGCAAGTACCTGCCACAACAGAACTTACCCTTATGCACCGACAGAGATGCTTCAGACCAACCCCTCCCCTGTCTCTACTGGGTTCGTGCCCCACACCTCCCTCCAGCCCCCGGAATGGAAGCAGTCCCCTGGGGTCACTAGAGGCTCCAGGAAAAAGCTCCTTCCTCCCGCTCAAGCGCCCAAAAGAAACCTTCCAGTGTTAAATATTATACCTCTGAAACAGATTACAGGATATCATCGTTTCTGTGCTAATAATGTACGAATCATCTCAAGGCAATTAATTGCCCTGAGGCAAACTGAGGGCACTCGCTTGACTGACTCTCTTAAGTGGTGGAGTAAGGAGCTACCAGCAAAGCAAATAAAAGGCAACTTCACTCTGCTGCGCAGCCTCTCTGTGCAGCACCGACGGGAAACGGCAAGCAGCAGACAGTGATGCAAAGGGACAATGGTGGATACAGAGAGCTTCAGTTACGAGAAGTAACAGGCAGGAGTAGATGCTCTTCCAATTAAGGGAACAAAGAAAGTGAGAGTGAATCCCGTACCTCAGTACCAGAAGATGCCTACGCACAAGAGGGAAAGTGTTTTATCATCTTCGCTTTCCTTCCTATTTTCTGGCAGTTTTCTGCAAATAGCCTCCCAAATGTTTGATATCACAACGAGCACAGGAAGTTCAGATTTTGCCTGCAGAACAGAGAGGTGCTGACGCCACGACACGTTGAAGGAACCAGGTACAAGCTCCTAGGAACTCCACGTAAGAGGTGATGTAGAGCACCAGTAACGCTTCTTTGTGCTGTCACCTTCTAATGCTTCTCTTAGCATTGCAGCACAACGGAGAGAAAATGAATGAAAAATGAAACTTAGCTGAATTAGAAAATTGCTGGGGTAATTATGCTAGCTTCTTCCCCCCATAACAACTGCAGTGACATTTACTAGACAGAAAAGACTCAAAAAACCTGCCTGCTAGAGATAAGGGCAGTCTTGAAATCCGGTGGCACACCCGATGTTTACTGGTGCTCCCCAAGCAGCCACCTACGTGAAGGTGATGAAAGTTTGTAGAAAACCTTATTGCCATTTATGCCACGGGATGGAGGACTGGCCGAGGTAACAAGGGGAACTGGGCTGGGCCCCTGCAGCTTCACCTCTGCATCACGGTGGGGCCTCAGGGAAACTAAATTAATTTTAGGCAGACAAGAGAAGCCTCTCCTAAGCCAATATTCAAGTAGGAATTGATGCCATTTTGCTATTTGTCATTTACTATGGAAATAAAAAGCACAAGACACTGTATCCATCACTTCACTGAATTTCTGACTCCACTTACAAACCACTTTTGAACTGCCACACCAGTCGTAAGGGAAATAATAAAAGGCTTCCCAGGAAAAGCAGGATTTCTACAACAGTCAGCATGCAGGACTCAAGAATGAAATGGGCATTAGTTTTCTACATTCCTGCATCTACCCCTGTATAAAGGGATATTTGAACTTTATATCAAAGTGCCAGGCTTTTTGTCTTCAGAACCAATTTCTATTGGCATATGTTAAGAAATATTTTGAGAGAAAAACAGACAAGTGATGCCAGGAGTTCAAGCCATATAAATAATTATGAATACAGGAATCACCAAAGGGCTTTGGTGCACAGAAATGTTTGTCAACCCACTAATTAATCCCACAGGTAAGGCAGTTTACTACTGCATTACTACTACTTTTTGCCTGAGGAAGATATGGATAGCCTGCACCATGCAGCACACAGTGCACAACACGACTGAGAAAGCCAGCAGTTACCAGGGGTACAATTTTTCTTTTACATTTCCTAATTGAAAAGCAAACCAATACTTCAGCGTAGTTTGTGAAACGCAACCTGCAAGATACAGTAACTACCCGAGTCTGCTGCAAAAGAGATCATTTTTTTCCAAGTAATCGAATTTGAAAGAGCACAGAGCACCACACAAGCTAATTTCTTTTTTTCAAACTGGTAGTGACCCAGTTTCTCACACTGAAGGTACTGCAATGGCATGAAATGCTTTGTTCACTTCCTTCACTCAATGCTGTACCTGAAAGGTAAGATGGGAATTAAATTCAAGCTTGTTTTCTTTCCCTAAACAAAAAAGCAAAATACTCAGAGAAAAAAAAAATAAATTAATCTTCCATTTCCTTTTCAAGTGAGGAAAGTAAAAGAAAAAATACCAGGGAAGTGTGACCCTATAAATGGAGACTGTTCAAGTGCACTGAGTTTCTAATCAAGCAGGCCCAAGTCGCACATTCCAAGACTCCTGCTGCCTCTCATTTGTTTGAAGATAATTCCAAATAGGGAAATAGGGCAATATATGCAAACCAACAACCACAGGAAAGGAAACACCTGTAGGAAAAGGTGCTGGCTGCAGAACCTTTGTGGATATTGAGCAAAGATCTGTCACCACCACACTGCTCAGACAGACATCCATGTGTTTCCTCAGTGCTAGTCCTACGTTATGTGACCTGTCCCTGCTAAAATGCAGCTCGGCGGTGTCGGTACGAGTGTGGTACCATTTCTCCATCTGCTTTTGAGAGTTGTCACTTACCCTAGTGGAAAACAGGATAATAATTCTCCCTAGGTCAATGAAGTCACACTAAAAAACAAAGAAAGCCCAGCACAGAGCAAAAATGGCCCCTCAGGATGTATGCAAGATTGCAAGATTCCAAGCTGCACGGCAAAAGTGGGCAATGTACAACCTACTGAACCAAATCCATTCTGATTTCAGGCAATGAGGGTTGCTTACCCTATCTGGAATCTGAACTAGCTCTGCTGTCAGGCAAAAAATATATATATATACCAGGAAAACTTTAGCCAGAACTTTAATTACCAAATTTGCAGTTAACCATCAGGCAGTCAGTGACAGACAGCACACTGCAGGTGGCTGGGGCCCTCCCCCCCCCCCCCAGAACTGGTGAGACACCCTGGGAGTGTTCCCCCAGCTCTGTGCTCCCCAGGACGAGAGGGGACACACTGGAAAGAGGGCAGCAAAGGGACACCAACATGGTAAATGGTGTGGAGCACCTGACGTAGGAGGAGAGGCTGGGAGAGCTGGAACTGTTCAGCCTAGATAAGAGAAAGCTCAGGAGGACCTCATCAATGTGGATAAAAATTGATGGGGGTAAGTAGAGACAACAGCCAGACTCTGCTCAAGGGAGGCCAGAGACAAGACATGAAGCAACGGGCACAAACTGAAATACAGGAGATTCAACCTAAATACAAGTTAAAAAAAACAAGCCCAGCCCCTTTTTGCTGTGAGGTTGGTCAAACACCAGAAGGGATTGCTCAGAGTGGGTGTGAAGTCTCCATCCTTGGAGTTACACAAAACCTGGCTGGCAGGGTCCTGAGCAACCTGCTCTACTCGACCTTGCTTTTAGCACGTGGGTGGACTGCATGATCTCCAAAGGCATCTTCCAACCTCAACCATTCTTTCATTCTGTGGCAGATACACAAAACCTCTCTGGTACCTGAGGAGCCATCCGCTCGTGCAGCAGCCTGACCGCTACCATAAGCACACCTGAACTTCAAACTCTGCAGTAAAACAAGTGACTTGTTACTGCAACAACCTTCTTGTATTTTACATACAAACTCTCCCAAATTCCACCACTCAAAACGAGTGGCTGCTTCTCCCTCACCTACACAGAAATTATACAACCTTTTAAAGACAAACCACCTGTTCTCATTTGCATGTCATTATGCAACTTTATAAATAATAAACCAGTACCTTTGCTTTCCTTCAGAAGTTTACACCACTCACCTTGCAAAATCTAACACTAAAAATAGCACAACAGATTGTCTGATCACCTCTGTAGATCCCACGGATCTACGTCACCTTTGCACAGCCTTTCCCCCCTCCTTCAAGCAGAGTTGTAAAATACTCTCATTTCCTTCGCAATCTCTGTCCCCCTGTCAGATGTGAGGGTGAAGAGGCCAAACTACCTCAGGCAATATTAACTTGTGTCCTAGCTGAGACTTACTTTCTTGGATCTTTGGGGCTGGAGATCTGAAAAGAGTGTTTTTCTGTTTCTGGGCTCTGTGGCAACGTGAAAGTGGCTCGGACAACTTGAAAATAATTCAAACACCTTCTTTACCCTAAAACCTAAACATAAATGAATACTAAAAGCACTCTACCACAAGTGTGCCCTTTGTTTTTGTTTTAAATAGGAAAAGAACAGTGCAATTTAAAAGCAGCAAACTTCAGAAAACAGATGAAAACCCAGTGTTTAAGGGTAAAGGTAGTTCTTCACATTGTTAAAGACACCTGAGAACACCAGTGAGCCATGAAGCTGGAGTCTTAACCTCTGACTTAATTAACCTTGTGAAGCATATGGTAGGACTGGTGTTTGTCAGGAAGTTTTTTCTGTTTTGTTTCAGCTGGAGCACGGCAGCAAAAAAGAAATAAAATTTTCTAGAAAGCAAGAAAAAAAAACAATGATAATTACTCTTTGCCTTTTCAGTAGCACTGGTAATTTTATTCTTTAAAAAAAATTAAAATAATTCTATCCCATTTCCAAACAACAGTTTTCAGAAGAGCACTTGCTAACAAAAAAAAAAAAAAAAAAAAAAAAAAAAGTAACTTTTCAAATCAATCTTCTTAGATATTTTTAAATAATCAGGGTTCAAAAGGAAGGGCAGTTACATCCTCTCTGTCAGATTTTTGAAACCTCATTGTAAGCCAGGGATTGGGCAGTTTTATTACAAATGTGATTCCCTGCCTGGCTCTCAAAGTTAAGCCCAGTTAAAAAAAAAAAAAAGATGTTTTCAATCATTAAGAAAAATCTTAACCCAATTAAAAAGAAATATATTTATATATATACTCTTCTGAATGCAAGAGCAACGGGTGGCTTCCGTTCTAGTGGTCTGTATGTTCTTTTTTCTTTAAAGACTAAATACCAACAGCACGATAGGCAGAGCCTTTGTAATAAAAGCTTTTTCCTCCCTCTATTGTCAGCTTTGGGTCCGTTGTCCTTATTCTCAGAGATGGCTCAAAACATAATTTTCCAGCCTCTGCTAGAAAGCAGCCTCCAGCTCCAGGAAGGCCCCGGTCTCAGAGGCTGGTCATGGTGGTTTGGACAGCATAGGCCTCAGCACCGCCACGCGTTCCCGCGTTCTTCACATTGCGCTCATGGACAAAAGCGGTGAAGTGTCCCTCCGCAGCGCGGGTCCTCGGCGGGGCCCACGCATCCCACGGGATTCCAACACGGTGACGGCCGGCAGCAGCGTCAAAGGGCCTGGATTATTGGGGAGCGGGAGGGGGCACAATTAGTACACAGGTACGGATGAGGAAGAGGGTGGGAGAGTGAAGCGGAGGTAAAGACAAGAAGATCGATGCAAAAAGGCAAGGAAAGAGGGCACTGCAGGAAGGTGAACACTGAAGGGAAGAGGCGTGCAGGTATATGTGCACGTGGTGACACTGTCAAATAAACCCCATTTCTGCTCATTATCACGCCCATTTTTGCAGACGTTTGAAGTGACAAAGTCTCTCATGCACACGTTGTCTCCACTTACCAAATGAAAAGCACTTCGTATTTCGAAGCACTTCACAAAACTGAGCAAGAACCATGTGCGTGTTACAGAGAAAATGATGTGATGGAGGCACAGAGCTCCCAATTACACAGGGCACTTCATTTGCAGGAAGCTGAAAGGGTTTACTTGGCAGCACTACATGTACACCTGGAACAAGCATCTACAAGCAGCAGTAGTTTCCAAAGTCACTGGAAAATGCAGATTCTAATGCAATTAAAAAAAAAAAAAAAAAA
>VXBJ01003374.1:808102-822866 GCA_013400055.1 Nycticryphes semicollaris | reverse complement strand
AAAAAAAAAAAACAAAAAACCAAAAAAAGGGGGAGAAGAAAACAGAAACTCGGAGAAAACAAGCATTGCTGTGCAGAAGTAAACAGTAGAGGCCACATGAATCATTCACAATTGTACTCGATTAAGGGACTAAACAGTACCAAGGAAGCTGACTGTAGCTATATTTGATTAACATAAAAAACTTATATGGAAAAACCCCATTTTTTAAAAGGTCACAATACAAATTAATACCCTGCTTTATAATTCTGCATATAAAGGGATAATGGTTGGTAAATTTTAAATTTTGAAGTCTTAAAATCAAATCCACGGAAATGCTGTGTGCAGTTCTGGCTACTCTACACCACAGCTGGAGCAAAGTCCTCCAAAAGCTAGAAAGAGGACCAGGGGAAAACATTCATCACTTTAAATGGTGTTTTATGCAGGAGCCCTTAGCCAGAAACCTGCAAGGCTTTAGGCACAAACTTCTCAAAAGCAGCTGGGATAAGCAATTCACTGGAAAAGTTGAATTTTAAAAGACTCCTAAAAAAAAGGGACAATGATCTGTTAATTTTTGACTGGGTTGTACTGAGATCCTTCACGGGTATGTTTTAGGAGAGGCTGATGCGAGGGGCAGTCAAGTATCAAAAAATGCTTGGAAAAAAAAGCACCCTCAAACTACTCAAGCAAGGAAATTCCTAAAACAAATGTACTCCTTCAGTTTAATGTAAATTTCTCTATTAATGACCCAAATCTAAACAAAGCAGAAAACATTGTTGCTGCTCATCTAGAGGCGTCTTGGACATCCCCCAGCTCTAATTCCACCTTCTCCTGTTCCAGAAATCCTGGTTTAACGCCCCCAGCCCTGCCAGAAGAACCCAGCAGCAGCGCAGGGTTGGGAAGATCACCAGTGTTAAGGCAGGGAAGCAGAAAAGCATGCGGGATTCACCAGAGCAGTCAATGATTAACGTTCAGAGATAGTCCTCCTTTAGAAGAGAGAGAGAGAGAGAGGATTTATATAAAGGTCACCCGTGGATCAATTCAGAGGTTTGGTTTCTTGTGAAACATGCTGAGGAAGTGACCCGTGAACACTGAAGGTTCCAGTCCTCAACTGTTCGTAACATTCTTTTCCCATTTCTCTAATTTAAGTAGTTAAGTGAAAGCTACATCCACCAGCAAGGAAAAAAAAAAAACCAAACCCACCACCAAAAACCAACCAAAAAACAAACCACAACCCCCACCCCCCAAGCAAAAAAAAAGCCCAAACCCTAAAATCCTCTGCTTATTCCACATTAAGAAAAAAATTATTAAAATTTTGATTCCTGCTCTATCTTAGCATAGAAACAGCTTCTTGAGAAGACACTAAAGCTAGAAAGATGTTGTGTTTTAGGCTTCCCAGCCTTGCAGTAATATTCCAGGCCATTTTCAGACCATGCAGACCCGTGCAGTTTTCCAGCACTGAGAGTTTTACAGGAAGGGAGTAAAATAAAAAAAATAAACCCACTAAAATCCTTCCTGCCTGGCAAAGTACTTTCTACAGTCTGGCTCAACTGGGGTTGGCAGCTGCAGCATTAGCATTTTAAATTAAAGGAAACATTGCCATTAGGAAGGGCTCTAAGCTGCAGGGTAGCCAGTGCAGGCAGCTGCCAAGCAGAGTTACAGAAACGCACGAGGTCAGGACCTTACTTTCTAAACCCCTTCAATCCAACCACCTACAAAATCCCCACTCCAAAAGATTTTGGTGTTCTCAGCAACCCTTGGCAAACTCTCTCTAAAAGAAGACTATTTTTCTGACAGAAAGCAGAGATAATTCATGCAGAAGCAGGCCAATTAAAAGACGGCAGCAGTTGAAAAGAGATCTTGTTAGCAGCATCCAGACACCAAGACGTGAAGGCGCAACAGCCAAGTCACAGCCCCCGCAGTAAATCCCTGTGTTCTGGCAATTATGTTAACCTAACCCTGCTTCCCACCTCGGGAACCAGAATGTAGCTCAACTGCTGACTCAGCTCCAAACTGTTGTCGTCTCCCTACAGCCGGGTTTGCCCTTTGGTACAGGCAGTACCGCTTCCAGAGAACACATTAAAACCTCTCTGCCAGAGGACAACTGCCTTCAAGAATACTGACGTGGCTCTCAGAAACATAACACATAGGCAGCACGAGCATCACACTCTCGATTAAAAGGCACCAAAAAGGTTGGTTTCTTTAGGCCACGCTGTTCTGTGCTCCGTGCAGGTATATGTTATAGCGGCTCCCACTCCTCTATAGGTAGGCTCCGTACTGCGGCAGCTGGCATGGAAGCTTAGATTCCTTGACAACGTTAAGACAGACAGGCTCAAGTTCTTAATCCTAAAAAGAGGCGTACACCAAGACCAAAACTGAAACAGATTGGAGACAGAGTCCTCTCTGTGTCTGAACAAAAGCAGCAGGATTCCAGTAAGCAACACAAGCTTTGCAAATGCTAGCAAGAACACCAGGGCGACTCAGACCCCCAAGGAGAGCTGTTTGGAGCAAGAATCAAACGTTTCCACCAAAGGAAACATGGGTTTCTAGCACACATCTTGCAATCAAACCAAAAGAATAAAAATAAAACCATGTTGAGAATGCTGAAGAATAAAGAAACCACCACCTTTCACCCACCACCATGGAAGGATTCGAGCGATCAACAGGGTCTCACCACAGACAAGCACAGATTTCAGAGACTAGATAAATCAAGGGCAAAAGAAAGAAAAAACAGCATTGATCACATGTTCTGATTGAAACTTCAGTAAAATGCAACACAAAAAGCAGAATTACCACCCCCCTCATAATCCCAAATCCATAGAAATAAAAGTCTGTAATCAATGATTTACAGAAGTAAAGTACTTTTGTGCTGTTAGAAACTGCTATCGTCTACTTTTCAGAGATACTGAAGCAAAGTAGGTTTATGTGCCCAGCAATGGGAGAAGGACCTTTTCTCTTGAGGGATAAAACTGCTCTAGATAAGAGCTTTTGTGTCACTCCATTCCATCGCTGATGCTCCTCCCGAAGAGTCCTTCAGAAACCAGAATTACCATTCCAGGGTAAGCCATACCAACTTTGAATGCACAAGAAGCTGAAAAAATTAAGACTACCTGTGCACAAGTACAGAATCGATATATTTCAAGTTTTGTTTTGAAATAGCTTTGCAAAACAGAACTGCTTTTAAGAAAATATAAATGATATGTACATTTCGTCTTCAAACAACATAGTTCTTGTTTTGAGATGCTTCCAATCCATAAAAGGGACCTATGATTACACAAAATCAAAGCTCTTATCTTCAGCTTACGTCATTTCCTCAAGCTCCCATTCTACCCAAGAAAATGAAAACAATCATCTTGCCCATTCCAACAGGTACAAAAGGCGATTCACAAGCATATCGGTTTACAAGATTCTGCATTTTGTTAAGGATGAAGGCAAGGCCCCCACGATACCAAGCAAAGGGTTACAAGAAGCATTTTGGCAAAGGAGAAGGACCCAGCTCTCTCTGAGACTTGAAAATGCTGTTCCCAATTTAATAATTTCCTTGGCCCCTGAAGAAATTTTCTTTTGGTTGGTGGTGACTAACGGTGCTGTTGTCACCTCCCTACACTACACTGACAGCAACAAATCGGCTGCCTCATCTCTAACTTGACCGTCAACTTACGTTAAAGATACAAGGATGGCAGCTTATATAAATGCAGGTAAAGAAACAGACCCTTCAATCATGCACAAGCGAGAAACCTTCATTTCCCAGCCACACAGAACATACCACTTCTTGTCCTGCTGGCCGGCTCCAGGGCTCCTCGGGAGGTTTTCTATTTCCACTAAGACTGGGGCAGGAGGAAGCGCTGTTAGGACAGGGAGGCTTGGGTTCGCGTTCCAGCGCTTTGGAGACAGAACACAAACAGGTAAGTCACTCTGCACACACTAATGGAGACGTGACACACAGCCAAATGTGTCACCACTGCTCCTTAAGCACAAAGCTAAAGCAAGGCTCTTGTGCTCCATTATTTCCCCAGCACTGGACTCCCAGTCTTTTCCAGTACGGCACACGGTACAGGGATTGTAATGAACACAAGGCTGCTCCAAGATTTCAGTAAAAAGCTATGGCTGGCTGTTTCCTTTTTAAATTCCTGCAGTAACACTTTCCTTCTCTAAGTAACTCTGCAGGAACAACTGGCACCTTTGGGCTGCCATCTGAAATGTCACTGCCCCCGGAAAAAAAACAAAAACCCAATTCCTTTTGCACAGGAGGCAAAAGGTTGTGCCGAGCAGCAACCTGTCAGTGGTGACCGAGTCTTTTAAATGTTAAAATAAATCATTATTCACCAAAATATGACCCTTTTTGCTGCACTCTACATCCGAGACCACATCTGGAATATTGTGTCCAGTTCTGGGCTCCTCAGTTCAAGAAGGACAGGGAACTGCTGGAGAGAGTCCAGGGCAGGGCTACAAAGATGATGAAGGGAGTGGAGCATCTCCCATATGAGGAAAGACTGAGGGAGCTGGCTCTCTTTAGCTTGGAGAAGGGGAGTCTGAGGGGTGGCCTCATGAAAGTTTATAAGTATGTAAAGGGTGAGTGTCAGGAGGGTGGAGCCAGGCTCTTCTCAGTGACAGGTAATGACAGGACAAGGGGCAATGGGTGCAAGCTGGAACAGGAGGTTCCACTTAAACATGAGGAAAAACTTCTTCACAGTGAGGGTGATGGAACACTGGAAGGGGCTGCCCAGAGAGGTTGTGGAGTCTCCTTCTCTGGAGATACTCAAAACCCGCCTGGACACATTCCTGTGTGACCTGATCTGGGTGTTCCTGCTCTGGCAGGGGGATTGGACTAGATGATCTTTCAAGGTCCCTTCCAATCCCTGATATTCTGTGATTCTGTGAAACACTCCAGAAAGCGAGCCAGGGTCTTTCCAAACTCCCAAGTACTGCTTTTTCATACTCTGAGAGTTACTTTATGCTAAGGTTCCTTTTCAGTGAAACAAGGTATTCTGTGTCCAAGTACTGAGGGAACAGGCGTGTCTGGCTTCCTTCTCAAAACTCGGAAAACACTGAGTTTTTGCAAACAATGCATTCTTTAATTTAGAAGTGTGTTCCCCTCTTTCAGAGAAGAAAATACTATAACCAGGAATCAACACAGACACTGATGAATTGCACCCTTTCCTCCCTTCCCCCCCTTTTTTTTTTAAATTTTTTTCTAAATGTTACTTAGGATATAGAATTAACGTGCTTTGGAGAATAACAACTCTTACACAACGACACTTTGTGTACCTATGAAAATCTATAGCTAGAAATAGCACCGTTTCTAAAGTACTGGGGCACGGGGTAACTTCCTTACTCCAGGTAAATTAACCAATTATCTCATTTGTAAATTAATAGTAATTCCTTGCCATGCAATTTAGCAGTTAACCATATGCAACTTTTAATTGGTCGATCACAGGATTTTAAGAATGAATAACAAAACTCTCCGAGGTGTTGCAAGACATGCAGACTGCCTTTATAAAGAATGAGAGAGTCCTTACTTGTGACCCGTTAGTTTGGTTGATACCAGCATTGTTTGCAGCACTGAAAGACAGAAAGAATTTACATCAGAATCAGATCAAAACAAAACACTACTTTTGCAGAACCGCAAGGATTTTCAGAAAGAAACTAAAGTCCAACAAAGATCTTTCCAAAGTACTTAATCGTTCTCAAACCTTAAAAACCTGTGGTTTAGGTCAGCTGCCTCGTTCTACATAATGAAGGGTATCACATTATTTTTTCATGTGTTCAAGCTGTAGTTTATCTGCAATTCATCTGGTTTTTCCTCTTCCTTTCCTAAACCTAAACCAGTTTGGTTCACAAATTCTGCCTGATTCAGCAGCAAGACGGGGCACTTTTCAAGTAAAAACAATATAGTTTTTTTTAGTTCAACACTCAGCAAAATGTCATACTGTCAAAACCTCACCCACGTGCTGCAGCTGCTACATTTGATCCATAACTAGGACTCTTCTGATTTGAAGTTTCATGAATTTTATCAGAAAAATTCATGAGTTTCTTTCTGCATACAGCCTCTAATGGACTGAATTACTGCTTCAGAGTCTTAGAAGCAGCCACTCAAAATTACATGCACAGCATTAATAATTTTTTATTATTAAATATTTATTTTTTAGATGAATTAAATAGGACCCATACCCCTATTCCTGATTAATTCTGAAGCAGCAAGAGCCATTTCACTTTTTTGAGAGATTTAAAAGCATTAATGCCCTGCACAATAATCACACATTATAAAAGTCAAGGAAAACAAACTTCTTTTCCAGATTTCTAATCTTTTTAAAAAATGGTTCCCATCTCCTACAACCCATTAATCTTTGGTCTTACAGTCTGGGCAGTGGGTCTGGACAATAAGTACCCAACCTGGCAAGCTGACAACTCAAATACATTTCTGTATCTACTTCAGTCATTCTTTAGAATTATTTTACTCGAGTATCATTATGTCAAGACCAAACAAGCCGTTCCTTGCCTCCTCCCCAACTTCGTATCCCTTCTCTATTGAGAGAGCGTGGAGGTTACCACACAAGAGTGCACCTTTAGCAGAAATATTAAGGGATGCCTTCCGGGTCGCACATTCCCCTGCGCTGAGTTAACACAAAAGAATGTAACAGCATACATCTTTCATGATGCATTTCAATTAGCAGTGCTCCAGTCTAGGGTTTCAGGAACGGCGTAGACTGCTCTGGAGCCTACCACCCCAGTGCCGCACCCAGGTGTGGATCAGAAGGCCACTGTCTTATCAGCAGGAGAAACTGCCTGTGAAGTTTCTCTTCCCACTCTCAGAATGACCTCAGCAGCATGAAACTGGGAGAAGGGCAGGACAACACGGTGTGACGAGAGCGGTTAATTAATCAGACAGTCACTTTTTGCATGCAGAGGTTCTTTAAGCACTTTAATTGCAGCCGGTGTTGAAGAGTACTTTCCCATTTCATCAAAAGAAAAGAGCACAGAAGGTGGCAAAGACAGAGGGACCTCCCCTAAAGCAATTGCAGCCTTGTCCCCACACTTGCTAGACTTCTCCCCCTCTCACACCAGAAACAGCCCCCCTGAACACGTATGGCTGCATTAACCTGCTTGTTCTGAAACATTATTTTGACATTCCCTACCCCGTATCTCCTCACTCTCATGGTTCTTAACATCCCCAAGTATCTACCTTTAAAAACTATTTTGGTTGCAGTTGATGTTCACAAGTTAATAAAGCAGTGGACAAAAAGCAGAACTGAGGTGACTGCTCCTTCGCTACCGGGTAACCCTTTTTAGGCCTGTTTTCTCTCTTCCCTTGAGGAAGGGTACGAAAAGTGCATGATTCAGATTCACACAAGCATTTTAGGCTGCAACAGCAAGTGTGAACCTACACATGCAGAAAGACCTTAGGTATAGAAATAAAGAACCAAACGGCCTCCCGTATATTTAGTATAAATATACAAAAATTAATACTTAGGTATATATAAAAAAAATACGCAAGTGCAGTACAGACAACAAAATCAAAAAAACTTCAAACATCTTTTTTACCATATTTTCCCTCTCTCTGAACTTCATGCGATTACATTTTTCAGTCACACAGCCAGAGCAGGCAAACCTCAGAATGAAGAGATCCTCACCTGCTTTTACCTGACCTCTGTCCGTGGCTGCACACAGAACACCGCTCACAGCCAGCAGGAATCACAGCTAGTCATAAGGGAAACCTCTTTCCCTGCCAGGAAACAAGTCTGGCAAAATCTACAGCGTGGCAGCACACAGGAGCTTTGCTCTGAACAGTAGGTTTTACGTAAAGCAAACAAACACAAAAGCCTCAGCAAAGCTATAGTTAAAAGCTTCACGTGCTCTACATTTGACTAAACTTCTACCCCCCCCTTCTGCAGGCACTTGCCCAAGTACAGGTGGCAAACATCAAAGAGAAATTTGAATACTGAAATGCATCTTACCTTGTTTCTTCAAGTTTAGGAGAATGTGCTGCAAAAATAGACAGTGTTAGTTAAAAATAAATTTGTCATTAGCTTATCACCTAAATATTAAGTACACTTAACAAAAATAGTTTAGCACTGCCTAAAAGTAAGCAGCTACAAGAGCAAAAGTTGCACGTATCCCATGTACAGCATGTGAAAAATAAACATCTAAATTGGAAAAAATAAAATAAAAAAATCTGAAGAGCAAATTAAACAGCTGGATTTAAGCAAGTATCTGGAAGTACACATGGAGGTCACCCTTGACCTATGCAAGAGTGGGAACAAGAGACAAGCTGAGTATCACATGCTGCTGGGTTGCAACAACAGAGTACAACTCCTAAGAACAGTGAAAAAAATCTCAGTGGCAAAAGTTTCAGACTTGATTAATAATGTTCAAATAGTATCATTAATATAACACTGTTCTCTGGATTCACGTTTTCCATCATCACACAGAGACCTACTGTACAATATTTCTTTATGGCTGTTCCACCTGCTCGGCAAGGTAGAACGACGTGCTTTGGATGCAAGGTTTTTCTGATGAATTTGTGTTGTCTCCCACAATAAGTCAAAGAAAACCAAGAGGGGGCCAAACAGGTACAGAAGAATGCTTACACAGAACCTTTAAAGAACATGTTTATTTGATTATCACAGAGGATTATGCTTCTCAAAATGGAAGGCAAATAGTTTACCTTTCATTTGTAGTGTTCGTCTTGAGTATCTCTTGCTGGGCCTTCTTTCAAAGGATGCTGATCTTCTGGCTTTGTTGGTCTTAGTGGTTTGATATTCTGTTTTCCCACTACCAATGCCATGTAAAAACACAAAATAATAAAATAAATCACTTATTTTTAATGACAAAATACTGACACTGCTCACCAAAACATCACATTTGATGTTTGATATTTTAAGCTCATACTTTAATAATCCAATCTCAGTTCTATTAAAAAAATCCCAAGCTTAACACTTCAGGAGGCCTTTCACAAAAAAAGGGATGGAGTTTCACAAACACCCTAATCTTCACCCCATTTTCCCAAGACAGAAAGCTGAAATTCAGACGTTAAGTTGCTGAAAAAGCACATTTGCCCTTTGTGTATTTCTATGGTCACATCGTTTGGGAGAGGTGGAAAATTTGAAGAGGAAGAAAAGTTTAAGTAATGTTGCCAAAGGTCACAGAGGAAGGTGCTACACAGGACTGAAGACCAGCATCTAGATGCTCTTGTTTCCAGGCAAGTCTGTTTTCCTCAAGTTTGGCCAGACCCTGCCCGCAAAGCAGCAGCAGTCTCATGTTCTGCTGACTCTTTGGCACTGCTGATCCTTTCTGAAGCAGACTTAGATGGTATTCCAGCTACAGTTGCCAGAAATGGAAGCAAAGCCTATGAATCCTGCCTGGGGTCATGCCCTACCTCCTTCCGTATGTTCTCACCAGGTCTGGTGGGGCAACTGACAGCATCCTGCAGACTGGTCTGAGATCACAAGCTATTCAGAAGTCTGTTACAGGTGCTGGTAGTGCCTAACGTGCAATGGGCATTATCTCAGGCTTCCGAAGCACCGCCATCACTCAAAGAGTCAGAATTCTGGGGCTAAAAGACACACCATGTCCCAGGCTGTGCAAGTCAACCTTTCATGCTCTCCGGTTCATTTAAAGAAGGGTGAGCTTTCAAGATGAAGCGATCTGTACACCATATATATATATATATATATGTATATATATATATATTTATGTGCTATGTAAGGAACAGAAATATTGAGAAACCTTTGGTTTCCTACTCTACGGTTCAGAATCACCTAAAAATACCAGAAGATGCAGGGGAGAAATACATATGATTTAATAAACCCAACAACGCAACTGAGTCAGCTTGCAAGTTGCACTGCTCCATACGTCCTAGGTGAACGAATACCAAGCTCTCTCCTATTTCCACACATAATCCAAGAAAAGCAATAAATGGCAGAGGTATGCTAAAAATGACAGACATCACTGACCTGTATCGGAACCGGGACCCCAACCGAATGAAGCCCGAGCGACTTGAGCTTTTTTGAACAGGGCCTCGGAGCCGGAAGAAGGCGTGATGTTCCACTGCACATTTCCACAAGTGTTTGCAGGCTTTGGGATGATCCAGTCTAAAGACAAAAGTGTGCTCCTGCTCCTTTCCCTTAAAGCACACAAAGCACATGAACGATTCATAAGGGGCTTGAATAAATCAAAGCTACAATTCAACGCAAGGCAAATAAAATGTGTTTTTTTATGAATACTGAAAGGCATATTTAAAAAAAAAATATTGAGGCAGAAAAACCAACCTTCTCAGAAGCTTTAAGGAACAACTGCTCCATTGTATGAAGTTGGAAAGGGCTACAAGCCCATACACTTAACAAGTCAAACCTCTGAATAACTACAAATTAAAGACATCGTTATAATTGGAAGGTACTTCTCAATTAGGATAACGTGGTCTTGCTTCCAAATCTGATTTCCTCACATTGTAAAAATGTGAGCGTTGGTAATACCAGCTCTGAGATTTCTTCCCATGGGAACAAATCTGGCACCAGCTTAAGGAACTAACTCCACTAAATGTGCTACCTGGCCTTTGTGTAAACTTTCTTGCAAAACAAGCACACTGTTTCCAAATTATCTGGCCTAGACTAGTTTCACAAGGTATTCCCCTTTTAAAAGCAGGGTGGGAAAAAGAAGTAATTGAGCTGATTTGTCTTATACCTAAGTCCCTTCATTCCCCTTCTCCCCCAAAGTTACAATCAAAACTCTTTCAAGGCATCCATGTTAATTCTCAAAACCGAAATATAAAGAAAGAGATCAGGAGTATGTAAACTAGTACAGCATAATCAAGATTGAGATGTAACCAAACAGATAGTTATCTACCTGTTCATCATCTTCAACAACAACTAGAGTGAGTTTGTTCTTCTTGAAGTCAAGCCGTGTTATCTTTGGCCTGCAAGATGAACAGAAAAAGGAGGTTACGTCTAACTCTCAGTAACTCACTGAGATGGATGTTTGACGTGCTGGTCTCCAAGCCTCTCTCCCAAGCACTTCTTTTCTGGTTTTGTGGGTGGTTTTTAGCTAAAGCAGTAGTGCTTGATTATACTCTGGATACCAATGTATTACTTCCAAATTTAACACTTAATTAGAAACCTTAGAGATAAGAAGTCAGCAACTTCTAAGGAGATAATTCAATCAGAACTTAAAATAATAATTACTTAGACTGAAATCAAACTCCACCCAAATACTCCTGCTCGCCTACTCTTCCACAAGGCCACAAAACTGAACTCAGAAAGACACAAAGGCAGGCTAAATTAATTCTCCTTTATTAAAAAAAAGGTATATCACTGCATAGTATGTCACAGATCAATTCCTGTAATGACTTTGTTTCAGAAAATCCCAGCTAAAGAGAACAACACGAACACAACATGACACAAAAATGTGAACTGCTTTCCCCTGCCCGCTTGACGAAAAAATAACCAGAATTGATGGCAGAGGGACACAACACACAGATAATATTTCTGCTACAGAGTGAGCGTTTTTCTGAGAAGTTTATAAAATCGGACTGGGCTAACCTGAACGTAACTATTCATATCATGAAATTTCACCTCATCGTCTGCCTACTCGTTCTTTGTATACAGTTTAGAAAAACTGGATGGGAATTACAGAGTGGTGCATTTAAAAATCCAAAAATGCCTGTGTACCCAAACCAAACACACCTGGTGTTTTATGCAGTGTAAAGCCCTGCAAATTTTCACCAGAATCTTCCGAGAAACCTTGGGGGGGATTATTCAGGTATTTGGCAGATAAAGCAGCACACACTCATAAAACCTACAGGAAGCTCTATGTCCTCTGACTATATAAGATCTGGTTTGGAATGGGACATTTGCGTTTCTTTGGTTGGTTGGTTTTAATTAGTCCTTATTGATGGGTACAAAGGAACATTACTGGGCACAGAGAGACATTTTCTTAATGAAAAGCCTGCCTCAGGTGACATTACATGTAAAAACTGCACTAGTGTTACTGCTTCTGCCTCTTTTTCAACTGTAAGGTTTAACACTTGGCTGTAATGCCTGAAGAAGCTTCATTTCACTGACTGGGTGCATGCTCTATTTCCAATTTTTCTAGTGCAAAATACAACAAAACACAGACAATTAAAAAAAAAAAAAATCTAAAAATCCCAAAGTTATTCCATCTCTTACTTGCCTCTAGCATTTTACACATATACAGCCTGTTATCATATCAGCCAAGAGTGTAAAAAGGAAGAAAGAATATTTTTTGACACCTTGAAAACACTCACAGGCTACGTTTCTGCAGGCACAGAGCATTCACGGTGCTCTCACATACCAAAAAACTTTTTTTCCTTTTTTTTTTTTGGCTAGCGCAAAAGAAACAAGAGTAAAAATCTAAAAATATGTTTTAACATAAAGTCAGAGCTTACCAGAAAAACAAACCAATCTTTGTGTCTCCTTCAAAGACAAGAACTCCTGTAGGTGTTAGTCCCAGGCTGTAATCGTTGCCGTCTCTTGCCTAATTGCCACAAAATAAAGGTTATGTTCGCTTTGGCGTTCGACCCTTTCACCAAATGACTCCATTGATTAAATGGAGATTATTTTCCCGGTGTTACAATTTAACACGTATCTGCTTGTTTTGTACAACAAAACTCTTGCTTTCAATGATCCAAAGCAATGGATTTTTCCAGTTTACACCACTTCAATAAGGCTGACCGAAGTGGAAAATTAAAGTTTCTTGATTTGTGTGTGTAATAAGGACCTCTTCGTGGAGTTCTCTCCCTTCTCCACAGGAGATCTATTTTGACTTGTAGTTTTTCAGCTGGCAGCTTACTGGACCCCAGCCAACTTTAGTTTAACTACTAGGATTTTCACATAGCTCTTAGTTGAAATACAAACCATAGTGCATATTGACACATCAAACTGCATATTTAACACAGAGCAGCTATGCTTGGACTAAAGCTATACCTTCTAGAAATGTATACTATAAAGTGGCACGTTGATGAAAAGCCAGATCACTTGTTACACAGTTTAGATTAGTACGATATTCCTTTCCCCACCGCTCCCTTCAAAGCAAAAAATAGTGTTGAAAACTGGGACAAAGCTAACATTATAATTTCTAAAGGTCACCGTGCTGTGGTTAAACATACCTTGACTATGTGCATGTCTACACCGTACATTTCCAGCCACTTAGCTTTGTTTAAGTAGTTAGTTTCAGCCTGTGCGGGCGTTTGCCCCCTGAAATAAATGTTTTGCTGTTAGGTAATAAAAATGAGGGAAGAGGAAAAGAAATTCCTGAGAGTTTGGGAAAAAACTAAGCACTGCTGACACTTGTTCACTTCAGAAACATCAAGGTCACTTTTTGTAAGTTTTAATCTGCAAATTTCAAGATGCTGCAATCTCATTATTTTACTCAGAAGGCTTCGTTTTTCACATTAAATACTTTTACGAAACACGACAGAACCGTATGAGAATTATGCTTCTGAACAAGAGCACAGAAGCGTCAGCAGCATTTTAATACATTCTCTTCACAGAAAAACCGGTGCAAACAGCTGATGAGCGTGCACTGGAAGATTGGGTACCTGCATTCCTTCCACTTCTCAAAAATGGCGAGTTCCATCTCTTCTGTCTGAGTGGGAACAAACCTGAACTCAGACACCAGCTCAGGGACGTGTTCGGCGGGATCGTAGTCTCCAAGTTCAGCTACAAGAGAACAGCATTCTCGAGTCCTGTTCTCAAACGCCGTGGGTATTAGCAGGAACTTTGGCATACTTTCCTAATTAACTTCACATACTAAATCTCTTTTTGCGTTCCCCCTTCTCCTCCAGTCCTCCCACTATTTGAAGCGTCACCTCTTTTTGATAGGGAAATTATGGACACTGAATGGTTGTGCTCTGTGCACAAAAGATTTGTGTTAATTTTTACTGTTGATACATTCGTTAACAAGCTTCCTACAAACGGAAGCTAACATCCTTGAAACTTGCATTTTTTCTTGCAGGGAGTTTTCAACACTTTCATCACCGAAGTCTCCACTGAGACAACAGTTAAAAGTTACAATGGAATTTTGCCCTAAATGAATAAAAAAAGAAATCTCTGGAGATTTGTAAAAAGGAAAACCAGTTCTGACACTTCTCATTAAACTATTTGTCCATTCTAAAAACCGGTTTCCAGTTTTATGCCTACAAATTCCCCTGTCCTACTAAAATTGCTCTGTGTCAAGCCACAATCACGCAGCTGTTGTTTGGCTCACCCTCTTTCATCTCAGAACATAATAAATGCCCTACTGGGACGGTGAAATGGCTCACCTAGCCCACTGCTGCACGCTCAACAGGGGCAGTAGGAGATGCTATTTAGAGAGCGCACCGGAACACGCTCATCAATGGGTGTGCCACATCACAAGCACAACCTCCTTTGGCCACAGATGCTTTACAAGCCCAGCTTTTAGGGACTGATGCGTGCTTAACATGCTGAAACTCAGAGTGAGAAACTTCTATAAAAATGTCCTGATTTTCAGAGTCACCCAGCATTTGCTCCTCCCACTAATTTCAAGCGACCTCTTAATGTTCACTTCGTATCCGAAAAATCAGGGATAATTCTGTAACTTGAGCCTTGAGTGTCTGATTCAGGCCAATAATTATTTTTTGCAAAAAGAAACAATAGATGTTTATGTAGGAAAAAAAAAATTAGTGACACCTTTGGGAATACCTGAAAAAGTCAAAGAGATACACACAATATTCCTTAGGTACAAAAACTGTATGTGATCTAAAAACCCATTTCTTGGAATTCTGAACACGGAGCATAATAGTAGTCTTTTCACC